>WEKY01000610.1:398479-410919 GCA_013390045.1 Picathartes gymnocephalus | reverse complement strand
CCCCCCGCCGCCCCAAACTGGACATAAAAGCGAGTCCCAGCCCCGGGTGAGCAGCGTCCGCCCTGCAGCCCCCGCACACCCCAAAACCCCCGCACACCTCTCCAGCCGGGCTGAGGCACTGCCAGGCTCTGCAGCCATGGGGCCGAGTCCTGCTCCTGTCCTTGTCCTCGCTCTGCTGCTGCTGCTCTGGGCCCCAGTGAATGGTGAGTGCACCCCCCACACCCCAGGGCAGCGACGTCCCCAGCACTGGGGTTCCTGCCCAGCTCCCCAATTCCTGCCTCCACCTGCAGCCAGGTGCTGGTGCAGCCCACAAGGAGGGGTCCAGAGATCCCAGGAAGGGACCACGGGAGTGACACTGCCCCGTGCCCCTCAGCTGACCCAGCCTCTCTCCTGCAGGGCAGCCCCGGGGACGGATCCTGAGGGGCTACGAAGCCAGGCCCCACCTGAAGCCATACATGGCCTCGCTGCAGCTGAACGGGCAGCACGTCTGTGGCGGCTTCCTCATCGCCGAGCAGTGGGTGCTGAGTGCTGCACACTGCACCGAGGAGACGTGAGTGTGTGTGGGGTCAGTGCATGGCTGGGGGGGCTGCTGGACTCAGGTCAAATCCCACTCCATAGCCTTGACCCCAGTGTCAGAGCGTGGGACTCAGCTCCCACCTGGAGCAAGGACTGGGCAGGGGCTGCACAAACTCTCAGAGCTCTCTGGTGGGCTCTCTGGACCCCCCACAGCACCCCATTTCCACGCCTGGGTGCAGTGACACCCCCGGTTGTTTGTCCCACACTCTGACTCTTTTCCAGGCATGGCAAACTCTTCCAGGTGCTGCTGGGGGCCCACTCGCTGACAGAGCCGGAGCCCCACAAACGCCTGTACCAAGTGCGCGCCCAGTTCCCCCACCCTGGCAGCAACATCCACAACAACAAGGACGACCTTCTCCTCCTCCAGGTGGGTTGATGGGACCCTCCTCCCCACCAGGCACAGCCCTGTTCCTGCAAATCCCGCTGTCCCTTGGAACCCTGCAGGGTCAGTGACTGGCTGGAGGAAACCCTCATGGTCAGGCTGGGCCTGGTTCCCCTGTCCATCCCTCCCCATCCCATGGGACCATCCCTGCTTCCCCCGCCAAACACCTTTGAGCTGTGTCCAAATGCCTCCATCTTCCTCACAGCTCCAGCTCTGGTCTCTGGCTGCATCCTGGGGCTCCAATCAGGAGGCAAAGCCCTGAGTGTGGCTGAGGCCGGGGTGGTCCTGGTATCAGGGCTGGGCTCACTGTGCCCTGCTGGGTCCTGGGCACAGCTGCCCCTGTGACCTGAGTCCCCTCTGGTTTTGCAGCTGGAGAAGAAAGCGGAGCTGAACGCGGACGTGCGGGTGCTGCCCTTCCAGCGGGAGGACAGGGACGTGGCGGCCGACACGGTGTGCGAGGTGGCGGGATGGGGCACCATCGACCACAGCGGCAGCCGGCCGGACAAGCTGCAGCAGGTGGAGCGGCCGGTGATCAGCCGCGACGTCTGCAACCACCGCACGCGCCACGACGGCACCATCACCCAGAACATGATGTGCACTGACTCCCGCAGGAAGGACACCTGCAAGGTACCACACACCCCCAACAGAACCACGGCCAGACCCCTGGAGGCCTGGGAAGGGGCAAGAGGGGACAATGCCCAAAGCCTGGGAGAGGCGAGGGGCTGCGGAGCAGGAGGGGACAATGTCCCCAGGGTGAGGGGACCCAGTGCTGGCTGCTGCATAGCAGCTCACAGGATCCTGGAGGCAGCAATGAGGGGTGGGAGATGGGCTGGGGTGTCCTAGCAAACCCTTGGCCATACTGATGAGCTTTGGTCCTGCAGGGAGACTCGGGTGGCCCCCTGGTCTGTGGTGGGGTGGCCGAGGGAGTGGTCACAGCCGGCTCCCGCGTCTGTGGCAACTACAAGAAACCGGCCATCTACACCCGCATCGCCCCGTACGTGGACTGGATCGACAGCACCATGGCCTCTGCGGCTGAGGAGGGGGACACTCGCTGAGGGCACCGCAGGGACCTGCTCCATGCCACGGCTTGCTGCTGCCAGCACGGCCAGAGCACCCACAGTGCTACCCCGCTGCGTGCCAGGGGCTCCCACCGCTGCCCACCCCGCTGCCGGAGCGTCCCCCCACGCCAGGAGGAGGGCTGGGCCAGGGGACTGGTGAGGAACCAAGGAAGGGGGTCCCTGGCCCCCCACTCACAAAGCACAGGGCCCAGGTGGGGGAGATTGTGGGTCACAGCACTCAACAGGCTTTGCTGAAGGTGCCCAAAATGCTGCCCGCGACTGCTGCAATAAAGTGATGATGTTTCCTGCAGAGCCTGCAATTGCTGCAATAAAGTGATGATGATTCCTGCAGAGCTGCTGGGCTAGCAGAGTGGGGTGCATGGGGGCAACTAGGGGGGGTCTGTGCAGGAGCCCCTGCCCATGAGGGACGTGGACATGGGATGGAAGATGCTGAGGTTGTGCCCTTGGGGACGGCGTGGCCTTGGGTGGGAGCAGGGGACACATCCTGCAGTGTGGCCATAATAGGATCCAGATCCGGGACCTCCCACAGGGTCATTGTGTGAATATTTGGGAAAGCAGAATCTGCCTGTTGCTGATATGGCAATGGCAGCTCTGGCTCCCATGGTGGGATCCGTGCTGGAACCCAGCAGGATTCTCACTGGAACCCTCTTGTCCCAGAAGCTGAGGGGCAGGGTAGGGCAGAGCCCCATCTTCCCACCACAACCCTGGTCACCTGCAGGCCCCTGCTCTCCCACTGCCCTGTCCAAGGCGCAAGAGATGGGAGCAGGGCAGCAGCACAGTCCAGGGCACCGCCAGACCCTTCCAGTCCCATCCCAGGAGCTCCGTGGTGAGCAGGGTGCCAAGGGGGACACGAATGTGTCTTCATCCCCATGCTGTGCTGCTGTTCCCTGCTCCCAATCAAGCATTAAATAACCCCAAACCTGTTCTCTAAGGAGCTCACAGAGGGCCTGGTTTGAGTTTTACTTACAGGGGAAAAGAACCTTAATAAGGTGTAGTTTCCTAATTAGCCATTTGACTGTCCCTAATTACCAGCAGAGTAGCGAGGGGGAGAGGTCTGTACAGCTCTTGCAGCTCTGTGCAGCGAAATATTCACTGGAGTCGAGGGATGAACTCTCTGTCACCAGCTCCAGTTCTCAAGAATAATGAAATCACAGCTCCAGAGGGAAAGGAATGTACTAAGGCTGGCTCACTCCCTTTCTTAAATGGTCTGTGGGGACCTGGAATTGCTGGCTGGGATGCAGCAGCAGAAGGCTCCAGGCTCTTCTCCTTAAGAGCTGAAGGACCCGTGGGAGAGGCACGGGCCCAGATCACCCCCAGAGAGCTGGGGCTGCACAGGCACAGCCACGCTGGCTCCAGGAGGTTGTGATTTCCTGCCCAGGGCAGCAGCACTGAGGGCAAGGGAGGGCAAATGTCTGAAAGGATTTTTGGCTGCACCAGGAGCACTCCTCCTCTGGCATGTTCAAGTGTCCAGCTTTGCCTGAAGCTGGAGGCTTGCACAACCCCAAGGATTTGATGTTGTTTTCCTCGAGTGTCCATAAGGCAGACCTTGAAAACATCCATTTCCCCTTCCCCTTTTTCCAACCATGGTGGTTCCTTTTCATGACAGACGCTCTGGCAGCCCTCCCGTGGCTCTGCTGCCCCCGCCCCATGCTGGGCGGCCGCGTCATACCACAGAAACAAACCACATGGTTCTGTACAAAACTAGGAGAATTTTTATTTACAACAGCAAGAGACAAAGGGAGGGTTCACTCCAGGGACAGCACTCATTTCCTGCTCCCATCCAACACTGATGGGCACACAGGAGCCAACTCCTGTCAGAGGGACAAGTTTGCTGATGGATCAGGAGTGCCCAGCCCATGTGGCACTTCCCAAGCAGCCAGAGGCACAGGATGGATGTGAGGTACCAGGTGTGCTCCCCTCAGCTGGGACTCTGTTCCTCACCAGCTGCCCCATCACCACTCTGCCCAGGCCAGGGCAGCTGCCAGGACATGGCTGCTCTGCTGGCACAGCCCTGAAACACAGCCAGGCTCTCCCCTCCCAGGCCCCAAATGATGGGGAAACCTCTGGCGTTCCTTTCCAGCTCTTCCCTGGTAAAAGAGGCAGAGCTCCCTCAGCTCTATTTTCCAGCACAGCTCAACCAAGGAGGAGCAGCGGCAGCTTTTCCAGCATGAGGGAGAGGAGCTGCCACTCCCTTGTCCCAAAACCTCCATGAAGGGAGCCCCAGGCAGCTCTTGTCCCCCACTGCACCCCGGGAAGGGCTCAGGAGTAGCTGAGGGGCATCCTCCTCCACAGCCCCCCACAGAGGCAGTTCTTGATCCAGCGCTGCTCCCACTGCTTCACTGCTGTCACCTTGTTGGGAGACTTCAGCATGGTGACACAGCCACACCTGGGGGGACATGGAGGGTGCAGCCAGCCTGGGGGGCAGTGCACAGCCAGCACTGCTGGGGTGCTGCACGGATCACACAGGGATCTGGGGGAAACCAGCTCCTGTCACCTGCAGGTGACACTTGTGAACACCAAAACCAGCTGAAACCAGCGAGCAACAATCCCGCTGAGGGCTCTGCTGGAGCTGGAGCCTGGCAAGGAACAGCCCCAGCTGCTGTTTATACATGAAACAACTGACAGTCATCTCACAAAAATGATCTGCTACAGAGGCTTTCTATTAAAACCAGTAATTAAAGCTAATTCAATCACATGACTTAGATGGATGTTTGTTCCCTGAGCCATTATCCTGAAATCTAGGCTCTCCCGTGAGGGTGGATGAGTAGGACAGCACTAAACGCGAGCCTGGTGGAAAGATGACCCCAAAATGGGAGCAGGGGCACGAGGGTGGTTCCTCCCTCCAGCCCTGCTATGACCACACAGTTGCTTTAATGACCAGACCCACAGAACTGGGCATCACATAAAGGATGTAGGATCTCCTCCAGGGCAGAATAATTTAAAGAGTTTAATCTGATCTGTTTGATTTTTAACCCAAGGACCAGGCTGCAACAATGCCACTCTCTGACAATGGCCTGGGCATCCCAGGCTGGGGACACCTTAACCACAGCCCCAGCCGGCCTTGGAGAGCTCCTGAAGGACCCAGGACAGTCCAAGTCCTGCCCAAGCTCCACTGCAAGTGTCACTTACCTGGTACAGGACTTGCATTCCTCTGTTGGGTACGCGCCCAGGTGCAGCCGCCTCAAGTGGTCAATTTTGGGCTGTCCAGGGGCCCTGGGGAGGGAGAACAGGACTTTCCTAGAGTGTCACTTTCACGAGCTGCTCCCAGGACAGGGAGCTGCATCTCACTGGCCAACACGGCAAAGGCTCTGCCCACTTGCCCACTCAGTGCCACGAGATTCATGGTCATAATGACACAATTAATCACGTTAATTAATGGGGTTTTCCCCCCCCCATTTGCTATCACTTTTCAGTACTTTAAATTCCCAGCCCATCACAAGCTGAGAAAGAGATTCAAGTGGAGAGGACAAACTGCTCTTGGGTCACAGCAGCAAAGAGACAAGCCAAACCTCAAGAGCTGCCAAGACCCCTTCTCACCACAGCACTGACTCGTTCCAGGGGTTTGTACCTGACAAAGGCATCAAACTGGGAAGAGACAGTGTGGCCAATGAGCCCGGGAGCCTTCCCAAACTGCAGCCGAACCAGCTGCTTGTTCTGCAGCTTGCTGATGATGCCATCGTTGATGGGCAGCCAGTCAATGTTGGGAATGAGCAGCTGGCTGGGCAGGAGGCAGCACTCGTCAATCAGGGCATCGTCAGGCTCCGTGATGTGATTTTCCTCACGACCTGCGTGGGAAACGAAGGAAAGAACCCGTGTGACCTTTACATTTCTTCTTCAGAGCTCCAGAGAGCTGCGTGCAGCCTTCTCCACTGCCAGTTCAGCCTGGAAAACAATAACCTTGGCAGCTACAAGCTTTGCCCTTTCTCAACATGCCAGACCCACTTGGAGTCACGTCCCACCCCATTATTGCAGGAATTGCTGTTCAGGGAACTGGCCACACTCACAGCACAGCCAGAGCTTGGTCAGGAGCCGGAAGAGCAGGGACATGCTGTCCTGGGTGTCTGAGGTCGCTGTGTAGACGGGGAGGCAGCTGGGCTTCAGCAGCCCCCAGATGCGGATCACCACCATGAGCTCCCGGAACATGCCGAGGGACGCGCCGTCGCGCAGGAAGCTGTGGCCAGGGCGCACCGGGGAGCCCTGCAGGGGGCAGAAGTGTGGGTGGGGGTCACACAGGCGTGGGTGGGGGTCACACAGGCCTGGGTGGGGGTCACACCAGCCCCAGCCACCACACTGCATCCAGACAGCTCCTGCTTCCAGCAGCACACACTGTCTGGAACCTGCTGCTGGGGGATGGTGAAGGGTCACCTGAAGGTGACACCTCTGCAGAGCTGTGTCAAGAGTGTCCCCAAGTCCCCCAGGTACTGCACTGGTCACCAGAATTCTCTAATTGTGCTGTTCCTTACTCCTCCCCAGTGCCTGTGCTGGCAGAGACATGTGGCCCTGTGTGCCCTGACTAAAGTTCCCCAGCACTGCCCATGGTATTTGTGTCCTCTCGGCGTGTTCCCAGCACTCCAGGTCTCACCTGGTTGGGAAGGCTGGCCAGCAGGTAGAGCACAAAATCCCCCACCCACTGGATGAGCTGCTGCAGGGACTGCAGCGTCGTCATCTCCAGGACAAACTCTTCCGTCTTCAGATTAATCATCACCTTGTCAATGTCTGTAAGAGAAGCAAGACATTGCCTGGCTCAGGAAGATGGATCCAAACCTCACACCCTCCCTGCAGAGGTCACCCTTGTCCTCCTCCTCAAACCCAGGAGTTACTACGAGACTGTGACACCGCAGGAAACAATCCAATCCCAAGCCCCGGGAAGGCAGCACGGGATGCTGTGAGCAGTCAGTACCTACATCCGTGATCTTGGAGCAGATCTCGGTGAGCCGGTCCCCGGGGCTCTTGTCAGGGGTGTTGAGGAAGTGAGGGCGCAGCAGCGACTTCAGGGTGCAGCTGATGGCGATGAGGAAGAGCTTGGCGTGGTAGTCGCACACGCGGGCAATGGTGCTGGAGGAGAGCTTGCACAGCGACGCCTTCATGGCAACGATGCGTGTGGAGAGCACCTGAGCAGCAGGGAAACGCAACAAAAGGCACAAGGAAAGGCAGGAATTAGCATAAGCTCATTAAAGCTGCTGCTGCTGCTGCTTTATTCTCTGCTCCCCCTTCCTGCTGCAGGAGTGACAGGAACAGTGAATGCTGCACACGTGAGCGCTGTGCCGGGCACGTGCTGCTGTTCCCAGAATCTGCCAAAAATAGACTTCACCATCTCACCCCGAGTTTCCAACAGGTGGAGACCCGCTGATGTCAGTGAAAGTGAATGCTGTGACATGGAGGCTCTTCCCAGCTCCATCACTGCCTGAGCTGGGCACTCAGAGAGCACAGCCAGGCAGAGCCATCCGTGTCCTGAGGACTGGCACTGGCTGCCCCTGAGCCCCCTGTGCCCACCCTGGGAGTGAGCCCAGAGCTCCCACCCACCCACCTGCTGCAGGGCTGCGTTCTGGCGCATGTATTCCTCGTGCAGCTTCTCCACCAGGTTCTGCACCATGCTGGGCTGGACGTGCAGCAGGATGTCCCACCAGTCGTAGCCGGTCACCATGCAGTACTCCAACAGGAACAGCAAGTGCCGCAGGGACATGTTCATGTCCAGCACGTGGCCCATGGAGGGGGAGATGCGGAGCATGCTCAGCTGAAGGGAAGAACCAAAGGGAAATTGGCATCAGGAACGGGCTTTAAATCATCCCACAAAGCTACAGCACAACACGGGGCCCAGTGTAGCTCAGTCCTAACCTAGCAACAATTCCTGCGGTGACAGGGTACATCCCTTTCCAATATGGATCTCACAGCTGGAATTCCCAGTGTTTTCTGAGCAACACATCATCCCTCAGAGAGCCTGGGTGAGAAATAACCCCACGGTAACGAGAGCACCAACCTTCCCGTGACTGTCCACGCCAGCCAGGGCCAGCGATGTCCAGGAGAGCTGCATGGCCTTGAAGTGCACCAGGGGCCCTGCAGTGCGTGGGCGCTTGAGGGCTGGCTCATCCACGGGGCGCTGCGAGGAGGAGCCGTAGAACACGGCCATCATCTGCAGGGACAGCCGGTGCACGATGTGGACACTGCCATCATGGAAAGCCAAGGCCAGGCCTGGGGACAGGAGACAAGCAAGGCTGAGCAAGCACAGTGTGGCACAGCCTGAAGCAGTGGCCACCACCACTGAAGCCCACAGAGGAGCCAAAGGGCTGGGGGCTCTCAGCTCCCCATCAGCATTTCACAGCCTGTTCCCATGGAAACACAAAGGGGTGGCTGGGAAGACATCCCATTTGAAAGTTTTCCTTCAACATTCCATGTGCTTTGCTCTCACATTCTTACTTCAGCTACAGGTCAGGTGGTGATATTTGGGGCAAAAGCCACATGTTTAGAAGGAAGTAAACAGGAACTCCTTACCCAGTCCAGGGAAGAACTTGGTGTCGTTTGCCACCTTCAGGTCGGTGTTGGTCAGGGAGATTGGCAGCTTTGGCAGTGCCACGGCCGACACCCGGTCCAGGTCATTGGTGGCAGACAGGATCCTCCACTTCAGGATCATGGGCTGCTTGTCTCCCACTTGGGAAAGCAAGCAAATGAGTGAGAATTTTGTCCCAGAGAGATCAGGGAATCTGCCCTCCCTTTTCTGCCCACACTCCCCAACCAAGCAGCATCACAGATCAGGCACTGACTCTTCATTCCACCACGCCAGTATACTTCCCATATATTTCCACTATGTTTCCCTCATATTTCCCTATTATTTTCCTGAATTATACAAACAACATGTTTTGCTAAATATCTCTTGATGGAAAGCTCTGCTGCGAGTGATTAAGATCCTTATATGCAATAATCCTTTATATTTCACCAAACAAACTGCCCTGATTAATTCTGTTCTATCTGAGATCAGGTGGAGCCCAGGCAGCCAGGGCAGGGGATTAATCCAGCTCTGCTGCTCAATCCTGGTCCTTTGGGAGCCTTTGCTCCACTGGCAGCAGGAAGGGCGGCTGTACAGCAAAACAGAGAAAATGTCTTTTATGAAGCGAAAGCAAAAACCAAACCCCTTCCTGGAAACAGCAAGTTGCTGCCTATGATGCAAACAGACAGAATGGACTTGAAAACACTTGAAACACTTGAAAATAAACATGGGATTCTGAATAATCCCATATATGGGATAATGGATGTGAGAAACTGTGCTGCTTTTTCATTCAGACCAAGCTCCTGTTCTTAAAGAGTCCCCAGTGCAGACACTTACCCACGGGAGAGATTTGCTGGAAGATGTTGTTGACAGGCAGGCCCTCCTTCCTAAGGGACCAGCACTCCACAATGCTGTTGTTTTGGTTGGAAGCACAAAGCAGCACCTGCAGAATGAAGCCCCCCACATGAGCATCACAACGAGCAGGACGCTGCCCTGGTCATTCCCACCCTCCATTTCCAGGGCCCTGCTCCCTGTCAGGTCATGCTCCACCAGCAAAAAGCAGAGGATCGAATCAGTGGGGGGTGATGGTGACGTCCCTAATTCCAGCTGCACCAGCAGCACTTCCCAGAATGGCAACCAGGAATGCCAAAGGTATTGCAGGACACGCTGGTCACCTCCAGACCCTCCGAGAAAGGACAGGTGGAGCAATGAGCAGCTGCCCACCTGCTCTGACATGTCCCGAGCCAGGAATTTCAGGTGGGTGATGGCCGGGTACTTGTCCTTGCGCGCGGGGTCCGTGGTGCAGCGCATGAAGAGGGACGGCAGGATCTCGGTGTCAATCTTGCACTTCTCATTCACCACGCTGACACAGACCTTGTAGAACTGCACTGGGGACGTGCTGCTGCCGTCGGACGTGGCCACCACGATGTTGCCCCCGCCCGTGAAGGCGACGTCGGCCAAGGCCACGCGGCAGCGCAGGCGGCACAGGCTCTCGGTGGCCGTCAGCACCTGCCCGTTGGGCTTCAGGAGGGACACGGTGACCAGCCCGCTGATGGTCACAGCAATCCAGCCCTCCATGGGCTTCCCACCGAACAGCGTCAGCGACGGAGAGAATTTCACCCTGGAAAACTTCTCACCGAAGTTTGAGGCTCCAGACTGTAACAAAGGTCAACAAAACCTAGGCGTTTGCACCCAAAATTTGTGCCTGCGGAGCTCTTCTCGTGGGAGAGCAGCAGGATTTCTGTGGGACGTGCCAGGAGTTAGAAAAACACGAGCAGGGAACTTGTGTTTGGCAGCTTTGGGCTTTCAGAGTCTGCAGAATCAGACACGTTTCCAAACAAGGAGCTCATGTCTGTGTCCAAATGCCCAGATCAAACCTCAGCACCCCAAATGCATTTCCTCTGAGTTGCCACTAGCAAGGAAAGAACTCTCTATCTCCATGTTCCAGCCTGGAACTGAGGTACCAGACTAAGGGAGACACATTTAAAACACCCAGAGAAACAAAGTTCCAACCCCCCCTTGGATTTCAGCAGGAACCAGGAATCTGATTTCTCCTGACTGGAAAAACTCCCCAAGACCACAAGAGAGCCCAGAGCACGGAACACAGGCAGGATCCTGAGTTCTGTGCCAAGCCCTGAGCCAGAGTTCCAGCCTAGATCACAAAGCTGAGACAAACCTTCTCCACGTGCAGAGCCAGCTTGACACCATTGTGCAGCCAGGACAGGGCCACCACGGGGTCCCCCTCCACCATGCTGCCCACCGTGTTCTCCCAGCTGTTGGCCAGGTGATCCGTCATGCTCCAGCACTTGATGTGGCCATCAGCATCTGCCGAGAGCAGCCTGGAGCCTGTGACAATGACACTGCATGAGACCAGGGGGAACAGCCAAAACCCCACAGGGAACTGCACCCCGTCACTTTGGGACACAGGGACAACGAGAACGGATCCCAGCCCACCTGACTGATCCCACTCCAAGCATGTGATGACTTCAGTGTGGCCCGAGTTCACAGAGTAGACGTCCCAGGGGTGCTCAGTGTCGATGATATGGACCATGTGGGTGAGATCTGCAGGAACAGAGAAGTGACTCCCTGTCCCTTGTCACCATTCTGAGCTTCAGAGCCTCAGCTGATGCAAGGAAAACATAAAATATTTTATAGAAATGATTTGGGGTAGGGTGACAGTTGTGTTGGGAACTCAGTGAAGGGCCAGACACCGACGTGGGGCTGGTCCTGGTTTAGGGAAGTCGGTCCTGGTTTAGGGGAACCAAACCCACTCCCAGGGAACAAACGTGTGTTGGACACTGCCAGAGGCTGAGGGATGCAAGGAAAAGGAGGAACAGCAGCTGGGAGCCGTCAGGAGCAGGGCAGAGCTCCGGCCCAGCAGATCCTGGACTTTCCCAAGAGCACCGGGAGCTTCCAGGAGAGATTTCCCAACGGGCACGCGGTACCTTTCTCCTCCTCGTTGCGGAGGTCGGTGGTGAAGGCGATGAGGTTGCGGCAGGACCAGGCGCATACGAGGGGGATGGAGGGGCAGTGGTTGCTCTTGGGCTTCTTCTCCCACTCGCACACGTAGGCCAGGTCCATCCCGCCGGCCCGGCCCCGGAGGGGACACGGGACAGCCTCGGTCCTGCCTGGGGGCGACACAAGGCCGGTCACACCGGGAACGGAACGCACGGCCCGCAGGGACCCCAACCCCAGGAGCCATGGGGAGGGCACAGCTCCCGGGGTACGGGTAGGTACAGCCCCGCACCGCGACAGGCCCCGGCGGTCCCGGAGGAGGCGGAGGGAGCGGTCCACGGGTACCGACCCTACTGCGGGCGGGGAGTGCGGGGGGGAGTCCCGGGGACGGACTCGGGGTGGACACTCGCGGGAGCTCCCGGGGCTGGCACAGGAGGGTCCGGGGGTCCCGGTCGGGCCGCACTCACCGGCGCCCGCCGCCTCCCGCCGCTCCCCAGGACCCCACCGCGCCCCCGCGGGCTGTCCGTCCCGCGCCTGAGCCGCGCACTCAGGCACCGCCGCGGCCACTCCGGGCAGGGGCCCTCAGAGAACCACCCAGTGTCACTAATTAGCATAACAAACTACCCAGAACCCACCGGGCAAAAATAGCAAACATAACCTGAGGAATTCGGACATTTTGGGGAAATCCAAGCGAAATGGGGGAATGAAAGACTGGGGAAAACTTGGGGGGGCTCATTTTGCGTTCAGAATTGCATCGCAGCTTAGTCACCCTGACCTAACAGTATTATCTTCCCGGCTCTTTAAATAGTACTGCGGGTAGCGGTCTACTCGTGCTCGCTTCGGCAGCACATATACTAAAATTGGAACGATACAGAGAAGATTAGCATGGCCCCTGCGCAAGGATGACACGCAAATTCGTGAAGCGTTCCATATTTTTCGCACCCCCCCCTCACCCTCGTTTTGCACC
>WEKY01000610.1:371691-388052 GCA_013390045.1 Picathartes gymnocephalus | reverse complement strand
CCGCCCCCCCGGGGACCCCCCACCCGCCGGCAGAGCCATGAAGCTGCAGGCGGTGATGGAGAACCTGCAGCGGCAGCAGCGCGCACGACTGCAGCAGGCACTGGAAGCGCGGCAGCAGGAGCAGCAGCAGCAGCCATTGCGCTCCACGTCCCCCTCGGCGCAGCCCTCGCAGCCCCCGGGGCAGCCCCCTGCCAGCAACCCGGCCCGGGGCCGTGGGCAGGATCCGGCCCCAGCGCCCTCGGAGGAGGGGACGGAGCCTGAGAGCGCTCACATCCAGCGGGCACAGATGGCCGCCCTGGCTGCCATGCGGGCGGCCGCTGCCGGCCTCAGCCACTCGCCCAGCCCAGGGTTGTCAGACGAGAGCCAGGCCTCTGAGGAGGAGGAAGAGGAGGAGCGCGGCGAGGAGGAGGAAGATGGCGGGTACCAGCAGGAGATGGGCTCCGAGGAGGAGGAGGACCTGTGAGTGTACTCGGGCAGTTCTCATGGGTTTGGGGAAGGGGCTGGGCAGTGGCACAGCACTGGTGGGTTTGGGCACAGTGTGCTGGGGAGGCTGCGGGGATCCTGTGGCTTGGGGCAAGTTGGGGATTAGAGCAGGATTGGGGATTCAAGAGCAGGAGGTGCTGAGAGCGGTGGCTCGGCTCTGTGGCTGTGATTCCTTGTGCTGGGCTGGCGCGATATCCCATCACTGCCCTGCAGCCACATGAGGCTGTGACAGAGGATGCCGGGCTGGCATTAAATTATGCAGGACCCTCAGCTGCCTCCAGCATACGTCCTCTCAGGGCGGGGCCGGGCCAGGAGCCATCTGGCAGAGCTCCGTGCCGGAGCTGCCCCTGGGCTGCCAGGGGCTGGCCATGCCCCGCAGAGCTGCCCCCACCAATGGGCTGTACAGGGGCTCTGCTGTGTGCTGGGTGGGTGGTCCCCGCCCCACAGCTGGGGAGGGCCTGTGGGGCGGGCAGGAGAGAGGGGTGGGCCTTGGGAACTAGCGTGGGACCAAACCTCTCCTCTCCCCCTCGCTTCCAGAAAGGGCAAATGGGATGAAGATGACTTTGAAGAGGACCTGGGTGAGGAGGAAGAGGAAGAAGAAGAGGAGGAGGAAGAGGAAGACTACGAGGAAGAAGAAGACATGGGAGAGGAAGGGCTCGGCTCAGCAGAGGCAGTGCGGGCGGGTGTGGGATCCCTGCTGCTCCGCAAGCCCCCAGCGCCCCAGCACTACCGGGGGGAGCCACCACGGCTGCCAGGGGGACAGGAGCGGCTGCCCCCCAGCCTGGGCCATACACAGCCCCCGCCACCGGCACCTGACCACGGCGACTGGACCTATGAGGAGCAGTTCAAGCAGGTATGTGCCCACTGAGACACGCATGTCCCTGCTGTGCCATCCCTCTCCCTGCTCCTGCGCATCCGTGTGTCCTCACATGCGTGGGGAGTTGCCTCCGGCAGTGCCGCCTCCAGCAGTGTTCTCCTCAGATCCAGCTGCTGTTGTCAGTAGGAATGCGTGGGATTTCTCCGGGGTTTTAGTGCTGGGCTCAGTCTCGCCCCCTCCCTGGTTGGGTGACTCCGAGTGGATCCTGTGTCCGGGTTGTTCCGACACAGGCAGACAGTGTGACGGGGTTTGCTGCAGGGACCTGAGAGGATTCTTGCTGAAAATTATGAAAAAATAGCCCCAAACTTGCAAATCTGATGGGACTCCTGGTTTTCCTCTTCTCCACTCTCCCCAAGCCATTTTCCAGGGGGACCTGTCTGTCTCCCATCACCGTCACTGCAGAGATGATGCCTGGCAGGACAACTCTGGCCCCATGGATGCTTGTGGGGGGGTAGAGCTGCCCCCCGCCACTGCCAAAATGCCATTAAAGAATGAAACCAGGGAGAAAGCACCTGGCTGCCCCCTCCCTTGCCTTCCCCAGGCAACGAGGCCAGCGCGTTCCCACTCTCCCGGCGCCAGAGCCGGTTGCGCTCTGCTCTCACTGATAGAAGAAAACATGCTGGAGCCAGGGCTCCCCGGGGGCTGCCCGGCACCTTTGATGTGTGTTTAAATACATCAGAGTTTGGGGCTGGGGGAAGGGGCACGACCAGCAGCAGCAGATGGGACCCAGATGGAGCGGCCGGGGCATGGTGGCCTTTCAGGAGGGATGCGACCACCTCTGCCCCTTCGCCTTCGGTAGGTTGTCACATCCCTTCCGAAATGGGGGAAGGGGTTGCCGGGATCTGCCAGCACATCTGGATGTGGGCAGGCTCAGAACAGGGCTGGCAGAGGGAACACCAGCAAGCATGGAGTGTGTGGTCCTCCTCCTGGCACTGCCCAGCTGTGGGGATGGAGAGATGCTCCTGCCCCACGCATCCCTCGTGCCGCTGCACCCAAGCCACCTTCTCTTCTTGTGGTTTCTCTCTCGTGCTTCCTGCCGCCAGGGAGCGAGGGGCCAGGGCTGTGAACTTGTAGCTGTGAAAAGGCTTTTCAGTACTGCAGCTCTGATCTTCCTGTTTGTCAGCATGTCAGTGTCGTGGTCCCGGCCATAGCCTCTGCCAGGTCCCCTATCACAACCACAGCACTTTGGGAACACCAGCCCCATTTCCAGCGCTTCCCCTGCCCCCCAAGCTGTGTCCCCTCTCCCTGAGCACCCTGTCTCCCTCCATGTCGCTTCCCGGGGTCGGCGGGAAGAGCCCGGCTCGGTGATGAATCGTGGAAGCAGTCAGAGGGGGTTGGAAAGCCTCCGTGGGTGGAGGAGCGGAGGCGACGCGCTGGGCCCAGAGAGGCTTTCCCCGGCACGTCAGCCTGCGCGACCGCGCTTGGATCGCGGCCGCTGGACCGGGGCCAGGGGGTTGCTGGCGCAGCCGGTGCTGGCCGGGAGCTCCTCCTGGCTGGCCTCCAGCGCGTGCCGCCGGGCTCCATCCCAGCCCAGCTGGCGCGGCCTGGGAAGGAGCAGCAGGAATGTAAACAGCGAGGGCAGCACAGGGCAGGGGATGCCATACCCCATCCCCGCTCCTCGCTGGAGCAGAGGTGCCTTAAGGGGAACCCCAGCAGCTCTGGGGTGCTGGACTGCAGCAGGGTCCCTGCGCGGGTGAGCCAACAGGGACGTGGTGCTGTGCATGGCTGTGCCAGTGCCTGCTCTGTGAGGGACGGGCTCTTCTGGGGTTCCTTTTTGTTTTTACCAAGGAGCTCCTCAGCACTGTCAGCACCCCTGCTCTCCTACCAGCCCTGGTGCTTCCCTGGCTGTCCAGCTCTCCCTGCAGCTACCATTCAGATCCAGTTTGGATTCAGCTCTGGTTGTGCTGGTGCCACTGGCATCCTTGGCCCGTGGGTCTCTGTGCTTGAGGACACTGTCCTCATTGGGAAGTGGCGCCGTCCAAGCCCCCGTGCCTGTCTCCACACCCAAACCCCGGCAGCTGGGGGCTGTCCCCATCCTCCACTGCCCGGTTTTATTGACCCATCTGGGACAGATTCCTGTGAACTGGTGCTCGCCTGAGCCGTGGGAGGCCAGAGGGAGGAGGAGGGGGCCCAGTTCAAGGGAGGAGGAAGGGGAGGGCGTGAGGAAGAGTTATGGAGGTGAAGGAGGTTAGGGAGCCGGCGCGTGGCACCTCCCCGTCCCTGGGGACAGCTACTGCACAGGCAGAGGTCAGCTCAGCCTGACCCGGGCGCTGCCGGCGCGGGCAGCAGAACAAAGGAGCCCCCAGCGCAACGGGGGACACGGGGGCAGTGGCTGCTGAGTGGTTTCTCGAGTGGGAGGAAAGGGGGCATTTTCTGGGTGGGAAGAGGCTCCCCATGGGAAATGGCTAAAAATCCAGCAAGCTCCTGCCATTAGCAAGGGGTTGCTGGGCGTAAAACTGCTCTAAGTTCTGTAGCCCAGCACTGTGGGGGCTCTGCCAAGATCCCTCCTCTGATCTTTCTGTTTCATTACTGCTATTACTGCACCCCACTAATGCTGGGAGTGGGAGCCCCTGGTGTGGTGGCAGCCCCTGGAACTGGAGTTCCTGGTCTCTGCCCCTTTAGGAGTTTCCTGTGCTGCCTTTGCTCCCTCAGGCACGGGCACCCTACATGCTGGTACCGTGTCCCGCATCACTGGAGCTCGAGGAATCCATCTCCCTGTGTTCACTCAGCTGCAGCAGCCACCACGCTTCCTCTGGGGTTCTCCATTTTGGGTGCTCCCTTTTGGGGTGTCCCGCTGTGGCTGCCTCAGGCTGATGTTTAACCCCCTGTTTCTGCTTCAGGAAGGATTTAAGAAGTCACCACAGTGCTGGCAGGAGGCTGCGTCAGCCCGGGTGTTTCGGGGGGTGCTGGTGCTTTAGTGGAGCAAGAGGTTTCTTGTCCTGGGGACATCTGAGCTGTGCCGGTGGCACACGGGCGCAAAAACCTCAGCCCTTATCTCGCGCGGTGCAGCGCACCCCGAGATATGGCGTTTCAAAGTGCAGTGGTGGGGGAAAAATAAACCGAAAGCAACTCGGTGACCTTGGCAGGGCTGCGGGGGTGGGTGAAACCGGACCCCCCTCCACCCGGACCAGCCGTGCGCACATGGCTGGTGGAGCTGGGATTTTCCAGGAGGGGCTGTAAGAGCAGAGAGCCCATACCTCCTCTGAATCCCCAGGAGCCGGTTAAGGCGTGGGGGATCCCCTCTGAACCCCTTTCTCCCGTGGATTATTCTCCTTTTCAAAGCCCAAAGCCAGCTGGGGGCGTGGGGCCAGAGCAGGGGCCCCGTGGCCTCTTAACGAGGGCAGGAGGGTCCATTTACTTTCTTTAAAATATTGATTAGAGCTTTATTGCATTAGCCAGCCGAGCGGATGAGCCGCCCCCGGGGAGGGCGAGGGGGCCCCTGTGCGGGGAAGGGGGACCCGAGTGTCATCACAGGGCCAGGGGCCACCGCCCCTCACCCAAAGGCAGTTTGGCTCCCAGATAAGGGGGGAGTGCCCTGGGGCCCCCGGTTGGGCGCTGTGCCGGGGAGGTGATTGCAGTGCCTGTCCAGGCCAGCAGCAGATAACACAGGCAAGAGGGGACCTGAGCAGGACACGACTTTGGGGGCAGTGGGGGAGTCAGCGGTAGACCCCTCCGGGAAAAGGGCTGTGTCCCCCCTTCCTCACCCCACACTCAGCCATGGCCCCCTCGCCCTGCACCACTGCCCAGCCTGCTGAGGGGTGCTCCCAGCCAGGGATCCGGAGCAGTAATTGGCTCACAGTGCTCAGGGAGCATTCCCGGGGCTGTAATCCCACCAGATCCCTGGCCAGAGGTCAGGGACTTCTCGGCGAGAGCGGCTTAGCTGCCGAGTGCCTCCCCCAGCCAGATGCCTGGGTGCTCACAGGTGCGGATCCCGGCATCTGGGCACCCGTGAAGCCATTTCTCCCAACAAGACCCAGGATGATTAATGACTTTGAGGGACAGGGGACACATCCTTCCTGCTCCAGGTGCCCAGCCAGTGCCTTCACCCAGCTTGACCGTGCCTCTGACACCCCTTGTTTCGGGAGCTGGGCTGGCCCTCCACAGCCTGGACATCACTTGCTTGTATCCCCCCAAAGCCCCATTTCCCCCATACCTCGACCGCNCCCCGGCTCCCCCAGAGCCCCGTTCCCTCCACGCCCCAGCCCCCCGGGCTGACTCAAGGGCTGCGGAGGTGGCGGCTGCCTCCCCTCTCGGCACAGCTGAACTAACAAGGTTTATTTAAAAGGGAAAAAAAAAAAAAGAAAAGAGCAGCTCAGGGAGCGGGGCCTTTGTCAGCAGAGCCCCCTGCCCCCACCACGGCATTGGGTAAGGGCAGCGTTGCTCCATCGCCCTATTTCTGGCCCAAACCGCAGGAGAAATGGCAGCTGGTCCCAGGGCCCAGCCGGACGTGCTGCAATCGGCAGCCAGGGTGGGGGGTGGTTTGGGGCCAGGAGGGCCCCCTTCTCTGAGCCCCTGGAGCAGCCAGACTGGGGGTTCAGGGTGCAGCTCCTGGCTCAGCTCCTGACCCGCTCCGTGACCCTTCCCATCGGTCACTTAATCTGCCTGTGCCTGGGTTCCCGCTCGGGATAATCCACCCTGCTCTGGGGCTGCCGGAGGCCAGGGCTCACCCCTGAGGAGAGTCCCCATGTGTGCCACAGGGAGGGTGTGGCCGTGTCACTTCTGTGGCAACTGTCTTTTGGGAAAGAGTTTCCCTGTCCCCCCACAGCAGCTGGCTCAGGGTCTCACCCTGGTACAGGGGGCAGTGGGAGCACCCAGGCAGGTACTGGCCCTAAACCCCTTCAGCAAAGGGCTTCATCTCCTGCCTCTGTTTCCCCACCTGCCCACATACACTGTGGAGCCTCCAACTTGGCCACCAGTGCCTGATTTGGAGATTCCCGCACCTGGGACATGCAGTCCCACGCTGTGATGTGCTTGGGTGCCACAGTGGGATGGGGTCTGTCACTCTGGTGCCTTGACAGTGGCCACCACCACCCCACTCCCTGCAGTGCAAGGAAACCGTGAGGTTTCGGCGGTGCCGGAGCAGCTCAGCGGTGATGGTTCTCGGAGCTGACAGCCCACAGCTGGCTCCTGTCAACCCCATCTGCGGCTGCTGGACCCCTTCCAGCTCCTCCAGCAGCTCTGTAGTGGGGTTCCCAGGGGTTCCATGCACCCTGGCCCTGCCCGCGGGACCCCTGGGACCCCCACCGCGGTGCGAACGGAGGGCAGAGCTGCAGGACCTCGCATTTCAGGAACAGATTTGCAATTAGCCAAATCCCAGCGGGCGGTGGAAGCCCCGGTGACTCATCTGCCGGGGCTTACCGCGATCCCCTTCTAAGACGATCATTTACATATGGTGGAATTTAAACCCCCATCTTGGCTTCCAGGCCTCGCTGCTGCCGCTGCTGCCACCACAGCCGGGTCAGGTCCCGAATGAGGATCTCGGGCCCTCCAGCCCTCAGGGACTTCACCTCGGGAGGCCTGGGAGTCACACAGGAAGAACAGCCCAAATTGGGTGCTCACCAGGTGCCCCAAGAGTTTGTGTTGGCTGCTCTGGCCACATTTCCTCAGCTCAGTGCTCCATAGCTCGTTCTCAGCCGCCCTTCCTGGGTCTGCCTGGTGGCAGGAGCTGTGCTTGCCTGGTGTCCTTCCTGGGACGAGCTTTCTCAACAGTGCCTGACTCTGCTGGATTAATATTTGTACAAGGTCCGGTGTGATAGCGAGCATGTGTCAAGGGCATGCACCAGCATGCACACGGCAAGCACGGGGAGAGCTGCCGCTGCCGGGCTGGCTCCCATCCAGCCAGCGGCTTGGCCCCGCCGGGGGAACACCCCCAGCACCCCAGTTCCCCCTTCATGACCCTTCATCAGCCTGTGCCACACGTCCGCATTCAGACAGTTTTGATTCCAGCCAGAGCCTGGCACGCTGCCGCCCAGCAGCAAGCTGCCACTGGAAACGCCACGGCAGCAGGAATCGCTTCCTCCTCTGCGGGAAAGGAACGAACAGCAGCGGCACAGCCGTCCCGGGAGCTGGTGTCAGCCCGGCCCGCGGCAGGGACACGGATCCCGGGAGCTGCCGGCTGGCCGGGCACAGCGGCCCGTGCCGTGGTGGGGAGGGCAGCCAACAGCGCACGGACAATGGGGGGTCAGGGAGGTTAAATGGTGACTAATTCGCCCATTCAGCGTCCCCTCCGCCGCTCGGGGACACCCGCCGTGCTGTGACACCCGCCGTGCTGTGACACTGTCTGCGTACCCCCAGGGTCACCCACATGACTCCTTCCCGCAGCCTGTGTGGGGAGAAGGTGGGCACCGGGGGAAGCCCGGATGGTCTCAGGGGCCCCCCAGACTCCCGGGCTGATGGCGCGGGGGATCAGGACCGGGTTTGTCAGTGAGCCACGGGAGCTCCGATGGATCCTTTGCCCACCGGGTCCCCCGGCCCGAGGAGGAGGCACTGGTGCAAAGAGGCACCTGCGGTCGGGCCGTGTTCCCCGCGGAGGGGACAATGCTGGGAACTGGTGTGAACAATGGTGCCGACGGGAAGCTCCCGGGCCCCCTCCCCAGCTCTGCCCCCGCGGAAGCGGCCCCCCAGCCCAGCCATGCTCCGGCGGCAGGAATCCCGCCGGGCCGGTCAGTGGAGTCTCCGCCGGCCCTGGCCATGTGGGCGAGGCTCCTGCCAGCACATCCCCCACGAGCAAGGTGTTGAGGGGTTTTGGGGAGGGGGCACACACGGCTCTGCCCCCAGCAGCCCCTTCCCACGGGGGGTTGTGTCCTGGGGGGCTTGCAGGGGATTAGGGATGGGGACAACCAGGGGTGACCTGTACCTAAGCCGAGCGCTTTATCTGCGGAGGAATCTGCTCCGGGGCTGGACACTCCCTTTGCCCTTCACCGGGAGGGATCGGCCCCAGCAAACCGTGCACCCCAGGCCGGGGGGGCCGTGCCTGGAGAGGGGCTGCGGCCTCGGGCACCCCCATCCCTGAGTCAGCCATCGCCTTACGGGAAATCGCATCCCCAGAGCCTCCGAAACGCCGCGGCCCGGGGCCCTCGCCAGTGCTTCTCTCTGGTTTTTACAAATGACTTTCTTTTTCTGAATAAGTGCCCTCTCCGACCCCACTGCGGGTCCCAGCGTGCCAGAGGCCGGGGGCTGTGTATGGGCTGGGAGTGGGACGGGAAATGCGCCATAAATGTGTTTATTCTTCGTTAAAGAACTCGTTAGTGTGCGCGGGCTCTTCCCCAGCCCAGCGTGGCCCCTCGGCTGTCCGCGGGACAAAGGGATGCATCCCCGGGGGCTGCCAGAGGAAGGAAGGAAAGAAAAGGAGAGAAGTAGCCCCTCAGCCTGTTACCCCTGGCCCTCCTACCTGCCGAGACGGGGTGGGCTCTCCCTGCCACTGCCTGCGTTGTGTTTTTTCCTTAAATACAGGAATGTGGGGGAGTTTAGCCCCTGGAAGGTGGAGGCTGCCACCAGCCCCCATCCCTGCTGCAGTGGCCCTTGGGCCTGTCCCCAGTCCCGGCTCACGTCACGGTGTGCACGTCCCAAACCGGTTTTGGAGAGAAGGAGGAAAACCGAGAGTGTTGCCACTTCCTGGCGATGGAAAAGAAACTTGAAAATTAATCCCCAAGGCCTGAAAACCCAGAACCGAGAGGGGGGAAGGGGAGGTGTTTTTAACTCAGACGCGGGATGCAGGGACATGGGCTCCTCCATGATGCCTCATAGGGCAGACAAGGGACAAGGGACTGCTCCCGAAGGGGAGATTTGCCTGGCACCAGCATGACCCCCGGCATTCCCGGAGCCTTGTGAAATGGCGCTTCCCCTCCTGCTTGTAATTGCCCGCCTTGCCCCAGCGCGGGGGGAGGTCGGACCCCCGGCACGCACCGCGCCCGTGCCGAGGGCTCTCCTGCATTCCTGGCATTGCCAAGGGGCCGCCTCCTGCCCGCCCTTTGAAAGCCAGCGGGTTGGGATTTTCCTGTAATCTGGTTTGAAACATTAATCCGGTCATCCACACCAAACGCCGGGCCGGCATCCTGCCGGGGCGCTGGGCCGGGGTCAGGGCCACCCGCCCACCGCCTGCCTAATTCCTCCTCCACTTAATTATAGATCTGCTGGCAACGGCCATCTGGCTCCGTGTCCTCAGCCGGCCGGGGGCTGGGGCCGAGGGGGCTGCACTGCGGCCAGGTGGGCCAGACACTATGGGCAGAGCCAGCCGTGTCACTGGCATCAAGCATTCACCCTGAGTGGGTCAGCACTGGGAGCACTGGGTGCGTGGAGTCAGATCCCCCCCAGTCCAGGGGATTCTCAGGGAGGTGGGAGGCATCCCCTGCTCCCCCCAGCCAGGCTGGGGTGGCTGTGCCTCAGCATCCCCTGGCACCACGCCCTGCTATGGGGACCCTATGGTAAGAGGATATTCCTGGGGCAGCTGCGTTATGGATTAAGTCGTTTCCACCTCCCTAATTACGAAACATAAATGTATTGACTCAGGCACAGGGCAGCCTTGCCCGCGGTTCCTTCCCGCCGGCACCTTTGCACCTAGCACCGACACGCTGCATGTCCCTGGGAGGAACTGGCTTTGAGCTGAGCAGAAACCAGGGTTGAGAGCAGGAGGCAGGGCATGGGCACGGGGCAGGGATCAGCACCAGGCAGGCACAAGACTCAGCACCTGCTGATTTCGGTGCAGCAGTGCCAGCAGCCGCTGGCCTGTGCCAAGCTCAGCTGCACGCTGGGTTTCGCATGCTGCCGAAACCAGAACATTTCTGTTCCTCAATTTGCATTCTGAGCCCTGCTGTCCCAGCTGTCCTGCGCTGCCGTTGGGGCTCACGGGGCACCGGCTGCTTTGCCGTTGGCTGCGGATGGCGTCAATGCAAGGAAATCCTGCGAGGGGCTGCTGGGAGTCACTCATCTCTGTCCCCTTCCATGTCCTGCCTGTCCTCGGGGGTGAGGGGGAACAGGAGTGGTGAGGGAGGACAGGGGCAGCTCAGCAAATGCCACTCTGTCGCACACCACGTGCACGTCCTGGCCATGGCTGGGCATGTCCTCACCCCACAGCGCTGCCAGTTGAGCACCCTGGGCAGGTGCCCATCACTGGCAGTTGGTTCTGCTGGCAGTGGCAGATCTAAACCAGGGTTTGGGGGTTCCCAAGGGGAGCCTGTTTCTCTGCTTGGCACTGCAGTGGTCAGTGAGCAGCTGCCAAGTGCAGAGAAGCTGTCAAAGTCTCACCAGTAACCACCAGCAGCAACTTCTGCAACATCCTTTGCCCGGCAGCTGTGGCGGGTGTGCCGGCAGGGCTGTGAGGTCACCAGGCAAGAACGGGGATCCCTCTGCCCACCATCCCTGGGGACTCCCGTGGCTTCTTCCCAGTTGGGCAGGGGTGAGAGTGGCTGCAGCCAGCTGAGCTTGGCGTAGGACCACCCGGGCTGGTGGAAGGCCGGCACACAGGGCAGCCGCGCGCCGCGGCCACTAATCCCCCTGTCCTGGCCGGCCACGCTCTCCTCAGCTGACAGTTAATTTTCTTTCATCCTCTTAAACGCGTCCATTCCCCTCGGGATTGAGCCCGGGGGGGGGGTGGTTTATGGCCCCGAGGGTCTTGGCAGTGGATGAACCAGCGTGCTTGGCACTTTCCCAGGATAGCTCTGCACCTCACAGGATCGGGCACCGGGGAAGCCCTTTCTCTGTGTGCGGCTTTCAGAGCTGCTCAAGGAAATGGGGGAGGCTGGATTGGCACCGGCCCAACATCCCTCAGCCAGCACAAGTAGCCCAATGCAGCTCAGCCCTAAAAACCACAGCAGTGCTGCTGTGCCATGGCTCACTCCCCCCACACCACAGTCCCACACCCAGACCCCTTGCTGGGGCGCTGGCGGGGGAGAGGGGCTTTGAGGGTCTCTGCCGCTGGTGCTGGTGGTTCCTGTCCTTGCCCTGGGGGTGTGCAAGGGGGCGGTCGAGCCTGATGAGTTTCCCAGGGGAACTGGGGGGGTTTATGGCCCCGCTTATCATGCGGCCCCATTGATCCCTTTGATCGGTGCCGGCAGGCGAGTCCAGCCCTGCGGGATCCGGATCCTCCCTGCAGGGCTGCAGGAGGAGGGGGCTCAAGCCCCTCGCTTACAGCCAGGACGATGCCCACCCATCCACCTGCCCACGGTCCTGGTGCCACATGGCGTAGCCGTGGAGGGAGTGGGCACATCGGTGACCCAGTGACCAGCAGTGGTGGCCCCACAGTCCATGCCTGGCGTATTATGGGGGGGTATTTATAGGCCCCTCCCGGCCCCCCGGCCCCACTGGCAGTTGTTCAGAGTTGTCATTGAGAAAAGCGGAGCTGTGGCGGCCTCCCTTGTGGTGTCTGGGCAACGCCTGCCCCCACAGCCCCTGCTCCAACACCCTTCCTGGGATGGGGGGCGATTATCCACCAGCCTCCAGGCAGAAACAGTGCTGGGCTTTGGGAGAGGCCGCATGGCGTGGTGTGGTGTGCGCCTCCGGCGTGCCGGGCGCTCCAACCGGCAGATCCTGCGCCATAAATCAGGCAGGAATGTGCCGGGCTGGCAGGGTGGGGGGTCCTGGCTGAAGATGCCCCAAGCAGAGCTGGTGCTTGAAGTGCAGCATGTTGGAGCCTGGCCCAGCTCTGCCTGCCCTGGTGGAGGACATGTCCCTGCAGTGCCATGGCACACAAGCTCATGCCAAGGCACACGAGACGCTGGCTCCCGGCCGTGGCTCTCTGTGGCACCTTGAGTGTGGAGGGACCATGCTGAAGCGTTGCTGTGCTGAGCAGGCAGTGGATGCTAAAAATAACCGGGATCAGCATTCCCGGGAGGAGCCGGGCCGAGCACGGTGTTGGCAGCCTGGGAGTCACTCCGGCTGTGATCCCAGCACCAGCATCCCGGAGCTGAGCTCCGAGTTGGGGCAGGCAGGGAATGGCACAGCGGGGCACAGGCACAGGTCTGCCCAAGCCAAGGCCCAAGCCCAAGAACCTCCTGACCCCATGAAGGGACCCCCAAGCCATTCTGGTGTCCTGTGAGCCATACAGCTGCTGCAGTGGAAGCTGGGGGTCTCAGGTGGGGGGACACACGAGTTAAGGTGGTTTCTGAGTATCTCCCTCCTATTCTTATGCAGCTGTACGAGCTGGATGGTGACCCCAGGAGGAAGGAGTTTCTGGATGACCTCTTCAGCTTCATGCAGAAGCGAGGTGAGTCCCCAGCTACGTGACTACCATGTCCCTGCGCCCACTCTGTGCCCACCCTGCTCCACCACACTCACCTTGCACCCCCTACATGCCCCCCAGGGCCAGGGGCTCATTTCCATGCCCCTCATTAGTGCCCCGAGGTCACGGCTCCGGCTGAGCTGCTGGTTAATCTTTAACCCCTTGGCACAGCAGGGTCAAACCTGCTGGGCTGGATCCAGCACCTGCAGCCCCCCCTCGCCCCCCTCCCTGCGCCCATCACACCCAGACCTGCAGCCCTTCCCAGCAGGGTCCCCGCCAACGAAATACCCCTGGCTGTGCGCCCCCTCTGCCCATTCCCTGGGTTACTGCAGGGGCCAAAGCCCCTCACTGCGCCCTCTCTCTGCCCCCAGGGAGAGGCCATGGTGAGGGGGCCGAGGGTGGAAAGGGCTGAAAGCCAAGAGTGCTCCTGCTCGAGGGTCTGGTTCCTGCGTGGAAAACAGCACTGGAAGTGCTGACACAGGGCTGGCTCCAGCCCTTTGTCAGACGGCACTGGGAAGGCACGTGTGCCTGCGCAGGGGGGCTGGGGCTGCTGGCCGTGTCCCCCAGGGCTCCCCTGGCTGTGTCCCCTGCTGTCCCCCCACCTGCCTCCCTTGGTGTCCCCCAAAGCCCCCTCATCGCAGGGCTGGGAGGACAGGGACCCCGATGAGGGAGCAGCTGCTCCCAGCCCCCTCCCCACACTGGAGGGATGAGCCCCCCGGCTCGTGGGAGACCCCCACAGCCGGGTTGTGCCGCCCCTGTTATAAATAACTTGCGTTGCCGAGTGCCGGCTCAGCCCGAGGAACCGGCTCGGCCACGACGGGGCTGTGGCTGGAAACTGCGAGTTTCTGTTTCCTTTGTTTGGGGCTGATCTCAGCGGGAGGGCCCGGGTGGGAAGAAGGGGATGGTGGAAGGGGAGGGAGGAGCAGGAACTCCCCAGCCCCTCCACTGGCCCACAGGGGTCTCGGCAGCTGCGCCCCCACTTCGGGTAAGAAAGCAGCACCCCAGACCCGCTCTCTCCTCCCGCTGCTCCCCAGGGACCCCCGTGAACCGGATCCCCATCATGGCCAAGCAGGTGCTGGACCTGTACATGCTGTACACGCTGGTGACCGAGAAGGGAGGTCTGGTGGAGGTCATCAACAAGAAGCTGTGGCGGGAGATCACCAAGGGGCTGAGCCTGCCCACCTCCATCACCAGCGCGGCCTTCACCCTGCGCACCCAGTGAGCAGCAGCTCGGAGGGGAGGGGAGGGGGCGAGCCCTTGAGGGTCTCTCTGCCCTGTGCAGGGACGGGGCCTCAGCACAGCCGTGCGTGGGAGCAGTGGGGAGGGAGCAATGGGGTGGCACACGGGAAGGGGTGCCCAGCCGGTGTGTCACCCTCACCATCCCCGCCTGTGTCCCGTCTGGCCACAGGTACATGAAGTACCTGTACCCCTACGAGTGTGAGAAGCGTGGGCTGAGCAACCCCAATGAGCTGCAGGCAGCCATCGACAGCAACCGGCGGGAGGGCCGGCGGCAGGGCTTTGGTGGCTCCCTCTTTGCCTATTCGCCTGGTGGCACCCACGGCCTCCTCTCCTCACCCAAGCTGCAAGTCCCGGCGCTGGGGCTGGCGTCTGCCACCAACGGCGGGGCCATCGCGCCGGGCCAGAAGATCAAGAAAGGTAATGATTGTTCTGGGGTCTGCCTGCTCCAGGGTTCGGCTGCTGTGGGGTCCGGCTGCCACGGAGTCTGGTCCCAAGCTGAGTCCCTTCCTGGCACTGGGAATAAGGGGCAGGGCTGGGGGAAGTGGGCAGGAGGGTGAAGCTCCTCTCCCCTCCTTGGGCTACAGGGCTCAGCCCAGGGACTCTGATTCCAATCACCCATCCCTGACCTTTGGAGGGACAGCAGGGCACCGAACTGTTGTGTCAGGGCCAGGGACACCCTGGGGTGGTGGCACTCACCTACCCCTGTGCCCCCATCCCTGACACCCACTCCCCCGGCAGAGGAGGACTCTCCCATCCCCATCTCCATGCCCAGCCGGCTCCCAGTCTCGCTGGCCGGGCACCCCGTGGTGGCCGCGCAGGCGGCCGCGGTGCAGGTGGCAGCGGCCGCCCAGGCCGCGGCGCTGGAGCAGCTGCGGGAGAAGCTGGAGTCGGGAGAGCCCCCGGAGAAGAAGCTGGCGCTGGTGACGGACGAGCAGCAGCGGTTGATGCAGCGGGCGCTGCAGCAAAACCTCCTGGCCATGACGGCCCAGCTGCCCATGAGCATCCGCATCAACAGCCAGGGCACGCGCTCGCCAGGTCAGTGCCGGCCCCGGCCACCCGCCCCGGCCAAGCCCCCGGCCCCGGCAGGCTCCGTAACGCGGCTCTCCCCAGCAGAGAACCGCCCGGACGCTGCTGCCGCCAGCAGCAACGGCACCAGCAGCATCAGCATGTCCGTGGAGATCAACGGCATCGTCTACACAGGTGAGGGGCTCCCCCGGGCCCCACTGCCGTGGGTGGGGGCTGCCCTGGGCCACGCACCACCCCCCATCCCGTTCCATAGCATGGCCACGGCACCCCGCGGCTCAGCCCCTCGCTCTCTCCCCAGGTGTGCTGTTCGCCCAGACGCCCGGTCCTTCCTCCTCCTCTTCCTCCTCCTCCTCCTCTGCCTACAGCAAAGGCAACGGCGGCAGCAGCCGGAGCAGCGGCAGCAGCGGGGTGGGGAGCAGCGGTGGCGGCGGTGGGAATGTGCCTCCCACCCCGGCCGGCCTGGCCGTGCCCCCCAGCTCTACCTCCAACAGCGCTTCGCCTTAACGCCCCGGAGCCTCGGGCCCCTCACGGCACCGGCGGCCGTGGGGGGACGGGGTCGCACCGGGGTCTTCTGGGGTCTCGCCGGGGTCTCGCCCGAGGTCCTGCCAGGGTCTCTCTGGGGTCTCAACAGGATTTCACCGGGATCTCACCAGGGTTTCACTGAGATCTCGCCTGGGTCTCACTGGGGTCTCACCAAGGGTCTCGCCCGAGGTCCTGTCAGGGTTCCTCCGGGGTCTCATCGGGGTCTCACTGGACTCTGCCCTTGTTCTCGTGTTGTTGGATTTTCCTTTTCCAGGCAGAAAAGCTTTAGCCCGGGGGGTTTTGCCGGGGCCGCCGGCTGTCTGGCTGCGCCGCTCCGGGACCGTTTACCTCACGCACATCACACTTTGCACTGTACATTTATTATTATTATTATTATTATAATTATTATTATTTTTTAACTCGTGTTACCTCCAGACAGACGCACGGACGCCTGCCGACGCGAGCTCTAGCAAAACCCTCCAGAATTCTAAAGGAAAAAAAAAACAAAAATCCTAAAAAAAATTGAAAATAGGGAGATATTTTATTCATTTCCATCCTTTTTCCTCCTTTGTTTTGGGAACTCCACTCTCTGCAGGATTTTAAGAGGTTGTTTTTGATTGTTTTGTTGTAAATAGCTTCTATTTTATTCTCTAAAAAAAAAAAAAATCAAACTTTTAACATGCAAATGATATATATTAGTCTTCATCAGGGAAAATGGGAGCTTGGAAAAATGTTGGAATCTCCTTTCTCCTCTCCTTATCGGTGGTTGGGTCCAGCTCTACTCCTTCCCCCACCGGCAAATCCTAAATTTTATTCCTCCCCCTGCATAAAACTACTGTTTAAAGCTTGTTTATTTCCTCCAAAAAACAAGCAGGATCCAGAGGATGGGGATGCTCGGAGCTGCAGGACGCTCCAGAGCTCACGGAGAACCCGAAGGACCTGAGGATTTATTTTAAGCCTCACAATCTCCGTTTTTCTTTTACTATTTCCACCCCCCCC
>WEKY01000610.1:359517-370959 GCA_013390045.1 Picathartes gymnocephalus | reverse complement strand
AAAAAAAAAAAGAAAAAAAAGGAATAAAAAAATAAACCACATTCTACCTCTGAGCGCGGTGGCCTCGGGCGCACCCGGGGCCCCAATGAAAGATTTCAGTTTTGCAAAACATTCAGGTATTGAGACTTTTTGATTATTATTAAAAAAAAATTTTAAAAAAATTAAAAAAAAAAAGAGAAAATAAACTTAAAAAACACTGAAAGTTTACATTTTATAATAACATTATTATACAGATTGTATTTAAACGTCAGAATATTTAAGACAATTGTAACCCTGTAAAGTGAAGAAATATTAAAAAAAAAAAAAAAAAAAAAAAAGAAAGCAGGATACAGTACACTGCTGACATTCCCGAACCTTCTNGAGTTGTGTTGTTTAGGGTTTCTGGCCCTGGGGGGCAGAGGTGCCCACAGGACCGTGGGCTGTCCATAGGATTTCCTTATGGATTTGGGGTATCCCTATGGGTCTGTGGGGTGTCAGTAGGATTGTGGGGTGTCCACGGGGTCCCTCCAGGGCTGTGGGCGGTCCATAGGGTTGTGGGGTATCCACAGGGTGCACATAAGGTTGTAGGGTGTCCATAGGGCTGGGGCGTATCCAGGGGCACCCCTTAGGGTTGTGGGGTGCTCATGGGGTTCTCATGAAGTTATGGGGTGCCTATAGGATTGTGGGGTGTCCATGGGGTCCCTGTAGGGCTGTGGGGGGTCCATTGGGTTGGGAGGTATCCAGGGGTACCCTTAGGTTTGTGGGGTGCTCATGGCATTCCCACGAAGCTCTGCGTGTCCACACGAAACTCTGGGGTGTCCGCAGGGTCCCTATAGGGCTGTGGGGGGTCCACAGGATATTGGGGTATCCACAGGGTGCCCGTAAGGCTGTAGGGTGTCGGCGGGGTCCCCATGTGCCCACGCGGTGTCCCGGGTCACCCATCCAGCGCCGACCGGCGTGGGCCCTGCTGAGCTTCCTGCCGCGTGCGCAGCTCCCGCCCCGCGCGGCCGCGGAGGCGCCGCTGCTGATTGGTCGGTGCCGAGTGGGGGAGGCGGCGCTCTGGGCCGCGGCCGCCCTCTCTGTGGCCCTGGCGGACCGCGAAGATGGCGGCGCCCATGGAGGTGGCGCTGGTGTCGGACGCGGCGGGGCCGCTCTGCAACTGCTCGGTCTGGGAGCTGCACTCGGGCTCGGCCCTGCCCGGGTACCGCGGCGGCAACAGCGGCCCGCGCGGGCTGGCGCTGCTGGGCGGCGAGCACCTGCTGGGGGCCCAGCTCGGCAAGAGCTACATCAACGTCTGGGAGCTCCAGAGGAAGGTACCGGCGCGGCGGGCGGGCCCGGGCGGCCTCGGCTCGGGGGACGCCCCCGAGCCTCGCGGGGGGACTCCGGGCCCCATGGGGGATGTGACGGGGCCATCCTCCCTGCGGAGCCCCCGACCCTGTCATGAGGAGGCTCCCGGCCACAGAACCCCCCCAAATCCATGGTCAGACCCCTCCATGGCCACTCTCTCCACAAAGACCCCCCCATGACCCCTCTCTTCATGGAGACTCCCTTCTGTGCTCAGACACCCCCTCATGATCCAGTTCTCTGCAGAGACCCCCCTGTTCCCGGTTAGACCCTCAGGTCCCCCTCCTTCCATTCCCACCCCCATCACCGCGGGCCGGTGCCCCCCATCCCTCTCTTCACAGAGATCCCCCTGAGCCCCCATGTCGGGGCGCCCTGCCTGCAGCCCCTGCCCCTCTCTGAGCCCTTGGTGTGCTCTCTCTGTCCCAGGACCAGCTGCAGCAGAAGATCATCTGTCCCGGGCCTGTGACTTGCCTGACGGCCTCTCCCAACGGGCTCTACATCCTGGCGGGGGTCGCCGAGAGCATCTACCTGTGGGAGGTACGGAGGTGCTGGGGCACTCGGGACCATGCAGGCTCACACCCTGTGCAGTCAGGGAGTGTCCCCATCCCTCAGATGTCTGTAAATCCTGATCCTGGAGTGCCACACCAGGCAAAGGCTGTGCTCCCTGCAGCCCGTGGGGCAGCTCATCGAAGTAGGAGTGGGAGAAATTTCTGGGAGAGGCTTCACTCTGCCTGCTTCTCCTCTTTCCAAGTATCTCCGATGCCTCAGGGGTCGGACATTGCTCCCACAAGGCAGCAGCACAGGACCAGGTGTTCCTTCAGCGCTTCTGCCACATTTCAGCTGTGTATGTGTGTGTGCCCAGGGTGCCAGCAGACCCTGCTGTGCTCTGGTCATTGTCCTGCTGGTTAATTACCACTGGATTATTCAGGATTATGCTGCGTTCCCAGCACACCACTGAGCAAATAAGAGCAGTATCTTTCCCTGAGCTCGGGATTAAACCCCAGGATGCCTCACCTGGAGAGCTCCCCGTGTCAGGGGAGGTTTGAACCCAGTGGTGTGAATGGCTCTGCCAGAACTCATCGGGGTTTGCTTGTACCAATGTGCTTGTGACAGCGCTGGAATAAAATCCCTGGCAGGGACCATGGGGCTGAGCCTGCAGTGGCAGCTGCTGCCTGTGATGCTCCGGGCTGGGCCCTGCTCCACCTCCTGTCACCCACAGATGTGTTCCAGGGTTTGGCACTGTCCCTGTGGCACATTGGAGCAGCTCCATGGAAACCATCATGGAGCTGGTTTTGTGCTGTCTGTGAAACCCCTTGAATTGAGGTTTGGTTTGATTTTGGGGTGTAATTCAGACCATGGGAAGAAGTAGACTCTTATTTTATTTGAGGCTCCTTCGCTGCTTGGTTCCCTCCCCATCTGCACTGTTGCCTTTTAATAAGAAATGCTGCAGATTTGGGGAATTCCTTGTCCACTCTAAAGCCTCTGCTGACCCAGGACCACGAGCCACCCCTGGGGTGTCCTGCAGCTCTCATAACCCCACTGCCACCTCCTGAGGGCCTGTGGGAGGAGGGAAGAAGCCACCAAAGTAATATTCATATAAGAGTGAACAAGAAATCTTTACTGCACGCTTGTGCCTTGTCTGGAGAAACAGCTCTGGCATCAGTGGGTTCCAGAGTTAATGTGCCAGGACCTCTTCCACTGCCGTGTGCTGAACGTTCCTGCAGTCCTGAGTGCATGTGGATCTTCCAGCTGTACCTCATTGGTGTCAGTCACTGTCCCGAGGTGCCAGCAGGCTCATGTGGGCAATAGAACCCACCCTTCTCCCCTCACTGCACCGAGGGCAGGGCACCCCATTGTCCCAGGACATCCTTGACACCTTTCTGCCCTTCCCCTCGTTCCAGGTGTCCAACGGGAACCTCCTCGCCATCCTGAACCGACACTACCAGGACCTCACGTGCCTCTGCTTCACCGACGACAGCAGCCACTTCCTCTCGGGGGCCAAGGACTGCCTGGCCCTGGTGTGGAACCTCTACAAGTAAGGGGGACTGGGGGGCACAGGGATTTTGCAGCAGGAGAGCCCAGTTTCCTGAGGCAGGAACAGTCCTGGCTGAGCCCACACCTGAGTCTGTGCCTTCCTCGGAGGCAGGGAGCCTTTTTCTGGAGTCTCCCTGGGTTTCTTGGGAATGGGCATATGGCCCTGGCTTCTTTCCCTGGGTGACACAGAGGGGATTGTGCCCTTTACCGAGGGTCTTTGTCCCTTTGGGATAGGGATCTCAGCCTTGGTATCCATGTGCCGTGGCTGCCAGCAGCTCCCGTGTCCCACCTGGTCCCTGCAGAGCAGCCAGGAAAGGCGTTCCCAGTGGGAGCAGAGCCTGGCCCAGCTCCCCATGGGGCTCTGTCCTGGCTGACCCGCCCGTCTCTGCTCTCCCCACAGTGTGTTGCAGGCAGAGCCCTCCCAGATCCCTGACCCCCGGCACGTCTGGTCCCGGCACAGCCTCCCCATCACCGACCTGTGCTGCGGCTTCGGAGGGCCCCTGGCACGGGCTGCCACTGCCTCCCTCGACCAGACAGCCAAGGTGAGGCTCATTCTGGAGGTGCCAGACCCTGTGGGGTCAAAGCCGGGCTCCTGCCAGCTAGCAGGAAGCTGTCCCTGTCCCCAAGCTGTCCTGAAGCTTTGCAGTGGCTCAGTGTCTTGGCTGTCTCTGCAATGACTCAGAGCTGCCAGACCTGGGCTCTGCCTCTCCAACAACAGCAGTTTCTCTGCACCTGCCCCCAGGCTGAACTGCTGCAGTCCCTGATGTCCTGGGAATGTCGGGGTCAGCTCCTCTGTTTCCCATTGTTGATGTCCATAGGGAGTGGGGCTGGAGCTTATGGGGCAGGGGATGGCCTGTGGGCAGGATGGCCACAGAGAAGGTTCAGAGCTGCTTTGAAGCTGCTTGGGAAGCTTCTCTCCTGGTCATAGAGAGAGGCTGATCCTGGGTTCTTCCTTGGAGTCAGTGTCCCAGCCACAGCCAGGAGGGGATGCCAGGGTGGAGTGTTGGTGTGGGATGCCAGGATGTCAGTGTTCCTCCAATCCCACCATTAATATTCTCACTCCTGACTGTCCTGTCCCCTCTCACTCCAGCTCTGGGAAATCTCCTCTGGGGAGCTCCTGCTTTCCGTGCTCTTCGACGTGGGGATCATGGCTGTGACTCTGGACCTCTCTGAATACCACATGTTCTGTGGGGGCATGGACGGGTCCATCTTCCAGGTTGACCTCTGCGCCTGGGTGAGTGTGTGGGGCTCCAGGTGTGCCTGTCACCCCAAGCCACTGTCACCCTCCCTGCTGGGACCGGTGGGACCTGCCAGGGCACAGGAGAGCCTGGTTCCCCTGTGTCTGCTCTGCCCCCTCCAGACATGGTGATGAACCTGCTGGATTCAGCCTTCCTGAATTTTAACCCCTTTCCCTTCCTTCCTTCCTTCATTTCTGCAGCCAGTTCAGAGAGACCGGACCTTCCAGACAGAGCGGGAGAACGGGAAGGTCTTCAAAGGGCACAGGTGAGGAACCAGACATACCTGCCAGCCACCATCTGCCCCCATCTGCCCACCTCACCAGCTTCTGGCAGTCCCGGGGTCACCCTGAGTTCAAACATCCTCTTCCCCATTCCAGGAACCAGGTGACGTGTCTGTCGGTCTCCACAGACGGCAGCCTCCTGCTCTCGGGCTCTCACGACGAAACTGTCCGGCTGTGGGACATCCAGAGCAAGCAGTGCCTGAAGACGATGAATCACAAAGGTAGGAATGTCCTTATCTCCAGGATCCTCACTGCCAGAGGCCGCTGCTGTCTCACCTGTGCTGCTCTGGGCACTCCAGGTGTGTTTCTGCCCCTTGCCTCACGCCCTGGGAAGGGCAGAGGCGTTGGAGGGAGCCTCGGCTGTCTGGAGCAGTGCCGTGACCTTGCCTGTGTGTTAACAACCCCCTGTGCACTGCTGGGAGTGAGTCACAGATTTCACCCTGTCGCTGAGGCCACACAGGATCCTCCTCCTTGTTTTCCCAAGGGAGCAGTCACCCCACATACACCCCAGCTGTGTCTGGAGGGGAGACAGCTCTGTGACCCTGGCAGTGAGTGCCCGTGAGCTCATGGGACCTGAAGTGAATCCCATATGAGCAGCTGTCTGGGATTTCATTCTGATGGCTCCAGTAAACTGCAGGAGCAGCAGTTGGGTGCCTCAGAGCAATGGGGGTTTTCCCCCTCCTGCTGCTGTGTTCCTCCCCCAGTTGTGGTGGTCCCTGGTGACTGGTGGGGCTGCCTTGGGCATGGCTCAAACCCCTCCCAAAGGTGATGGTGGGCAAAGCCAGACTCTGTTCCTCTGCAGTGGTTGAGCTGCTGCCTCAGGGCAGTCTCTGGAAGCCAGGCTGCCTGCAGACCCTTTTCCTCTTCCCTTTGGCTGCCAAGGACCATCCCTAATTGGGACCCACTGCAGCGCCCATCCAGCCTGGCGCCGCTGGCACTAGAGGGTGAAAACAGACAGAATGGAGCTGTGAGTCATCCGAGGAGGGGGGGCTGGGCTTTGGCTGTGAGCCGGGCACTGGAGTCCTCCTGAGGCTGCAGGGGAGAGTGGACAGACCAGGCTCTTCCCAGGAGGGGCAGGACTGGGCTGACCCCGAGCTGTGGGTGCTCTGCAGGCTCTGCTGGCTCCCTGCTGCCTGTGGGCAGGGATTTGGTTGCCCTGGCAGCCTTGGCACTGGCATGACTGCGCTGTGCTGCGTGTGCTCAGGAATGGGCTGGGAGCCCAGCACCCCTGAGCTGCGCCCTGGGTCTGGAGTCCCCACGGGGCCCTGCAGCCTCCCAGCATGGGCAATCTGCTGCCCCAACCCAGCCCCCTCTCTGTGGATCCCTGTCCCCCCTTGGCCCCTCTGAGCAGTGGCGTGAGCCCCCCAGCAAGGTCTGTCCCTGCTGCCCCTCCAGTGTGTTCTGCTGCCTCCCCAAGGCAGATGTGACAGGGGCTCTGACATGGTGATGTGACAGCAGCTTCTGGCCCAGTGTCCTCAGGACAGCACGGTCCCACCACTCGCCGGGCACGAGGGTGGCTGGGGGCACACAGGACCCGCTGCCCTCCCCTCAACACTGCTGCAAATAAATCCAAGGATCTGGAGTGTGGCTCAGGGCCAGGTAGGCAGGCTGGACATGGGGGGCTGTGTCACCAAGGGTGGCTTGTCCTTGGTGGGGGCAGAGTGGGTGGACTTTGAGAAGCCAGGCTGCTGCTGCCAGGTAATGAGCTGTGGCGGTGCCAGCGAGGCAGGGCTGCTCCCGGTCACTCTGCGTAACTGGCACCATTCTGGGGTGAAACAGGAGAACTGTGGGATGAGGCTGGGAGCCAGTGCTGCCCCCAAATCCCTCCAGGCCTCAATTCCCATCCTGTCACATGAGCTCCATCCTTGTCTTTGCAAACACAGCGTGGCACAGACCATCCCTGAGGGCTCGGTCCTGCATCCCAGGACGCTCTGGCTGATGTGTGCTGCTGCCAGCTCTGTCTTGGAAGCTGGATTGTTTCTCCCCAGCTAAGCCCAGTCCCCATGCACTGGCTGGCCCAGGGTCACCCACTGCCTGCTGCCCCAGGCCTTGGGGCAAGGTGATCTGGTACAGGACTTGTATCTGCACTGGGGCCCCAGAGTGGCTGTGGGGGCTGTGTCCAGGTGGTGACCAGGTTTGGGGGACTCTGGGTTCATTCCCAAGATTTTCTCCTCTCCACCATTCCTGTCCCTTCCTCTCAAACTGCTCCATGAGCTGCCAGTGCAGTGGGGATCTCACTGATGGGCACTTGCCTCAGGAGCACAAATGTCTGGTCTTTAAGGAGGGAGTGAAGCCTTTGATTTGTGGCAGCAGAGTTGGCCAGGAACAGCTTTTGGGCCAGGCACTCAGCAGAGCCTCTGCTCTGCTGGTGGGACCCAACCTTGGATCGTGGGAGGATCGGATTTAGGAGTGGGTTCTGGAGGGGTACATGGTGGTGACAGAGCCCTTGTCCATGTCAGAGCTGTTTGTGTCTGTCTGCTCTGCAGAGACCAAAATCCTCCAGCAGTTCTGAGTCCCCCCAGATCCCCTCCCTCACCCTGCACCCTTCTCCATGGCACTGGCAGCCCCCTCTCAGGTGCATCTGGACTCTCTTCATCTCTCCCTTTAGCCAGGGGAGATGGATGGTCGGGCTGTGGCAGAGGTGGCCGAGCTGCTGTGCCCGCTGGAGGGGGGCTGGGGGCTGCTGTGTGACAGGGCGTGGGGGGCAGCGGTGGGAGCTCACAGCGAGCAGGAGCTGGGAGGGGGCGGCAGCAGCCGTGGGTAAATGAGGTAATTAATGCGCTCATCAGCTCTGCCATCGAGAGCGTGTGATGGATCGTGGCAGCACGGAGCTGCTGATGGATGGCGGCTCAGGGCAGCGGGAGGCCGGGCCCTGCTCCCCCAGAGGTGCCAACTGGCCCGGAGAGCTGCTGGGGAGGGTGAAGAGTCCCGGCCACTGCTTGTGCCAGGGTCATTCTCATTGTTCTCAGGGCTGCCCGCGACCTCTGCCTCTCCAACCCGCTGGGGTCCAGCCTGACCTGTCCCTTCTGTCCCGTCACAGGTCCAGTGACAAACGCCTTCATCGTGCTGGCCCCTGCCAACATGTTCAACCCCGACGGGAAGCCCAGCGTGCCCCTGCCCAAGTTCAGCAGACACCTGCACGGCACCGAGAGCAGCGACGAGCCGGGCACCGAGGGGGTGACGCTGCGCCTGGGGCTGCACCAGCAGGTACTGGGGGCCAGTGGGCAGCTGGGGAGGGGGCAGACATCCAGGAGGGGTTGTGCCGGAGTAAAGCTTCTCCTCCAGCTGGTGAAACCCGTTCCTGCTCCCTCCTGCTTCCTGCCCATCCTGGCTGCTGCAGTCATTTGTCCTCCCAGCCCCGTGCTGCAGCGTGGGCTGGCTCTGCTGTCCCACCACTTCCTCAGTCCCGACGTGGCTGTCCCCAGGCAGGGAGGGTCACACACACGTCGCCCATCCCAGCCTCTCTGTCAGTGGTCTCAGAGCTGCTCCACTCTGCCAGCTCTGTCTCTGGACAACTGACAGTGACAGTCCTGCCAGAGCTGATGGATAAGCTCCTTGTTGGCTTGGTGGCAGGAGGCCAAGGGGCTGTTTGCCTGGCAGAGGGGACAGCAGGATCACCCAGCATCCCTCCCGTGGGGAACCCAGTCCCAGGGCATGGGAAGAGGGTCTGTCTGCTCTGCCAACCCCTCTGTTCTGGTCCCTGCAGGAGCCTGGGCAGAGCTACCTGGAGAAGGCAGAGAGGATGTACTCGCAGATGTACTCGACGAGGGAAAAGGTGAGAGCTGCTCTCAGACTGGAAATCAGGCACAGAACCCTTGAGGGGAATCCTTATCAGCTGATCTGACTCGTGCGGCCCTGAGCGAGTTGGGAATGGGGGAAAAGAAGGCTGAAATCTGTTGGTGACATGGGCAGGAGGGGCTGCACTTGGAGGAGGAGGAGGAGGGAGAGGTCCAAAGGGTTTGGGGTTTACTGCTCGGGGGGGAGCAGCAGCAGCCTGTACCTGCCAGAGCTGAGGCCCTGACACCTGTCTGTTGTGTTTTCCTGTCACAGAACCTGGTGGGAGACCAGGAGCACCTGACGATCCAGGTGAGCGAGCTGGAGGAGGAGGTGAGCAACCTCCGGAAAATCAACAAGGACCTCTTTGACTTCTCCACTCGCATCATCACCAAACCAGCCAAGTGAAGAGGCTCCCCCTGCCCTCGCACCCCTCCGCCTCTCCCTGTCTGGCTCCTGGGGAAGAACCCGCCCGCCCTCGGGCACCGCCCAGCCGGCTGCGAGCACCCGGCTCACCTCCCCCAACCCGGCACACGCCGCCGCCTTCGCCCGCTCCGTGACACGGGACCGGGACCGGCGCGGGGACCGCGAGGGGACAGCACAGGGACCGTATTCACCCCGACTCGGGACCGGGGAGCACTCGAGCGGCCGCTGCAGAAGGAGCATCGCCGGCTCCTGGGAGGGCTCAGGATGCAGCTCCTGCTCATTCCCCGTCTCTTCCCCTGCCCCTTTTTTGTTTCTTTTCGTTACTTGACCCTGCAGTGCAGACAGAAAAGTGTTTTTCTCTCAATACCGGTTTGAGGTTGGATTTTGGAGGCCCCCTTCTGCCCACCCTGTCCTGGGGATTGCTGCTCGGTGCCACCGGACCCTGCGCTTGGGACAGCAGGGGCTGAGTGGCTCCTGCTCTGGGGGTGGGCTGCTGCAACAGGTCGGGGGTCCCTGGCTACCAGGGCTGAGGATGGGGCTCCTGCTCTGGCAGGCAGGGCCTGGGGTGTCCCTGGGCCTGGAGCACAGGTGGTGGTTTTGGGACACAGGGTCACTCTGGGGAGGGGCTGGGGGGGCCAGCAAGGTGCTATTTCCAATCTTGTCAGTCAACAATTTATATATATTTGGATCCAACGACTCTGTTTTCACGGTGTTTGGGGACTCGGCCTTTTGTATTGTCACAGCATGGCAGCGGGGGTTGTGGGTTTTGTTTAGGTTTATTTTTTACATAAAAGATTTGTTTTTTATAGTGAAAGATGCCTGTATCGGTTTCTTTAACATCCCTTGCGTGGCCACAAACCTTGACCACCCATCACTGCATCCCTGGGGCTGCCTACTGGGAGTGGGAAGGTGCTTCCTTATCCCCAGACTGTCCAGTTGCCTTCGCCCAGGGGTCCTTCCCTGTCCCTACAAGGTGTCCCCCCGCCCTGTTCAATACACCAAGTGCAGATGTGTTAAATTGCATTTTAAAACTGGAGCATCTGAGCATCCCCAGCTCCCGCCAGTTCCTGAGAAGATGCTTTTAGCTTAATCACTGGAGTCTGTTCCTTTCCCTTCCTCTCCTGCTCCTCCTCTTCCTCCCAACGCTTTGGATCAACATTGATAGGCTGCAGCAGGGACTGTCACCCAGATCCGGGGGCTGCCGTGGGGGAAGAGGTGGGAGCACATCCCTGCTGCCGGGAGCCCTCTGAGACCCCCAGGGATGCAGCCCCCAGCCAAGCCCAGACCCCAGCGCTGCCTCCCACACTTTCCCAGTTCCCCCAGTGGGGTTCCTGTTGGGGTGCTGCACTTAGAGCAGGAGGGAGGATGGGGTTTCCCAAAGAGCCCCCCCTGTGCTGTGCCTGGTGTTTGGGGGGTTCTTTCATTCCAAGATCCTTTTGCCCTTCCTGCAGGGACAGTGGGGGCTGTCCTGTGTTTATGAGAAGGAACTGCCAGGGGCCTCCTGGTCAGGATCCTGCTCAGGGGGAGACCAGCACCTCCTGACCCTCCCTTCTCTGGCAGGATTTGCGCTGCTCTCCGTGCAGGTCCAGCTCCGCAGGGGAATTCATTAGCAGTGACTCATTACATTTATCGGTATTACATGAATCAATACTTTTTGCCAGATGGAATTTGGCTCCATCCTTCACTTTTCCTTATTAATTTAGCGTGGCTCCAGCCCCGGTTGCTGGTGTTTGTGTGCCGGTGGCGGGGACCCTTGGGCTGCGTCGAGCCTCAAGTTTCCCTGGTGAGGATGAGGAGGGTGACCCCGCGTCCCCCTCCCTCAGCAGAGGAAGGCTGCTCCATGCTGCCCTTCACCCCTTCCCCGCAGCAGGAGGAGTCGCTCGGCCCTGGAACCGCCCGGCCTCGGGACCCCCCGATACTGAAGCTGCGCCTCAGATTGAGCAGGGATAGAGGGATCGGGGTGGGGGCCCTTACCGGGATGGAAGCGGCAGTTCACGGCTCGGAGCCCGGCTCAGGGAGCGACCCGAGGGGGTTTTCGTCGGGGGCCGGAGGAGGTGGATTAGGAGGAGGAGGAAGAGGAAGATCCCGGTGGTCCAGAGGCGGCCGGGACCACCCTGGGATCAGCGGGCGTCTCTGTGCCGAGGGACCCCACGGTCGCAGCCCTCGGACGGCAGCACCGCGCGGGTGGGGGCCCCCTTTGCTGCGGGGTGCAGGGAGGGGGGGACCCTCGCCGTGCGTGGGCGTGGACAGGGCGGCTGCGGGCGGGTCCGGCGCTGCGTGGGCCGGGTCCGGGGTGACCCACCGCGCACCGGGGGCTGCGGGGCCTCGGCGCTACCCGGGGAGTGGGGGGTCCGGCGGGACCCGGC
>WEKY01000610.1:319215-359308 GCA_013390045.1 Picathartes gymnocephalus | reverse complement strand
CCCGAGCCGCCGGTACCGGCGCCGGGAGGAGCCCCGGGGGGGTGACGCTGCCCCACAACCTCAGCCTGGAGGTGGTAGGGGGCGGCCCGGCGGCGCGGGACCCCTGCTCGCTGGCGCGGTGGCTGTGCGGAGCGCTGGCGGGGCGCGGCGTGACCGCCGTCCTGGCGCTGCCCCGCTCCCGCCGGGAGCTGCTCCAGCTCGACTTCCTCGCCGCCGCCCTCCAGGTCCCCTTCGTCAGCATCCTGGACACCCGCTGGCCGCTGCCTTTCCGAGCGCAGGTGAGACCCGCAGCGCCGGCACTGAAGGGGGACGCAGCTCCCGTCCCCGCTCGCCGGCTCCGTCCTTGCTCCCGTCCCGGCTCCGTCCGTGCTCCTGTCCTGATCCCCGTCCCGGATCCATTCCAGCTCTATCCCTATTCCCGTCTCGACTCCATACCGGCTCTGTTCCGCGGGTCCTCCTCCCGGGTCAGTTCTGCCTCGGATCCCGATCCCGATCCCGGCTCCAATTCCAGCTCCAATTCCAAATCCCAGCCACTCATCCTTGCTGCATCCCAACTATCTCCGGGCTCCATCCCGGTTCTGTTCTCCCTCTGTTCATCCCGGCTTCATCCCATCCTCATTCCCACCTCCATTCTGCCTCTACCCCAGCCTCATCCCCGGCCCCATCCTGGCTCTCTCTGTCTCCCATCGCAGCTCTATTCCAGCCCCCTCCTGGCCCTCATTCCAGCCCCATCCTGGCTCTATCCCAGCTCCCATCTCAGCTCTCTCCTGGCCCCTTGCCCAGCTCTATCGTAGACCCAATTCCAGCTCCCACTCCAAAGTAAGTTCCCTGGTTCTTCTGGAAGCCCTGCAGCCCTCAGCCCCAGTCCCCAGTTCATTCTGTCTCCAGAAGGGCTCTGGGATGTGTCCTGGAGGTGGATCCCAGACAGGAACCAGGCAGGGGATGGACAGGGAGTGTGGGATGACCTCAGGGCAGGTGGGCCCATGTCTGGTGCTGCCCCTGGGCTCTTCCCGCGGGCAGGGGCACAGCCATGACCCCTGTGTGTTGGCAGAGCCCCTTCCACTTCCACATGGATCGGCAGAGCTCACCGGAGACACTGGTGGATGTGCTGGTGAGCGTCCTGCAGGCCAACGACTGGCAGGAGACCAGCCTGGTGCTCTGCCACCCGTGGGACATCGATGGCTTCCTCGACCTCTGGGCCCAACGTTCCCAACTCTTCCTCCGCACTGTCCTGGACCTGGGCTACCTGGATGAGCCCAGGGCCACCCGCTACCTGCGGCAGCACGGGGACCGTGTCAGGACCCTCTCCAGCCCGGTGCTGGTGCTGGGCTGTGACCTGCACCGTGCTCGGCTCATCTTCCAGGCAGCTGAGGAGTTGGGGCTGCCGCCGCAGGAATTCCACTGGGTGCTGGGATTCCCGCTCAGCGCCAGTGAGCTGCAGACCGAGGGGCTGCCCCCGGGGCTGCTGGCCTTTGGGGAGGTCAGCCGGCCACCGCTGGAGCTCTTCGTGCAGGACATGGTGGGTCTGGTGTCCCAGGCCGTTGCCCACGCCGCCCGCAGCCGCCGTGACCCCGCACTGCTGCAGACCACGGGCAGCTGCAATGAGAGGCACCGGGCAAGCAGCGAGTCCCCGGGGCTCTTCCTCACCCGGTAAGGGGCTGCTGGGGGTTCCTCTCTTCCTCCATCCTGGCTCTGTGGTATTGAGGTGCATGGGAGGGCTCTTCCCCAGACCTGGGATGGGGTAAGGACAGAGCCGGGGGACCCCTGGGATCAGTGCAGTGCTGTCCCCAGTGTGTGCAGCCATTACCATGGGGCTCAGCCCCCCCCAGGACACGGTTAGTGCTGCACAGGGGGGATATGTCAGTTTAGATCTCCTTAATGCTGCCTGAGCATGGTCACTCTATAAATATTAATAACACTTGGCCCTGGCAGCACAGTGAGCTGCAGGGCAGCACAGCGGGGCTGGATCCTGCTGCTCCTCCTTGACCTTGTCCCTGCCTGAGTCAGGCACGTCCCACTCCCAGCTCCCAGCCTCATCCCCTGGTCCCAGCTGACCTGGAACACTGGAGCTGTGAAACTCTTTCCTTGGCAGCTTCCTGGCCAACACGTCCTTCCATGGCCAGACGGGGCTGGTGAGGGTGGAGAACACTGCCCTGGTGAGGCCGGAGCAGCAGTTCCGCATCTGGAGTCTGCGTAGGGACTCGCAGGGGGTCCCCACCTGGGTGACAGCGGGCACCTGGAGCCACGGCAAGCTGGAGCTGGAGGAGGGCGTGTGGCAGAGCCAGCGGCAGCGCAAGAGCCCCAGCGAGGCGGCCGAGGGGGCCCGCACACGGCTGCGGGTGGTGACACTGGTGGAGCACCCCTTTGTCTTCACCAGGGAGGTGGATGAGGAAGGGAACTGCCCGGCCGGGCAGCTCTGCCTGGACCCCGGCACAAACGACTCAGCTGTGCTGGATGCCCTCTTTGAGAAGATTGGCAACGGCTCAGTGCCACGGACGTACAAGAAGTGCTGCTACGGGTACTGCATCGACCTGCTGGAGAAGCTGGCCGAGGACATGGCCTTTGATTTTGAGCTCTACATCGTGGGCGATGGGAAATACGGGGCCTGGAAGAACGGGCGCTGGACGGGCCTGGTGGGGGACCTGCTCAGTGGCACGGCCCACATGGCCGTCACCTCCTTCAGCATCAACTCAGCACGCAGCAAAGTCATCGACTTCACCAGCCCCTTCTTCTCCACCAGCCTGGGCATCCTGGTGAGGACCAAGGACACGGCGTCGCCCATCGGGGCCTTCATGTGGCCCCTGCACTGGACCATGTGGGTGGGCATCTTTGTGGCGCTGCACATGACCGCACTCTTCCTCACCCTCTACGAGTGGAAGAGCCCCTATGGAATGACCCCCCACGGCCGCAACCGCATGAAGATCTTCTCCTACTCCTCAGCCCTCAACCTCTGCTACGCCATCCTCTTTGGACGCACTGTCTCCAGCAAGACGCCCAAGTGCTGCACCGGCCGCTTCCTCATGAACCTCTGGGCCATTTTCTGCCTCCTGGTGCTCTCCAGCTACACGGCCAACCTGGCAGCTGTCATGGTGGGGGAAAAGACCTTCGAGGAGCTCTCGGGCATCCATGACCCAAAGGTAAGTGAGTGTCCAGCTGCTTCAGATGGGCTGAGAGGGTTGAAGTCCAGGCAAGGGGGTGAGGGGGGTTCTGTTCTTCCTTCTGCACCTTCTTCCTTCTCTCCAGCCCCAGTCCTGCATCTTGGCCCCTCCTAAGAGGGAGAGGGGGAGGTCTTTGAGACCCGCAGGAAGCTTTGTGTGTGTGCATCCCACTGGTGTTTAATCCCAGCCTCAGCTCCAGGGCAGGGGGAAGTGGGCTGAGTTCACAGAGGCTGCCCATGGGGAAGCTCTTTCCCAGACACCCCCAAGAACTGCTGCAGCTCTAGGGCTGCCCAGACACCCTGGCTGGGGCTCAGGGCTGGGGACACATCCCCAGGGAGTGGGGACACATTTCTGGGGCCAGGGGTGCTGATGCTCTGGTGCCTCCTTCCAGCTCCATCACCCCTCACAGGGCTTCCGCTTCGGCACAGTGTGGGAGAGCAGTGCTGAGGAGTACATCAAGAAGAGCTTCCCTGAGATGCACGAGTACATGAGGCGCTACAACGTCCCCACCACTCCCGACGGCGTCACCATGCTCAAGTGAGGGACAGGGAGAGCATGGGGGGTCCCCCCCCACCTTTTACCCCTCCCAGGGCAGCTTTTGCCCCAGCCCTGAAGCCTGTGCACCCCCCCACTCAACACACACATGAGCCCCCCACCTCTGGGAGGGGTGTCAGGCTGGAGGGACGCTGGGGAAGGGGGGAGCAGCCCCTCCCTGAACATCCCCCCATGCTGCTGCAGGACGGAGCCTGCCAAGCTCCACGCCTTCATCATGGACAAATCCCTGCTGGACTACGAGGTCTCCATCGACTCTGACTGCAAACTGCTCACCGTGGGCAAGCCTTTCGCCATCGAAGGTTTGGTGGGGGTGTGGTGGGAAGGGGGTTCCGTTGTGTGTGTGTGTGTGTGTGTGATCGGGCTGGGGTCGTGCCCTGCCAAGACCAGGGTGGGGAGGTGCCCCCTCCGTGGTGGGCTGCACCCCCCGTCCCAGCACAGCCCCTCTCTCCCCTCCTCACCGGGGCCAGGCTACGGCATCGGCCTCCCCCAGAACTCGCCGCTGACCTCCAACGTCTCCGAGTTCATCAGCCGCTACAAGTCCTCGGGGTTCATCGACCTCCTGCACGATAAGTGGTACAAGATGGTGCCCTGCGGAAAACGCGTCTTCGCCGTCACTGAGGTGCGGTGGCCCCTCGGCCGGGGGGGGCTCTGGGGTCTGACGCCCCCCGCAGCCCGGCCCATACCCCCTGCTGCCCGCAGACCCTGCAGATGGGCATCTACCACTTCTCGGGGCTGTTCGTGCTGCTGTGCATCGGGCTGAGCGGCTCCCTACTCACCTCGCTAGGCGAGCACGTCTTCTACCGCCTCGTCCTGCCCCGCATCCGGCGCAAGAAGAAATTCAACTACTGGCTGCACACGAGCCAGGTGGGGCCAGGGGAAGGGGCTCACACAGCACCCCAAACACCGCTGACCCCATGGCGCTGCCCCCTCTTAAATTGCACCAGCTCTGCCCTCCTCCAGCCCCGGACGAGCAACCCCTGGTTAACCCCTGAACGCCCACCTCCAGACCATCACCCTCCAATTAATCCCTGGTCTGTTAACCCCAGACCATCACCCCTCAGCTCGCTCTTCCCTTGTTCCCCACAGAAAATCCATCGGGCTCTGAACACGGGCACGGAGGAGCGGAAGAGCCAGCAGCTGAAGCTGGAGCAGAGGTACAGCTGGGCTTGGGAGCCTGCCCCACGCTCTTCCTCCTCCCTGTGGACACCCAAAGTTTTCGGGGGCCGCAGAGGGACCTCACAGCAGCCAGATCCCAATTCAGCCCTCCCTACACAGGTGCGAGCCCCAGCCGAGGTCGGCGCCAGCGGCAGCACAGCCCTGGAGCGCCCTGCGGAAGGAGGCTCGGCGGGTGCGCTTCCAGCTGGACAAAGCCGCTCCCGAGGCCGAGGGGTCCCCGTGGCACCCCGGGAACGGGCGGCCGCCGCAGCCCCTGGACAGGGCGGCCAGTGAGAACGAGCTCCGGGAGCTGGAGGAGAAGATCCAGGAGATGCGGGACCAGCTTCGCGCGGCGCTGCTGAGGAAGAGCGAGCTGGTGTCCGTGCTGGGCACCGCCAGGGGCGGCCGGGCACTGCCCGCCCCGCTGGCCACCGAGGAAGCCCGGGAGGAGAGGTGAGGTTTGGAGGGCAGAGACCCCCCCAAAGCATCCCAGGACCGGCTGCTCTGCCGGGGCGGGGCAGGGCAGGCCACTCGCTCCTCCAGCTCGGAGCGGGAGTGGAAGGAGAAGGGGAGGGGGGATGTCCTGGGGCTGCCCCAGCTCTGGGGCCTTTGTCTCTTCCTCCCGTCCTTCCTGCTGGCAGTGCGGGTTTGAAGGGCGGGGAGGTTCTTTCTGGGGGGTTGAATTGGGGTGAGAGGTCCCCGCAGCGCCCTGAGAGCTCAGCCCCACGCCACGGCTCTGGTTTTACACCATGTAAATAAAATGACGAAGGAAGACGAAGTCTGCTTTTCCTCTTCCAGCTGCATCCCAAACTCAGCCGAGCCTGGGCTAAGCGTAACCCTTCCCCCTTTCCCTCCCTCCTCCGCAGGCCCAGCTCAGCCCCGCCGCAGGACGGCCGCGATTAGGAGGAGGAGGAGGCAGAGGAAGCTCCCACATGGATGAGGCAGGAGGACAGACCGAGACCGGAACCTCCCTCTGGAGAGGCAGCTCCAGGGCCGCAAAGCCGGGCTGATCCCAGAGTCCCCGCAAAGCAGAACCGGAGCCGTCCTCGGGCGGAGGGTGAGGGATGGAGACGCTGCACAGGGAGCGGGACAGGCTGCAGCTCGGGGCTCCGCTCCCCTCTGAGGACAAGGAATAGCTCCCCATCCCACTACAGGCGGCTGTGGAAGGAGCCGGAGCCCTTCAGCCCCTCCCCTGACACGGAGGCTGCCCAGCACCCCTGAGCATGGCCGGGACAGGGTTTGTGCTCGGCTCTCTGCCCTGCCACCGCCCCTGCACACTGCAAGGGGACAGATGGTGACACCCCAGGACGGCAGGAGGCACCCCCAGGACTGAGCATTCACCTCGCTGCACCCCCCTGCCCCCAGGACTCCCACACATCAGCCCAGCACAGCCGTGGGCAGGACACTGGGGCAGCGCCGCAGGAGCTGTTAAGAGATAATATTTATTATTATATACAAACACATTTTGTACATTAATTAAATAGAAGGAACTCTACTCTTCATTCATCAAATCATTTGGTTTGGTGTTCCCCCTTCCCCTCCCACCCACTGCTCTGAAAAGCCTTCAGTCATTCCAGGCACTCCAGAGGCTGGGAGCCAGTTGGCCACAAGGCTCCTTCTCAGAGTGCTGGCAGCAGCAAGATTTGACCTGGTGGTCACAGCAGGGTCCCCCCTACCCTGGAGCAGCACCACGGCTGCCCCAGGCAAAAGGGAAAAACAAAAAGGGGGCACCCAGGTGGGAAAGGCAGAGGGGTGAAGAGGGGGCTCTGAGCCCCCCATGTTGAGAAGGTAACACTGAAACGAGGGAGACTCCAGACACTGCTCAGCCATAGGGGACAACACTGAACTCGGGGACATCTGTGCAGGGACCCAGCTGTCCCCAAGAGCAAAGCGCCCACGTGTCACCTCCTGTCCCTGCCCTGTCCCACTATGGTTCTCCCAGGGCTTTGTCCCGCCTCAGTCTGCTCCACCTCCCTGCACAAACTCTCCCTTCCAGCACATCCTGGCACAGATCTGACCCCTCTGCAGGGGTCCACAGGCAGCCCCCCAGCTCAGCCTCTTGGCAGGAGGGTCAGGCTCTGCCAGCCTCACCTCCACTGCCAGGGAAACGGGAAAACCAGCTGAAATGTCTTGGCTTTAGTGTTTTGGTTCTTTGCTAAACCTGCTCATGCAACAGTCCAGGCATGAGGAGCCACTCTCTCCTCTGGGATGGGGCTGATCCTAAACACAGACGTGTCCCACGGGAGGGACAAGGCACTGGAAAGCAGCTGCCTCACGCAGAGCAGAGCTGTGCAGGACAGAGCTGCTGCCCTTGCCCCACACCTCTCTAGACACCCACTGCAGCACAGCTCCCTCCAAGCATCACTCATGGCTCCAGGGATGGCAGCTCCCACCTGGACACAGCACCTTCCACCTCCCAACCCACCCACCAAGGGAAGTTCAAGGACAGAAAAAACGGGGCTGAGCTGCAGCTTCTGTTTTGGTTGTGCCTTAGCCTGGGCAGACCCTGTGCTGGGGGAAGGTAAAAGCTCCTCCTCCCCTCAGGAGCAGGAAAGGTGACCGGGAATCATCTCTGTGGCTCTCCCACAGGGGCTGGAAACTCTCTGCATGTTTTATCCACTCTAACTACAAAGCCGCCACACGTGTGGCCTGTCCCAGGTCAGCTCCTACCTGAGATCAGCACCTGGACTGCAAACACAGCTGCAGGGGTGAAGCTGGGGACTGGGGACACAGAAAAGCCAGGGCACGAGCGGGGCAGGGTGGGAACAGGTGGCTGGCTCACCTGTGGCCTTGGAGGAGCCCCAGAGCCGTGTGGGCCAGGGGACCAAACCCCCCCATCCTTCCCACAGCCCCTCTTGCTTTTCCCAGGGGAGGGAGGTCATCGCAGCCCTGCTCTGTCCCAGCTGCTCCAGCTCTGCTCAGAGGGATCCATGGGTTAAGGATGATGGTGAAGTGAGAAATAGTAACAAACAAAATCCAAATGCCTTCCGGACAGTCCAGAGTGACAGCAACGGGGCTCAGGACAGGTTCCTGGAGCTTGGTTCTGAACTGGGCGTTCTCTCTGCTGGTGCTGAGCAGGGGCTGCTCTCCCCCCGGTCCTCCAAACCTCTGTCCTGGTCACTGTCCCCCCCTGAGGCTGGCAGGGGTTCTGCCACATTGCTGCTGCCCGTGCAGTTCTTGCCACTGGGTTTTGCTCGGCTGTCTGAGCCCTCGAGAGCCTCAGTCTGCTTGGGAAGGGAGGGGCCAGGGACTGCCCCCTCCTGCAGCGGGGCAAGGGGAGCAGCCCCAGCAGCGGGGGGAGCATCTGCTGCAGCCACCACGGACGTTGAGGTGACCTCGATGGTGATGGAGCCCACGGCTGTCTCCGGGTGGTCGCTGCTGACCCTGATGCGGGCGACCAACCCAGAGGCCGCGGCCGACTCCTGAGAGGTCCCGTTGGCCACGGCTTCGTGCACCACGGTGGGCTCCAGGAGGGTCGTGCTCAGGTCAGACAGAAATGAGGCCTCTGTCACAATTGCGGCCGTCTCGGCCACCCAGTTCAGGTCGCTGCCCACGGAGGCGGCGGCGGCGATGACGCTGGAGGCCTCGCCAGGGGTCAGGGCGGCCGGAGCGCTGCCCTCCCCGGGGGGCCCGGCGGCCAGCGGGGCTCGGCGGCCGCCGGCCTCGACTGGGGCGGCCGTGGTGTTGTTGTTGAGGTTGTCCTGCAGTGTGGTCTGGGTGCCCTGCCCGACCTGCTGGTTCTGCAGCAGCATCTCCTGGATCCGGATCTGCTGCAGGATGGCTGGCAGCTCATAGTGGTGGAAGAAGTAAATCATTGAGTGCTGGGGGAGGAAAGGAAAAGGTGTCACCCTGGGCCTGGGTCACAGGCCACTATATGCCAAGAAAACCAAACTTCTGGAGAATCCAGCTGTTCTGACAGCCAGAAGGTTAGCAGCAAGTTTGGAGAGATTTATCCCTTCCACTATGACTACTGCAAGCTGCTTTATAGTTTCTCTTTGGAGACAGGCAACAGAGTATAACCCCTCTTCCCTTTCAAAGGCTGGGAAAAGGATGACAGCATTCCTCTGGCCCATCCTCTATTCCCTGTCCCCACCCTGCAGCAGGTCAACAACCAGAGACACTCAACAGGTACACCTGATCCAGAATAACAGACATTGGCTTGGAGCTGGTCCTGCCAGTATCCTCACTGCACAGACCTGAAAAGCTCCTCTGCAAGGCAGACCCTCCCCAGGATTTATTCCAGAAGGACAGGACAGAAATCCTTCCTAATATCCATGTTATTGTCAGTCCCATGGCTGGACTGGAGCCAGCAATCCAAACATCCCTTCTTCCACAGCCTCATTCTGCTGCTCCATTTCCAAATCAGCCTTAATTCCATCTCTTACAGAAATGAGGATTCCTCCTCCAACCCAGCTTGAGAGGAAGTTTGACAAAGACCCCCAAGGTGCAGCAGCCCTGTGGGGGTTCACCTGGATGAAGAGCCAGGAGGTGACAAGTGCCAGGCTGCTGTACTGCCCGTTGAAGCGGTAGTGGTAGGCATAGAAGGCAAAGTGGTACAAGTAGAAGAACCTGGACAAGAAGGTAAGAAAGATCAGGAAAAATGTGAGCTCCCTTTTCCTCCAAACACCAGCCTGAGCTGGGGCACTTTGCATGGGGTGGCAAACTCATTAACAAGTAATTAGAGTTGCCTGTCTATGAATAGAGCAAAACAAGGGGCTGGGGAAGATCAAGGTGATTCCAAGTTCCAGGCCCAAACCCAAAGTGGAGAAATGGCACTTTGGACCCTGTGACACGTGGGGCAGCTCCCAAGGAGCTACACAGACACCCTCAGGAGTGGAGGCTGTTGGGCCTGGGTGTGCTGGGAGTGACCTGGAGCAGCTGGAGGAGGACAGGCAGAGGGAATGTGGCCACAGCCAGCCCTCACCTGAGCCAGTGCCTCTTGCTGGTGTTGGTGTGGCAGCAGATCGCGTCGTACTGGTCTGCCAGCCACACGATGAGGATGATGTAGAACGCAGTGGTGGTGTCATTGAAGAACTCTGACATTATGGCCTCCATACCTGGGGACAGAAGGGACATCAGCACGTGGCAGGGCACAGGAAGGGGTCCTCTCTCGCCTTGGAACAGGGCTGTGACTGCACCTGCCCAGGGCAGGTAACTGGGCTCTGCTTATGGCAGCAGCTACAGCCAAGACTGTTCTGCCTGTCATGTCCCAGGGATCAGCTGCCTCCACCAGCACCGATTTTGGGGGGTTTTGCTGCTTTTTAAATTTAAATTGTACAAATGCAACACGGCCACAGAGTGCAAGCCTTCAACAAGCTCCAGGGACAGACAAAGCTCTGGATTCTGGGATTTCCCAACAAACTGCTGCTTTTCCAGGGGACCCAGAAGGACAATGGAGCTCACTGTGCCATCAAATTCCAGAGCCTTCTGCCTTGTGATGAGCAGCTACAGTAACCACCTGCCGCGGCCAGCTTGAAACAGGGAATTAGACTTCCCACAGATCCCAGAGGGACGTGCTGCAGACACAAGCAGTGAGGCAAGTCCTTACCGACCAGAGCCAGGATGACAGTGAGGAGTGGAGCAGCGGGGAACGCAATGGTCATGTTCATCTCCAGCATCTGTAACAGGTCAACTGCAAGAGGCAAAACACGCTGTGGCACAGAGAGGATGGGGGGCCACAGAACCCTCCACGCCACAGTACTGCCCACTCAGTGCAGCCACATCCTCTGTCCCCAGTCAATATTTCTCACGACAGAGAACAGCTCTGGCAAGTGCAGTGACTGGAGCAGGAGGATGTATTCCCTCTGCAGCTAGAGGTAGGACCCTTCTAAATTGGAACTAATGATCCTCAAGGTCCTTCCAATCCAAACCTGCCGTGACTCTGTAACACCCTGTGCTGGAGCAGGCACAGTACCCAGCACAACCCAAACCCCTCAGAGCCAGTCCTTACCAATGAAGACAAAGATCTGATGGTGTGAGTAGCGCAGCAGCATGGAGACAGAGAGAGTCTGGAACAGGAGAAAGAAGGGGAGGCAGATTAGAGCCCCACGGGTGCAGGGAGCCGCTCGGAAATGCACTGCGGCAGAGGCCCAGGCGAGCCTGGGCTTGCACATCCCACATTCATTAGCTGGAGCTGTGCAGAGCCATTTCCCAAAGAGTAATTAGGGCTTCACAAACAGCAATTAATCTCTGTGCTGCTGCAGGGGAACAGACAGTAAGGGATTTGTTTGTAAAGGGACCAATCCTGAATGTTGGCGCTGGGGCCACGCCAACCCACAGAGCTGGGAGCAGGGAATCTCCCGTCCTCCATCCCGCTCCTCCCGCAGCTCCCAGCGCCTCCCTGCACTCGGTTCCTCCTCAGTGCCCACAGTGTGATTGTGCACAGACCTGCCCCAGTGGGTGGGACAGCCACACACAAAGAGGCAGTCACCCACAGCCACCCAAGACAACAAACATGGGGTAGTTATCGCTCGGGATCTTGTCTGATGTGTATCTGAGAACACCTCGTCTCACACATCATCACTTGGTTTATCTTGATCACTCCTGGCAAATCAGTCTGAGCTGTTCTTAAAAGTCTCAAAGGACAAATGTCTGCACCCAGTGCTGACAGCTGGAGTGTTTTAAGGACACTTAGAAATTAACAGCAGCTCCCTTTTGACAACAAAAACAACACTACATCCTAGGTCAGCTCTTCTGTTCATTTCACTGGTGGACTTCAAGAACTTTAAAAAAAAAATCCAATCAAACAAGAAAACCTCCCAGAGTAGGACCTCATCCTCCACCAACTACACTTTAAAAGCAGATGAGAGCTCTGCTGTAACACCAACCACTCGCTGCCCAGCACCAGGCTGAGTCCAGGCACTGCCCAGCTCACAGTGACTTACGAAGATGACCATGATGACGAAGGCTGCCAGGTAGGATGTCCTGGCCATCCACATGCTGACAAAGCGATAGTGCTCCCCGGACACCACGTTGCGAAGGAAACCTGGAGAAAAAGCACAAACACAAGCACAGTGTGATTAAGCCACAGACTAAGAACCAAGCTCCAGTGCCTGCTAAAGAAACAGAATTTGGAGCAAATCCTCAGGGCAGCACTCATTGTCATGCTGGGCGGTGAGGCGGGAGGAAATCACGTTTCCAGACACCTCTCCCCTCCTGCCTCTCTCATTTTGTCCTTGACAATAACACAGGGAGCTGCTCCCTGCATTACAGATTAATCAATAGTCAGAAGATGATAGTCAGGCATCCACAGAACAAACACCCACTGCTCCAAGCAGCACTGCTGAGACTCCTCCAGGCCTTACCTTTGTTCTCCTCGTTTTCAGCTAAAGCTTTGACACTTGACATAAGGATGTCATCGTAGCCCAGAAACTCATCCAGCAGCAGGCGGCTGAACCTGTCCCCAAAGCACTGATCCCTGGTAGGATCTAGAGAGAACACAAAAACCCTTTCACACTGTTCACACCTGGAGCCACAAAGGCATGAGGTGAGGGATATTTGTGCCAGCAGAGCTGCACCTGCATGTGGACCTGGGGCAGCAAAACCAAACTTGGCAGGACTGGGAGGGAAAATGTCACCCCCCGACAGATCCGGCCACACTAAAATGCTAATGGCAGTGGGGCCTTAAGGACTGTCAGGGCTGTCACACTCTGTGCTGGCACAGACACAAAGGGAATTTGCCCTCTAGGCTTGGCCTATCTCCTGGGCTCATGCCGACTGCCATCACTGCACAGGAAAACTGCTTAACCCCCATCCAGCTCTGCATGAGCTTGAGTGGGAGGAAGTGATGAGCTGCACTCTGATTGCTGCACTAACAGCTACAGAGGTTCACAGGCACTGACAGTCTGAGGCTGTGTTCCTGACTTGGACAGCTTTTAATGGAGCACATGCCAGAAGAAGAGAACACTGTTCAGGTGCTCACAGGGGCACAGCAGCACACACAGTGTGACAGATCTGTGAGCACTGTCCTCAGCACCTGCACAGCTGCTCTGGCCACCAGGCTCTAACCCTGCTGCTCCACACTGAGCCCAGAGCTTCAGTGCCTTTGGCCAGGGAGAGAGCTCTGCCCTGCTCCATGTGGGAAAACTGTGCTGGGCATGACATCAGGGATCACTGAACCAGGCTCCACCACTTCAGAAGGCTCCTCCTGGAAAGCTGTGACCTACTAACGGCAGCTCTCCCGCATGGGAAGTCAGCGCCATCAGCTTCAGGAAGAGCTCCCAAAGATGGTGTGGAGGTCTCTGCACTGCAGGTACCCACCCCTGAGCCCCCTGCCCTGCCCAGGCTGCCTCCCACTCACCCAGGGTCACCACCATGACGGGGATGCTGAGGCGCTGCCGTGTGCTCTGGGACAGGCGCAGGAAGCCGTATTCCAGGGAGTATTCCACAATGTACTCTTCCTGTGGCCACACTGGGAGTGAGACACAAGGGAGACAGGGAGACTCAGCACCCATATCTGCAAACAGCCACCATGAAGAAACAGCCCCGCTGGGTTCCCTCCCTCCCATCCATCATGTTGTTGAAAAGGGAACTGGTTGCAAACTTGGGCTTCAGCCTTCCCTCAACCAATTAAACATAAATCAATGCAAACTCCTTGGAATTACAGCCCATTCTCTTGTTAGTCCTTAATGTGAGACTTCTGGGAAAGCTTCAGGGCAGCAGTTACAAGCTCTGCCCAGAACCTGCCCATATCTTTGCCTGACAAGCCCAAAGCCACTTGTTCTTGCTCTGTTCAATTTCTGCTTCCCACACTGCTTGAGAACCAGCAGGAAAATCCACTTTACACCTGCTGAACACCAAGTAAACGCTCCAGAGGCAAAAGCCCTGCACTTCCCAGGGGACTGAGGTCACTGCTGCAATTACATGTCAGAACTGAGGGCAGCAGCAATTACAGATTTCCCAAAAACTGGTGGTGCCTGAAGTTTCCCCGGTTTGGTTTGGTGTTTCTTTTCAAGAAAGGTTTCAAAGAGATGCTTTTTTGCTACATTATCTCTGAAAGGACAAAACCTCCTGCTAAGCCAGAGCCAAGCAATTTAATCCCTGCTCTTTCAGACTGCCAGGGTCTATCTCCAGGAGGGGGAAGGCAGCTGTCAGGCAGCTCCCGGCACCACAGCGACAGTTAAAGGGACACAGGAACTGAACTGAGACACACCTGACCCAGCACTGGCAGAGATCCCCTGATCCCCTTATTGGGCAGCAAACACAAGCTGGGCTGTTGGCTTTGTCTTTTGTTTCCATTATAAACAGTTTTAAACTCAAAAGGAAATCAAGGGTTTAAATATCAACAATTACTTCCTTTGTATAATAAAATTTTTTTTCATGGTAAAATATTCTGACTAAACATCGAATTTGGTGCACTGAGAAGACAGAAAACATGGAAAAAACAATAAAATCAGATATTTGGGACTGAATTAAAGATGTGAATTTTGTAACAAATCTGGGAAACAGCCTGTTCTCTTCCTCTGCTTTTCTGGATCATTTCCAACCAGGCATTCAGCAAAACAAGGCACTTCCCCACCAGTGCCCCAGCCCAGCACAACGTGACTCTTCTCAGAACACGGGCACCAGCAATAAAGGTCCTGCACAAAAAACATTTACTGCTTTCTGGTCTTAATGACCTTTAATTCAGGACTAATGAGCTCTGGATGAGCATCAAGCAAATCCACTGCAAGACCAAGGAACAGGACAATGTCCAGTCTCATCCTGCTCCACAGCCACAACCCCAGCGTGTCTGCAGAGCAAAGAATTCCAGCCTTCACAGGGACAGAGTGGTGAAAGAGGCAAACTTTTTGGAAATTTTGTGGAAAAAGCAAAGAATCCAAGCCGTCCCATCTCTGTTTTAAGATAAATATTCCTTAGTAGATTTCCTGCCTTAACCACTAGAAACAAGTTTTTCCACACTGGAATTTCATCTTAAATAATACAAAGCTACTAAATCTCCCTCTGGAGTTTACAAGGCCTGAGCAGCTTAGGTCAGGCAGGGAAAGGGCGGGATAAGGCCAGGGAACATCTGAGAGGAATGGCAGCGCTGTATCGCAATCCACCAAAACCTGCTGGGTGGCTTTCGGGATTAATTAATTGTAGCAAATTGCTGCTCCAAGTGCTGGTGTTTGCTCAGCACCCCCAACACAGCCAAAACCCTTGCTCACGCTAGAAGGAATGTCACTGTCAGGAGATCCCTGAGGATTACACGGGAGAGTGAATGGCTCACAAAAGGGGTGTCAGGCTCACCTGAGATACCTGACACTGATCACTGTAGGAACCTGCCAGGACAAGAGCTTTCATTCACCTGTGGCTGATCTGAAGCCTCTTGGCCTGGCAAATTTTCTAACTCAGCCTCTCCCCAACCCCCAGCTTCCCCCCAGCCTTGGGGCAGAGCTCACTGTGGGTCTGCTGTTAGTACTGACAGGATTAACCCCAGGTGAACACATCGGGAAGACATTCAAGGTCACTGTGCAGGTGTCCCAAGGAGCCAGGATGGGATGTGTGGGGAGGATGATGAGGGGAGGAAGGAGGAGCACAGGTAGCAGTGAAGGTGTGATTACCTGCTCGGGCTAGCATCTCAAACTCGGACACAGTCTCCCGCAGAGGCTGCATACCTTTAGTGGCTGCATCACTAAACGAGAACTCCTGGCTGTCGTTGTGGGGCAGCTCAGTGCTGCTCACCCGGGATGGCTTGAGGAACACCTTGGGCTCAATATCCAGCTCAAACTGTTGGAAAACCAGAGTAGGGAAAGCCACATCAGCAGCCTCTTCACCTCTGCACCTGCCATGCTCTCTATATCCACAGGAAGGCCTCCCCACCCACAAAAGGCCATTTTCTCTGGCTTTCCTTTCTGTGTTAAACCATCATAGGCCAATGTGGGGACTCAGGAGCAGCCAAAGAACGGGCTGTGTTTCCAGGAGACCGAGGGATCACACAGGAACTTTACTTCCAACCAAGACTTCTCCCCAGCGTATACAGGCAGTGCAGCCTTACCTTGATGGAGCTGTTTTCAAACATATCCACAGTCATTTCTTCCTCTTCCTCCTCCTCTTCCTCAGTTGTGGACTCAACCACCATTCCTGGGAACTTCTCGACCCCACAGAACTGCAGGAAGATGGGGGCCCGGCTGGAGTTGCGCTGGATTTCCACCCTCAAGATGCCGTCGCGGGGCCACTTATCCCGCACGTGCTCCAGGCAGTTGATGGGAGAGCGGGAGAAGGCGATGTGGATGTAGGCCAGGATGAAGAGCACAAAGAGAGCCTAAAGGGCAGGAGACAAAGCAGAAATTGTCAGACCCTCTAGTTACCACCAGCTCTTCTCTGCCAGTGAAATACCAGAATAATTTGGGTGAGTGGACTGGCAAGCGGACAAGAGCTTCAGTGCTTCCCTGCACCAACAGTGCAGCAGACCTTGGCAGTTCCGGCAGGGAATGTGCCAAAGGCAGCAGGAACCAACTGCTCCTGCTCATGAGACCAGAGCTGATGGTGACAGCCTTCTGAAAGCACAGGTCCTGCAACCAACAGTGATCCCAAAATCGACCACACACAGCACCAGCGTGGGATGAGGCCACAAGGCACACTGAAGGAAATGGAAACATGTCCATGCTTTCCAACCCTTCCCTCCTCAGCACAAAGAGTTTCCTGCTGAAACGTAGAGAAGCCTGCCCAGGCTAACTCCAGACACTCTGTAAAGATAGAATAAAGCAATCCTTAAGCAAAGCCAACTCAGCCCTGGGAAGGACGACCCAAACAAATGTCAGGTCCATTGTCCCAAAGATCAGGTCCTGCCTTGGGGAGCTTGAGCTGGCCCCCAAGGCCGAGTGCACAGAGCACCACAGCTCCCTGCCCTGCCTCAATCCCAGGAATGGCCATAAGCCACAGCAAAGCAGGGTGGGCTAATAAAACTTGTTCCCTGGAGTGTAGAGAGACGTCCAAAGTTCAGAGCTCCGAGCACAGCGAGCAGCACTGCTGAGCTCACACCTCCCTTCCCAGCCACCCTGCGCTCTCTGTCCTCATCAGCCCCGCTGTCCTGACCTATTTGTGATGAACAAACAGCCTGGTAAACATCGCTCTGCAGAGGAGCTGCACAGGGACATGTGAGGGAGGGTAAAGCAGAGCCACTTCCTTGGTTGCAGGAGCCACAGCAGAGCCAGGGGCAATTCCAGGGCTCTGGATGGGAATGTGCGCTCCCAATTCCCTCCTGCCAGCAGCTGGAGGAGAGCTGGGAGCAGGCTGCTGACCCCTGACCCTGCAGGCTCCTCTCCACAGAGCCCTGAGAAAGTTCTTCCTTCTCTGGGAGGAGCTGTGATCAGAGGCAGAAGCAACACAAACTGCTCCCAGCCACTCTGCCTGACCACTGCACCGTTAGCACCACCCCTGTCCCAGTTGGTCTGCTGGGATCCAGATGTACAACTGGGAGAGGGAACAGGGATGTGAAAAACCCAAACATTTCCTGAGAGGATAGAAAACGTATCTGTGCAGCATGAAACCAGTTGTGCTGCATGTTTTCTTGCTGAATTGTAGAAACCCAGAGCAGTGTGCTGCTGTCTCCTGGCAAGCTGCTCTCCCTTTCTCCTTACTCTAATTTCCCATCCTGGAAGCCGTGGAGCAGGATTTTACCCACGGGCAGTCAACCCTGGACACTGACAGGCCCCTCTGGGAGGGTCCCCATCACCCAGCAGGCAGGTGGGGCCACCCCAGAGCACAGTGACACATCCCTGGCACTGCTGAAAGAAAGGGGGTTAGAACAGGGCTGTGCCTTAACTGCTTCCAGAAAAGACAAGACTCCAGCAAAACTCCAACCATCCAGTAGGTCAGTTGGGAAATGTATCCAAAAAGTGTGATTGCTAGGAAACAGAAACTGAAACCTCTCCTGCCTCACACCAGCCTGGCTGCCCAGCAATTTCCCTTGGATTTACAGATCTGGAAGAGCTCCAGAGTGCAGGGAACACCGGGACCACCATGGAGACTAATGTCTCCCTCATAGGACGGGCCCACGGGCGGTCCAGGGACAGCTCGGTGTGTGTGGTCCAAACACAGCCTGTTACCTTCGGCGGAGACACAACTTTTTGTGCTTCTAAGGAAATTGCTGCCCTCAGCCCAGCCGCGGGCTGGCAGGAGGAGCTGCCCCTCACCTTGAGGAGAACGAAGAACTCGAAGACGCGGCGGAAGGAGGGAGGGAAGAGGCGTGCGTAGGTCACTGCCATCTTGAAGAATAGCGCGTGGAAGAGGCGGTCGCGCACGTTGATCAGGGGGTTCTGGTTGAGGTTGGGGTTGCGGACGCCCCGGTTGTTGCCGCCGGCGGCCCCGGCGTTGTTGGCCGGGTGGTGGTTGTTGGCGTTCGGCTGGTTCTCGGACATCCTGACGGCGGGGCTGGTGAGGGCTGGGCCCGAAAAGGCTGCTGCTCCTCCGCGGGGAGGGCCGGGGCCGGGCGGGCGCTGCGGAGGGACCGCGGGCGCGGGGCCGGCGCTGCCTCCGTCTCCCTCCCCGGCCCCTGCCCGGCGCAGACGCCTCGGGGCGGCGGCGGGTCAGGCCCGGCGGGTCAGGCCTGGGCGCTCAACGGGGCCTGGGAGCTGCGCGGCCGGAGCAGACGCAGGAAGGACGGGGCTGCCAGGCTGTCCCCGCGGCCATGGGGGTCCCTTGGCGGAGCGGCGCGGCCCGGGCGCTGCGGGTGGCTCAGCTGTCCCAGCGCGGTCCCGTTCCGTCCCTCAGCGCTCCGCCGCCATTTTCCTCCGCCGGCCACGGCGGCTCCACGCGTGCGCGCGCACGCGCGCCCGGCGTACGACGGGACGGTGGAGGACACGCTCCGGCCCTGCCCCGCCTCCATGCAAATGAGCGGTATCCCGTCATGCACCGCGCGCAGCCGGCACCTCCCGGCGGCAGCTCGGCCACGAAAAGGCAAAAATTTCCACAAATTGGAAGGTTTATAATCAAAAATCACCTCGCGTCTCCTGGGAGAGTGATCATGTGAGGAAAGGCGGAGGAGACTGAGGGAAAAAGTTATCACAGTAACCTAAAAATTATCAAGTTAAGGAGGTTTAAATAGCCCTGCGCGCGAGTAAGCACTCGTGCTCGCTTCGGCAGCACATATACTAAAATTGGAACGATACAGAGAAGATTAGCATGGCCCCTGCGCAAGGATGACACGCAAATTCGTGAAGCGTTCCATATTTTTTTCTCGGGACGGTCTCAAAGCCCCTCCCCGGGAGGACCCTTTTGGCCCCCCGAGACGCGGCACGGGGCGTTCCAGCCCCTCGCGTGGACTGCGGACCCCCAGGCGCGGCCATGTGGGCCACTCTGTTGTTCCTGTCCCGCTGTGCCCCCGCCCTGTCCCTCACTGGGGTCGCGTTGTGGTGAGGGCAATCGAGCCCCCCGGCAGTACCGCGGGTCTTTATTGAATTGCTCTGTTACAGAAAGCTCGGCTCCGGTGGGGAGCAGCAGGGTCCCAAGGCCAGCCCCAGACCCCCCCATCCAGCTCAGCCCCCCGCAGGGCATCACCCCACCGCAGGGAGCTGGGGCCAGCCCTGTCCTGGTACTCTGACCCTCCCCAGCACCCACTGTCCCATGGGATGGTGACACCATGCCAGTGGGCAGGGTGTGCCCAAGCCTCCTCTGTGCAGCTCCGGGGGCCCGCAGTACCCCAAAGCCCCATGACCCTGGATCCTGCTGCGGTGACAGCGGGGGAGGGGTCTGTGAGGGTCCATGGGACACCATGCCCCACTCAGACAGCGCTCTCCTGGTAGCTGTCATCCTCCAGGAATGTGCTCAGCCTCCTCCCAGGACTGGGCACCGCATCCTGCCCTGGGGCTGTGACCTCCCCGAGGTCTCCATCACTCTGCTCCTGGGCGAAATGCACGAAGACCTGCAGGAATGGCACGATGAGAGAGACAGCACCATGGGACAGGGCCACCACGCCCTCACACCTGCCTCCCCTGTCACCTGGTCCAGGGTGGTCTGGGACACAGAGTAGTCCTCGATGTGGCAGGGGCCACGGTGGGCGGCCAGAAGGCTGAAGACGGTGGCCAGGGAGGCGACACGGGCAGGCAGGTGGTACTGCAGCAGCCCCCCGTGCCGCTCCCGCAGCACGATGCCGGGGAAATGCTGCTGCAGCAGGGCCTGCACCGCCTCCGGGCCAGGGCCCCTCGCCCGCACCACCACTGTGTACCCGTCCCCAAACCTGCAGGGAGAGGGGACACCGCTGCGAGGACTGGCCATGGCCACCACCCTCAGCAGACTCCCTGAGCCCCCCGCCCCTGTACCTGTTCTTGAGGTGCTGGACGCTGCCCAGGCAGCGGAACCGGCCATTGACCATGATGGCCATCCTGGTGCAGAGCGCCTCGCACTCCTCCATGCTGGGGGGACACGGGTGAGCCCCCCGGGGCAGAGGGACACTCCCCTCTGGGGGGTTCCCGCAGGAATAGGGGTGCTCACATATCGGGGGGTTATGGGAGCAGGGGGGTTCTCCCCTTTGTGGGGTCTGCAGGCCCCGGGTGGGGACTCACCTGTGGGATGTGAGCACCACGGAGCGGCCGTCCCGGATAACGCCAAGGATGCGCTCCCACAGGAACCGCCGGGCTTGCGGATCCATCCCCGTTGTGGGCTCATCCTGCAATGGTCCCAGCCCAGGGTCAGCCTAGGCAGGAGCGTGGTGTTGCCATGGGGCCTCCCACTATCCCCTCACCAGGAAGATGACGGGCGGGCAGCCGAGGAGGGCGATGGCCGTGGAGAGCTTGCGCTTGTTGCCCCCGCTGTACTTGCCCGCCGGCCGGTCCGCGTGCGGGCCCAGCCCCAGCGCGGCGATGCCCCACTGAGCCACCTGTGAGACACAGAGGGGGTGAGGGTGGGGGGCTCCCCATGGCCTGGGGGGGACAGGGTACGGGCCCTACCCTGGGGGTCTCCTCCTCTGGGACCCCGCGCAGGCGGCTGTAGAACTCCAGGTGCTCCCGCCCCGTCAGCAGGTCCGTGATGGCGTCAAACTGGGGACAGTAACCCATGTGCTGGTGGACAGACTGGAGGTCGGTGAGCACACTGCAGGATGGGGACAGGTGAGCACGGGATGGGGACAGGTGAGCACACTGCTGGATGGGGACATGTGCCAGGGATACTGTGGGAATAGGAACAAGCAGCTGCAGGGAAGAGGATGAGGATGAAGCTACAGGTTACGGGGCAAAAGGCCAGGAGAACCACAGGCTGGGGACAGAGATGATGGCATAGGTGCTATGGGGACACGGAGAGGGGTCTGAGCCATGGGGTCCCTGCATTCACCCACCTGTGCCCCTTCAACCAGGCCTCTCCCAGCGTCACCTCTGTGTCCCCTGTCAACATCTTGAAGGTGGATGTTTTCCCAGCACCGTTCACCCCCAGGAGGCCAAAGCACTGTGGGGGCAGAGCAGGGTCACTGGCAGCCCTGGCACTGCCCACGGGGCTGTCTGTCTGCCCATCTGTCCCTCACCTCCCCGGGGGGAATGGCCACACAGAGCCGGTCCACGGCCGGAGCCTTCCTGCGCCGGTACACCTGCATGGAGGAGAGGTGGCACTGGGTGCTCCCTCCTGTCACTGCCAGTGGGGCCTGGGGTTCTAGGGGGGGCTGGAGCTCACAGCAGGGTCCAGCCCCACGCACTCACCTTGGTCAGGTCCTTCAGCAGCAGGAGGTGGCCGTGCGGGGGGATGCTGCCCACCCTCGCCCGCTCCCTGGCCACATCCTGGTCCTCGTCCCCCAGCGAGGGCAGCTCCAGAGCCCGTGGCCTGTGGAAACAGTGGCAAGGGCACATCCAGGGCTGTCCACCCCCTTGAGCACCCCCAGGGTACCCCCCGGCCGGAGCTCACCCCAGGCGCAGGAAGAAGCGGTGGTACTGCAGCAGGAGGGTGAAGAGGAAGAAGACGATGCCCTCGATGGCCATGGCAAACATGTTCTTCCCTGCCAAGTCCCAGGAGAGGGGGGACACGAAGCGCCTGTCCCCTGCAAGCAGCGAGAGGGGCTGTAGGAATGGGGAACCCCCGTGCTGGGCTTCGGGGAGGGTGAGCAGCCCTGACACCCCCGTGACTCACCGAACCTCTCAAAGGCATCAGCCATTGCCTGGTTCTTCACCATGTCAATGAGGCCTCGGCCCAAGCAAAAGTGGGGGAAGATGAGGAAAACCTTCTTCAGGACACGGTTGATGTCGTTGAGGTTCTGATGGGGCAGCAAGGAGAAGGGTGGAGGAGCTGGCACTGGCCCTGCAGGGAAGTGATGGGGGGGTCCAGGGCATCCCAAGGCTCACCTGGTCCACGAAGAGCTCCAGCACAAAGGTGGCCACGCTGCCATTGATGCCGATGAAGAGGTTGATGCAGGTCAGGGCCACGTAGGCGGTGCTGGGGATGCTGAAGAGGAAGGAGGCTGGATACATCAGGGGGGTGATGGACCATCTGCAGGAGTGAGAGGCAAGGGCTGGCCAAGGTGCACCTCCCAACCTGGGGGGCTTGAGACAGCCCCCACCCTCCCAAGAACCACAACCCCCTCACCCCGCTGCCCCCAGCCCCACAACCCCCTCGCCCCTGCTGGGCTCTGCTGCCCGGTCACCCGTAGAGCAGCAGCAGCAGCACCAGGGAGGGCAGGTTGGCCGAGGACACGTAGGATTCCTGCTGGAAGCAGAGGAAGATGAGGATGACCAGCAGCGCGGGGACCAGGTAGTTGCACTGTGGGGATGGAGAAGCCAGGAAAGGGGTCAGGGGTGGGACCAGACCCCTTGGAACCGGTCCCTGTCCCCATCCCCACCATGTCCCAGGCGAAGTTGCCCAGCCAGTAGGTGATGGGCTTCATCCCACTGACGAACTGAAGGTGCTTGGCCTTGCTGACCCGCTCCTCGATGAGGAAGACGACGAAGCTGGCCGGGACGAAAGACATGGCGAAGATCACGCAGATGGAGACCAGCACATCCACTGAGGTGGCCATCCTGCCGAGGAGGGGAGAGCTCAGCGGGGGCCAGAGGGGTCTGCGGGACCCCCATCTCCAGCACTCACAGGGCGGCCTCAGAGAGCTGCTCCTTGGTGAGGTTCAGGGGGTGGTTGGTGGCCGTGATGCCGAAGCGCGTGGGGTCGGTGCCGGGGGGCAGCCGGGCTCGCAGCAGCCCATTGCTGGCCACGTTGAGGAAAGAGACCATGGCGTGCCAGCCCTTGTTGTTGAACCAGACCTGCAGCATGGGGAGGGTGGGGCGGCTCAGAGCCCCCCGTCCACGCTGGCGCTGCCCCTGGAGCACCCCCACTCCCCACCAGGCTCCTGCTCCCCTCCAGCCCCAGCCACTCTCAGTCCTTCTTGGGCTGCTCCACCCCCTGAGGGGACACAGCTGTCACATCCCTGCTGCCCCCCAGCTCTCGCCCCTGAGGGACCCCCCACCATGGGCACACCTTGATATTCCTGCGGGCATCCAAGCCCTCAATGAAGCGGCTGAGGTTGGCCAGGAACCGGTCTGAGGGGCTGCCCTGGGTGCAGGAACACAGGGTGAGGAGGGGTCTCCCAGCACTGGGATGCCAGAGCTGAGCCAGGGTCTGAGTGCAGCTGTACCGGGGTGATGTTGAGCAGCACCCGGAGCTCCAGCACCGCCTGATCCACCTCTGCTGCCGACGGCAGGGCCTGGGAGCTGCCGGCGCCCAGGGAGAAGCCGCCGTACCTGCGGGAGAAACGGGGCGCCCAAACCTGCTGGAGAGACTCCCAGTGCCAGCGTGCCAGGAACTGGGCTTGAGGATCTGTGCGGGTCCCTGCCACCCCGGGAGATTTTACAATTCTGCAGTTCTGTGGAATCTGCCACCCATTTCCCACTGCCACCCTTGTGCAAAGTCAACCCTCCAGACGCCAGAGTGAGAGGCACACAGCGGAGGCCTGAAGGCACCTGGATGATGGATCTGGCCAAGGACCACTCAGGCTCTCCCAAAACCCACCAGGGATCTCCTGCCTCCCTCCATCCCTGGCTGTGCCAGGCCCCAGCCTGTGCCCAACTCACCTCTGCTCATTCACCCACTTCTTGTTCCTCAGCCTGAAAGAAATGAGAGGGGAGAGACGGAGGAGAGAGAAACCCCTCGAGGGGACATTAGGGCAGCACCTGCCCACCCAGCCACATGTCCCCAGCAGTGTCCCCTTCCCCCAGGTGTCCCTGGGGTGTTCCCTCGGTGTCCCCACAGTGTCCCTGCAGTGTCTCCAGTGTTCCCAGCCCCATCACTCACTCCTGACGGATGATCTGGGGATAGGTCTTCACCAGGTAGTCAGAGATGTTCCTGCCCGTCAGGTTCTGAAGGATGTCCCCTGTGCCCCTCTGCACCTGCAGGAAGGACAGATGGGCTGCATGGACACCCAGCCCTGTGGCCTCCTCAGAGCATCACCTTCCCCCACGGCTGGCAGAGACAGAGCCCTGGGGCTGACCCCACTGTGCTGGGGATTACCTGAGGTGGTGGGAGTCCCCCAGCCCCCTCGGGACACTCAGGCAGCATCCTGTGTGTCCCTGGTCCACTGCACTGACACGGGGGGGACGGCTCGGCCCGTGTCCAGTTCCCACGCCTCAGCACTTCCAGCAGGGATGGGGGGGCCGAGGGGGCCGAGAACCCATCGGGGTGGGAAGCTGGTGGGCACAGCCCCGTCCTGGGCACCCGGAGAGAGAGAGAAAGAGACCCCCGTTACCAGCCTGGTGTGAGCCAGGGGCAGCGGGACCCACCACGGGGATGTTGGGGCTCCTACGGCATCACACCGAGTGGCAGAGCTGCTCCGTGGGCAGGCGGGCACTGAGGTTGGGGCAAACCCCGGCTGCCCCCTCCAGCCCCCGTCCCGCGGGCACTCACGCCTTCCCCTCTTCCTTCATGCACTTGGTGCCGAAGCCGGGCTCAGCCAGGAGCGCGTCCAGCAGCCGGGCCGTGTCGGGGTCTCCCGGGGCGTCGTTGCTGCCGGGAGACACAGGAGTGAGCTGGTGGCAGTGCGGGACGAGCGACACTGCGGGCAGAGAGCTGGGGACACACCTGAAGAAGGTGAACTGCTGCCCGTACATCCAGGGCTGGAGCTGCAGGGGCGGGTACTTCCCGAAGGGCGGCACGATCAGGCTGAAGAGCAGCGCGATGCAGACGAAGACGGCGGGGAGGACGATCTGAAGAAGCCGGGGGAGGAGCCGGGGTTGGCTCTGTCCTGTTGTGGTTGGTTTTACATGCACGCCTCCAGCCTGTCCCACCCCGCCCCGTGCCCCGCCGCGTCCCCTGCCCGCGGCCCCACCTGCGCGAAGAAGCCGCGGGTGCTGCGCCGGGCGTGGAGCATCCTCTTGGTGAAGAGAGCGCGGAGCTGGCGGCAGGTGAGCGCCCAGCCCCTCACCCTGCCGCAGGCCTGCCCCGCCGCCCCCCGCAGCAGGTCCGTCTCCCGGGGCTCCTCCGCTGCCAGGGCAGAGACGGCTCTGGCAAGGGGCTCATGCCAAGGTGCTGGCAGGGGCATCCCCCCACCCCAGCAGGGACGGGATGCTGCATGCAGGAGCCCCCAACCCCCCTAAACAACCCCCAGCTCCTACCTCGCCGGGCTCCTTTGGCTCAATGTAAAGGAGAGGAGAGAGGGGTTACAGCCACGCAGGGGTCAGCACCCACCCGGGGCAGAGGTGGTGCCCCAAAATATCACAGCGCCCCCTGACTCCCATGGCTGCCCCCACACCAGATAAGGGGGCTGGATAGGCTCCCTGGGATTTCATGTCCCATCCCAACCCCTGCACAGAGCTGAGCTCCCCCAAACCCACCCTCATCCCAGCTCTTTGCTCTGGGGACACCCCAAAACTGGGAGGTAGCAGTGATGCATAAGGGATCCCCTTGCTTGGAGGGACACGTGCCTGAAGGGATGGACAACTGCCCAGATGGACCCATGGCCCCAGCCCAAGGCTGGAGGTGGGGAGCACTCAGTGGCACCTCAGGGGTCCCACCTCCTCCATCCTTACCCAGCTCTCCATCAGCCACATCCCCGTCCCTTGTCTCGCCAGGGGCTGCTCCTTTCACGGTCCCTGACAAAATGAGGACAAGATGCCAGCGCAGGACCAAGGCCACAGGCTGTGACACCTCTCTGCACCCACAGGTGCTCCCAGTGGGGACCCCAGCCCTTGCAGGGACACACAGGGTGCTGGGAACACCCCACCCCTCTGCTCTGGGCTGCTGAGCATCTCCCCAGAGCCCCCTGTACCCCAGAGCTCAGCTCCAGCCAGGACTGAGGAGTTTTACCTGTGGTGTCATTGTCCAGCCCCGTGTCCTCGGCCACCTTCAGGAAGATCTGGGGGTGTGGGATGGCTGATGTTAAACACACACCAGCACCCACAGCCCAGTGAGGGAACCCCCTGGTCACAGGCACCCCGGGAGCCCCTTGACCACAGCCCCTCTGGGTACCTCTTCCAGGGTGGTGTCAGAGATGCCGTAGCTTGAGACCCCCAACTCCCCCAGGTGTGCATCCAGCTCATGGAACAGCTCCCCGAAGGCCCCATCCCTGGCCCCGCTGTAGGGCAGGACAAAGAGCACCTCATGCCCAATGTCCTCCACCAGCCGGGAGCCAGGCACCAGCTTCTGGATCAGTGCTGACAGCTGGGCCACATCTGGAGGGATGGGGAGGGCTGGAAACCTGGGGCAGGAGCCACTGCCTGGTGCAGCCAGTCACAGCTCCATGTGCCCGGCATCCCAGCCTGAGGGTCCCCAGGGAAGGTGCAGGACATGGAGACCCCCTTCTGCACCTCCAGTGAAGGGAGGAGAGGAGCCAGATGCAGGGCTGTGCATGCTCAGCCCCCCTGGCTGATGGGAGATGTACGGGGAGCAGCTGGGGGTGACACCGTGAGGGGACAAGACCCTCACCCGCAGTGCTGGCGTCGCTGCCCCGCTCGCTGCCCAGGCCTGTGTCACTGCTGTGCTCCGAGTCGCTGCCATCCTGCAGGAAAGGGTGGCTGGAGCCCGGCACCCCACAGCAGGACCCGGCCCCCAGTGCGCCCCAGTAGCCGGGATGGAGACAGTGACTGCCCTTTGGGGGATGATCATCAGAGCCACGGCATTCACCTTTTTGGTGACACCGGGGGGGACAGCGCCAGTGTTGCCGCCTGTCCTGCTCCTCTCCTGCTTCACCAGGGTGAGGTGGTAGCCGGTGCCCAGCCTGGCCTTGAGGAAGAGGGGGGAGCCGCAGCAGCAGAGCCGGCCCTGTGAGATGATGGCAGTGCGGTCCCCCAGCAGCTCCGCCTCGTCCATGTAGTGGGTGGACAGGATGATGGTGCGGCCTGGGGAGCAGGAATGGGCTTGACCCCACAACCCCTTGCCGAGCCCCCCATTGCAGGTCCCCCCCACCAGCACATCCCCCTGCTCGCCCCAGGCTGGGGGGCTCAGAGGGCGAGGTGGGGGCCCCCTGCCCCGACCTTTGCGGTACTTGAGCAGCAGCTCCCAGATGCTGCGGCGGGAGAAGGGGTCGACGCCGGCCGTGGGCTCGTCCAGGATGACCACCCGGGAGCCGCCCACGAAGGCGATGGCCACCGAGAGCTTCCGCTGCATCCCGCCTGTGGAGGGACAGCGTTGGGGGGGCTCGGAGCCACTGAGCCCCGCTCAGGCCCCCAGCCTGACCCCCCGCACGCACCCGAGAGGTTCCTGGTCTGCTCCCGGCGCTTGTGGGGCAGCCCCGTGTCCTGGAGCAGCTGCTCCAGCTCCTCCCGCACCTGCTGCTCCGAGAGCCCCTTCAGCCGCCCGTAGAACCAGACGTGCTCCTCCACCGTCAGGCTGTGGGGACAGGGGGAGCAGGGCAGGGTGAAGGGCACAGGGATTGAGTGGGACAGCCCTGCATAGATCCCCACACCTCCCCACCCCTGCCTACATGTCGAAGAGCACGTTGTGCTGGGGACACATCCCCATGGATTTGCGGATGCTGTCGATATCGGAGCGGATGTCCCAGCCCAGGACATAGGCAGTGCCCGAGGTGGGTGGCAGGAGGCCGGTCAGGATCGACCTGGAAGTGGTGAGGAAAGTGGGTCATGGAGCGCAGGAGCAGCAGGGCTCAGGGCCAGGGTGCCCTGTCCTGCGTGGGGACCAGGTGGGGACAGGGTCAGGCTCAGCTCCTGTCCCCAGCCACGGCCATGCAGCCCCTCTGTGGCTCACATGGTGGTGGTCTTCCCAGCGCCGTTGTGGCCCAGGAAGGAGGTGATCTGCCCCTCATAGAAGTCGAGGCTCAGCCCATTGACAGCTGCACGGCCACTGCTGCCATAGACCTTCACCAGGTTGCGGATGGAGACGCCAGGCTGGAGCTCGGCAGGCGGCTCCTCCACCAGCACTGGAAGCCACCAAGGGGTCACATTGCAGGCAGGACCCCTTGCTGGGGGCAGGACCCCTTGCCTTGGGGTGCAGGAGCCTCCACTGGGGAGCAGGGCCAGGGCTGGGGGGGCTCCAGCCCTGCTCCACGGCCACGCAGCTCCAGGGTGGGCAGGGACTCACCTTGGGGTGCAGTGTGGGGGCCAGTGTGGTACAGGAAGTGCCCAGATGAGGACGATTCCCCAAACCAGTAGCTCTTCAGGAAGGGGAAATTCCAGGGCTTGGGGATCCCGTACTGACCTGCAGCACATGGGGCTGAGTGGGGTCAGGCCTGAGGGGTTGCTGGGGATCAGAGGGGCTGCACTCACCTGGGAAGACACCCTCGAGGTACCAGGTGGCCAGGCCATAGAGGACAGCATCCAGCAGCAGCAGCCCCATGGCTGCAGCGAAGCTGTACGGGTCTCCTGGCACGGGGCTGGCACCCAGGTTGTGCCACTGGATGCCCACTCCCTGCTCCTCGTAGAGGGAGAAGTAATCGCAGCCGAAGCCAAAGGCCACGGGGGACAGCAGGCTCTGGGGACAGCGAGAATGGCAGCATGGGCAAAGATTGGCCCGGGGGGTGCAGCCTAAAGCCCCCCACGCAGAGCACCAGGGGCACTGCAGAGGGGCAGCTCCAGGTGCTCACCACGAGGACGCGGATTGGGAAGGTGATGTAGTCGCGCCAGGCCACGCACAGCACGTAGGGCAGGTACAGAGAGAAGTAGATGATGCCACCGCAGGCCGAGGCCAGGTTGGCACGGGGGAAGAAGGTGCTGATGAGGAAGCACTGGCTGATGGTGGCCACCGAGAAGGTGCCGAGAAAGAGGAAGATGACTGCTGGGTCGCTGTAGGGCAGGATGTTTCCCAGCTGTGGATGTAGGCAGGTTGGAGCCTGTGGAGCCCTCCATGCTGGCTCCCAGCCCTGGTGTCACCCAGGCTGTCCCCTGAGAGCTGCAACATGCCTTGAGGATGAGGACAAGGAGGGCAGAGCTGAGGAGGAAGGGGATGAAGCTGCTGAGGAACCAGCTGAGCCAGAGGATCCCGCTGCTCAGCCCCATGGTCTTCATGGTCTCCTTGAGACGCGTCTCCTTCTCGTGCACCACCCCCTTGATGATCATGGCCACTGAGTAGATCCAGGCCAGCGTCATGAAGAGAGGCAGCGAGCGGTTCAGGACCCTCAAGAACCTGGGGAGATACCACCAGACATTCCACCCTTAGCTCAACACCCCCAGGCCACTGTTGGGCCAGGGACACCAGGGCACAACCAGCCCAGTGCCACCTCCCCAGGGCAGCAATGCCGCAGGATGCTTGGACATGCCCCTCATGGCAGCAGGGGGTCCCAGGGAGCCAGGGCTGCCCCCTGCCCACTTACACATCATCCACATAGCAGGGGTAGGGCATCTGCTGGACATAGACCCCTGTCCTTTGGGCAGCCCCGGTCTGCACCCGCACCACCGCCTGCTCCACCAGGTCCTGGATGTAGACGAAGCCCCCCCAGATGTAGCGCAAGTCGCTGAAGGGGTCAGCAGCAGGGCCTGGGTCCCAAAACCTGGGGGCAGAGCATGGTCCTGGGACCGGGGATCCCCTGGCAACGAGCACAGGCTGCTTGGCTGGCCGTGGAGACAGACAGGGTGGGCATCCCCCCACCTGTCCTTGATCTTGTTGGTCCTCGCGACATCATCGATGTCCATGCGGATCTTGTAGCGGACGTGGGGTGGCAGTCCGGGGGCTGTGGCATTGATGGGGGGCTGGAAGACCACTGCTGCCCAAAACTGCTGCTCCTCCAGCAGCTCCAGGGCCCGGGCTACCAGCTGCTCCTCTGTGGCCACTGCCTCGATCTTGTCCAAGCAGATACACTGTGGGAGGGCAGGCAGGGCTCAGCGGGCACGGGTGGTGCAAGGGGCCAGCCCACTGCAGGGTGACACACACCTCCATGAACTGTGACAGTGTGCTCAGGACTGCGTCCACATCAGCGTACACCTGGTGCCAGGTGAGGCCTGGCCCCCCCGCCGGCCCCATGAGGAATGTGGCCAGCTCTGGCAGCTTCCAGGAGGTGCCGTTGAGGAACCCATCCAGGAGCTGGGCTGTGCTGGGGGCCAGCAGCAGGTCCTGCAAAGCAGCAGGATATCCCAGGATATGGGAGGCCATGCATCCCACCCCGCTCCTGGCCAGTTGCACCCTGCCACACCCCATCCTGCACCCCACAGCAACCCTGTTCCCAATGGGAGGAGTCTGGGGTCACACACCTGGACAACCTGCATCTCCAGGCTGCTGTTGAGGAGGGTGTAGATTCGGGGTCCCAGCTCCTGCCAGGCACCCCCCAGCTCCCCCAGCACCGCCAGCTCCCAGAAGGTCCGATTCACCTGTGTGAGGGGGATGAGGCAGGTCCAGGATGAGGCCCCCCAAACCCCTCCCGGCCCCCTGCAGCCCCCACTCACCTCAGCCATGACACTGTCGGGGCCGGGGCCGGGTGGTGTGTACAGGATCTTCCCCACAAAAAGGGGCTTGATCCCCCGCCAGAAGATCTGTGAGAGGGGGCTGGACTCCAGGCTGCGGAGCAGCTCCCGGCAGAAGGGACCTGGGGATGCAGAGCTGAGCCCTCACCACCAGCCCCACACCAGCAGCCCCCACTGCAGCTCCTGGCTGAGCCTCCCACTGCCCCCCACTCACTGGTGCTGCCTGACGCCATGGGTCTCTGCTCGGAGCTGTTACGGTCCAGGAAAGCTTTGATGTCATTGTCCTCGTACCAGTTGAGGGAGGGGATCCTGAGCCCCCCGCCCTCGGGGTGTCCACAGGCGATGCGTGACAGGGCTGTGAAGGCACCCGTGCTGGGGGTGCTGCTGTTGGGGGCACTCAGCCTCACAAGCTCCTGCCGCAGCTCAGGCAGGCTGCTCATGGAGGAGACCTGGGGAGAGTGGGATGAGAGTGGAGAGGGGCAGTGGGGGACAGCAGCACCCAGGGACAGCACGGTGGGTAGGGGCAAGGGAGTGAGGGGTGTACCTCCTCCATCAGGGATGCTGCATCCCGCAGGAAGCTGCCCAAAGCTTCTACCGTGCCAATGATTCCACCCGAGTCTGAGCTCAGCTGTTCCTACAAGGGGACATGGGAAGGGGCTCACAGCCTTGCCGGGGAGGCCAGGGGTCTCTGCCTCCGTGCCTTTCAGCACCCGACCGCGCTGGGCGCTCACCGCCAGGAGCCGCGGGAAGTCCATCTGGGAGAGGAAGGAGCCCTCCATGGCACGGAGCTGGGAGCTGGGCAATGCGCAGAGTCCTCGCTGCAGGCTCTGGGTGGAGTCGGCGTCTCCCCCCACCAGGAACGCGCCCAGGACCGAGGCGTTGCAGACCAGGGCCTTTAGTGGGAGGCGAATGCTCTCCAGGGAGAACTGGGGGGACAGGGCGGTCATGATGCGGTCGCCGACACCGCAGGCACCGCGAGTGGGCACCGCGAGTGGGCACCGCGCCGACACTCACGATGCGGGGGCTGAGCCGAGCCCCCATCAGCTCATCCACCAGCGCCGGGGGCAGAGAGGTGTTGGTCCGCAGGAACCGGGAGAAGGTCTCGTCCTCTCTCAAGTATTCCCTCACCGGCAGAGCTGGGGAAGCAGGGGTCAGACAAGGGGTCTCGCACCCCCCGCACCCCCCGCCCCCAGTGCTCACCCCTCCGCTGATTCCCACTGTCCCGGAGCCGGCGCAGGGCGGGCAGGAGCTGGGCGAAGCTGCGCAGGAGTCGCTGCCCGTGGCCGCGGAGCAGGACCTGCCGGGCTTCGGCCAGGAGGCGGGAGAGGCTGAGACATGGGGTGGGCAATGAGACCCCGGCCCAGCCCCGCTCTGCCCCGCAGCCCCCCAGCCCCGCCGCTCACATGGAGCCATCGAAGTTGCCCACCACGCCAGGGGCCTCTCCCGCCGTGGGGTGCCGGAAGCAGGGGTTGTTCATGTTGCAGATGATGCCCTGCAGCCAGGGCAGGGTCCCCGCCGAGGGCAGCGCCTTGTTGGGGAAGTGGCCTGAGGGAGAGGGAGGCAGGTTCAGGGGGCAGTGCAGGACCCCCGGGACCCTACACACACCCGAGCAGGGAGATGCCAGCGAGCCCCCACCCTGTGAGCACCTCCCGTATTTGTCGCCACGGTGTCACCCCGAAGGGCTCCCGTACAGGGGCAGGCAGAGGGGTCTTAGCTGGCTCAGGGGGTCCTGCGGGGGACACTCACACTCATGCTGCTTGAAGGGCGGGTGGGATCGCCGTACTGAAATCAAGATGAGGAAGAGAAAGAGGGGCCACAGGATCTCGATAGCCAGCTGGATCTGGGGGAGACGCAAGGTTGGTGGGGGTCCCGGTCCCCATCAGTGTCCAGGGCTCTGCCTGCCCCTGTGCCAGGAACCAGCGGCTCTGGGCAGCCCCACCCGAATCGCCCACTCACCCGCTGCCGCCGGCGGTAGGCGAAGTTCTTCCAGAGCAGCAGCCCCAGTTGGGTACCCACAGCCATCGCGAGGGTCGCGGGCCCTGTGCCCCACTCGGCTCCGGCTGAGGGTGAGAGCAGAGGGGCAGCCCCAAGCTGAGGGCGACGGCTGGGCTCTCACTTCCTTCTGGCTCGGGGCTTATCACACCCCGGGCACAGTGCCGGGCACAGGGCTGAGTTCCGGGGCCAGCGAGGCGGACGGCATTCCTTCAGCAAAGCTCCTTTCCGGAGCTAAAGGCTCAATTCACATTCTTTCCTAAATCAAAAGCACCAGAATTGGGCACGAGCTCTGTCCAGGAGCCAGGAGCACGATTCACAGCCCTCGCTGGGCACAGGGAGCAGCCGGGCACCCCAGGAGTAGCTCCAAGCCCCGGCGAGCTGGGCAGCCCAGGGGAGGCTGAGACCTGCCCGTGCCTCAGTTTCCCCTTGAGAGGGATGTGGGTGGGGCTCTCATCAGCCCAGGAGCGGAATTGTTCCGCTGCAGCGGGCTCGGGGCGCAAGCTCCGACACCCGGATCCCGCGGGTGTCAGCCGCGTCTCTGCCGGTTCCTGGGAATTCACCCAGCAGCTCCGGGGCCCGGCAGCAACGCTCTGCCAGGGCGGCTCAGTGACGAGCCCGGTGGCGGCGGCGGCACGACCCAACCCGCAGCTTTCCGCCCGGTGCACCCACCCGCGCCCCGGGAGAACCGAGCTCCGGGGCGGCTCCCCGGTCACCGCCAGTCTGGGACACCACCACCCCCCACTTGCCCCTCGTTTTTCCCCGGCGCCGGGGGAGCCGCGCACTCACCCGCCGCCCCGCGCTCGCCGCCACCCGCCCGCGCCCGGGGCTAAGCCGGGTCCCGGGCGCAGCCGGGATAAGCGGGCACGGGGCAGTGGGATTAGGATCCCGGCTGGGAAATCCGCCTAATCGGCCTGCGGGGCAGGACACGAGTGGGTCTGGGGGCCGGATTCCTCCGGGGATGCACCGGGGTCAGATGGGGTGACACGGAGAGAAAGAAGCAGCTGCCGGGGTGGGGGATGACACGGGGAGACAGAGGTGTCTGAGTGTCCCCATCCGCTGGGACCGGACGTGCTGCGAAACTGCCGGTCCGGGGGAGACCCAGCCTCGCGGGGGCGGCGGCTCTTTTCGGGACAAAACAACCACAGAATTCCTGGATCCTCCCGGGGGACTCGCGTGGGAATCTGCTCACTCATCTCACGAGGACAAACGCCGCATCGCTGCAACCGGGAGCTCGCTGGACACCGCGAGCCTGGCAACCGCCGGACCGGCAGCTCCCGGCCCCGGCGCGCTCCAACCCCGCGTCCCCCAACCCGGTTCGGCCGCACGGAGCCCCACTCCGGGCGGGATGCGGAGTCACCGGGAGGCGGACGGGCCGGGAAGACGTGGGGACAGCCCGGGGGAGACACGGACAACACAGGAGAGCCATGGGGACAGCTCGAAGGGACGGTGAGGACCGTCCAGAGGGGACATGGTGACAGTTCGAGGGTACGATGGGGACACGGGGATAGCCCCGGGGGGGGCGGTGAGGCAATAAGAGCCTCGGGAGGACGCTGGGCGGCCGCATCCGACCGAGACCAGCAGCCGGGACACAGCCTCCGCTTTCCCCCCTCGCAGCCCCCGGCCCGGGACCCCCGTTACCTGATATTGATGCGCGGCCTCTTTAAGAGACCCCGCGGCTCCGCCGGGCGCGCGCAGGCCCCGCCCACCCCGCGCTACAAAGTAGCCGGGGGCGTGACGTCATGGGAACCGGCTCTTAAAGGGACCGCGGCGGCGGGGGGNGAAAAAAGCTAAGGACTTGCAAACCACTCTGTATTGCTTGTGAGGAGATCTAGCATCTCATCTCATCTCATCTCATCTCATCTCATCTCATCTCATCTCATCTCATCTCATCTCATCTCATCTCATCTCATCTCATCCCATCTCATCCCCCCCCATCCCATCCCATCCCATCCCATCCCATCCCATCCCATCCCACCCTTGGGAGCCCCACCCCGGGGCAGCGCGGCTCTCCGAAATGCAGCATTTCGCCCAAAAAGGTGGATCCCTTCCCGGACAGGCACGTCCCATCCTGTCCCGTTGGCACCGTTAATCACTCATCTATCAACCGCACATCCATTAACCCCGCAGCCCCTTCCTGGCTCCTGCTCCTCCCCCACGCAGCTTCCTGTCCCACCACTCGGGCACTCCGGGGGTCTCACCCAGGTCTGCAGCAGCTCGCAGACCCCCGGGCGCAGAGGGACCGGCCTGAGCCTTGACAAGGCGCCTGCAGCAGAGACCAGCTCCTGTTTATGTTGAAAGGGGTTTTTTTTAAAATAAAAGGTTTCAGTCTGAGAGCATCTGCATTAAAAACTGCACAGGAGGGAAGACGTTGATGGGCACCGGCTGCACTCAGACACCGCCCTGGTGCAGGATGCGGCCGTCGGAGTCAGCCTTGGCTCCAGCCTGGGCGATCAGATTGCTGCAGTGCTGGGTGTGCCAGGCGTGCTGGCTGTGCCAGGTGTGCCAGCTCCCGGCCCAGCCCTGCGGCCATCACCGCCGCCTGAAAAGCTTGGTCCCTACGAGTTCAGCACAAAGGGCATTTCCAGCATCTAGAGGTCACACCAGAGTGCAAACCTGCGCACACACATTCACTCACAAACACACGCTCACAATCCCAAGGCCACCGCAGTCTCTCCCAGATGTGCTTCCCCCATGTCCCGCTGACCCCAGTCCCTCTCCTTCACAGGGCTGAGGAGGGTCCTGCCAGCACAGGGATGAGCAGCAGCACCAGGGGCAGCATGGGCGACCACTCCTGCTCCTTGCTGAGGGATCCAGGGGCATCACAGGGGTGCGTGGTAGGTGCTGGGTGTATCAGAGGTGACACTGTCCACTCCCAGGAGCTGGAGCATCTGCCACCTTCCTGCTGCCCCAGGGTCTTGGGGCTCCTGGGGGAACCGGCTGGGCTCCTCTCTAGAAACGGGGTCTTTATTTCCTTGCTCAGAAAAATAGATTCATTTCCAGAGTTAAAAAAGAGTTTAAAAAGAGGGAATGATGAAAGTAGAGGCCGGAATGTGGCTGGCAGTGGGGCTGTACACGAGATGGTGCAGACGGGGCTGAGCCATCCTGCTCAGTAGCTCTCCTCCTCCTCACGGTAGTAGTGGTACCCGGGGGGGTCTCCACTCTGGTCACCAGCGGCGTTGGCCACCTCGCCCTGGCTGCCCTGTGGGCAGTACTTGGGGTCGTAGATCTGGCGGCCGAGGCCAAAGACCTGCCCGCTCTGGTTGGCGCCCTGGTTGGAGCCCATCTGCAGCGACATGGAGGAGTTGTCACACTTCTCTGTCCCCGTCTTGGCATCATAGATGTGTCTCCTGGTGCCAGGAGCTGTCATGCCCACCTGGAAGGAAGGACAGGATGGAGCAGGGCTCAGCTGTGGTCCCCCCCATCCCTCCCCAGCCCGGCGTGGGGCCTCACCTGGCTGGCACACTTGTTGGTGCCCATCTGGAGGCTGATGGTGGAGTGGTCCATGGGTGGCAGGATCTGATTTTTGGGGTCGTAGAGGTGCCTCCGGGTGCCGTAGGCCGTCATGCCGGACTGGCTGGCACACTTGTTTGTGCCCATCTGACAAAGGGGTCTGGTGAGGAGTGTGTGCTGCCCTACATGTGCCCCTTCTCCCCCTGTCCCTGTCCCTCCCAGCCTGGGGGGCACAGCCAGTGCTCCCTGATCCACCCCAGGCTCACAGCCATTGAGTGCTGGACACAGAGCCAAGATGGACCCAGATCCCAAGGACACTTGATGCCTCTCAAGCCTCAGGTCCTTCCAGCTGCACTTGGAGCTGTGACAGTGATGAGAATTTGATAGAACTGGGCACCCCTTGTCCAGCCCCTCACCCTTGGGACCCTGTGGAGCAGCCCACCTGCAGCCCGATCACACACTGCCCAGCCTTCATCTTAGCCTCGTCGAAATTCCTCTGCTGCTTCTCTGAGTACTTCACGCCGATGTCCACCCCGCTCTGCAGCCCCTTCGTCTTGGCCTGCCAGGAGTGGCCGTGAGGAAGGACAGAGGTCCCAGACCCCCCACCCACTCCCTGCGCAGGGGGAGCTGTGGGGTCCCATGGGCACCACCCCAAGCTGGGGGTCCCCACGGGGCTGCAGCCCCTCCCAAGCTGCTCATCCCCCGTGCTCACCATTCCTGCCAGTGCCAGCAGCGACACCTGCACCTGCGTCAGGTTCCCGCTCTCAAAAAGGTCGTTGGCTTCAAAGAGGTCCACGGGGTTCATGCCGTAGCTGGCCATGGCCTTGATGAAGTTGGAGAGGTTCTCAAGCTGCAGAGGGGTAGAGGGGTGAGCCCTGGAGGGTGATGGCAGAGGGACAGCAGGTGGGTGGCAGCAGAGCTGCACGTACCTGGTGCCAGTTCTGCGCTGAGCGGTTGATCTTCCTCACCGAGTTGGGCTGCAGCTGGTTCATGAGCCTGGAGGGAGGCAGGGGGACATGAGGCTGTGGCAGGAAGAAACCTCAAGGGCCTGCAGGGCACAGGTTCCTTTCGGGAAGGTCCAGCCCAGGCCTCCCCTATGTGAGGCAGATTTCCCCTCCCAGGTTCCTGTTTGTCCTTAGGGCTCTCCCCAGACACAGAAGTCTTGGGGGTGACTCTGGCAGGCCCCACTGGTGCGGATCCAGCCCACCTTTCCCACCACAAGGGCTGGTGGGGGTCCCCTGGAGGGTTGGTGTCTCCCATCCCCACCCAGCTGGAGAGGGGGCTGTGCTCAGCATCGCCCCAGGACTCACTCGCAGAGGATCACCCCGTCCTTCAGCCCCTTCTGGAAGTCAGGTCCGATCTGTTTTCCTGTGACGCTCTCGATCCACGTCCGCAGCTCGGCCTCCTTCTGTGGGTCATACTTCTGGGCGAGCTGGGGGGGCAGTGGGGGGACAGCTCAGGCAGGGCCCCAGCGTGCTCCCCACACCCTTCATGGGGACAGCTCCCTCCTCCCTGGGGTGGGAACGGCAACAGGAGCACAAGGATGATGCTGCCAGCAGATGCAGGCGCTTCTGAACCATTCCAAAAGTATGCCCATGGGGTTAGGGGGAAGTACCCATCCTGGATCTGTCCCTCCCTGTCCCCTGGAGCCCGTGGGAGCCCAGCTTGGAGCGCCGGGGGTCCTGGCCACACGATGCTCTCCCTTTCCTTTCCGGCGAGGCCCAACCTCCGCCACAGATTCCTCGGTCACCGCGGCTATGCCAGGAATGTGGACGCCTCCTCCCAAATGGAGACCAGCTGCCAGGGCCGGCAGCATCTCCGGCAGCGCCGTCTCACCCCGGCCCGCAAGGGAAGGGAAAGTCCTCCTGGTCTGGGAGCGAAAGGCCTGGAAACCCTGAGTGCTGTCCTGCCCCAGCCCCTCCGATGCTCAGCTGGCACCTGGGGATGGCCCCAGGGCAGCCACCAATCTGTCACCCATCCTGCCCCATCCTGGTCCCGTTATGTGCTGGGGCCATGAGTCCCCAGGGATCCTGGACACAGGGGAGACACTGGGATGGGCACAGTCCAGCTCTGCTATGTCTTAGGGAGACACTCCAGCCCCAAATGGAAGCTTGGCCAATGCAGGACACCCGGTCACCCTCATGACATCACATGTGTCCCAGCCGGGGGACTCTACAGTCCCACCAGCTGATTTTCTGGACCGTGAGCAGCTGCAGCCAGTTCCTCTTCCCTCCCCAGAGCCAGCCTGAGGATTTCCCAGGGCATGGAGGGGTGCACAGCAGGCCAGTCCCAGAGATCCCACCACAGCCCAGTCTGCAAGGGCTTGCACAGACTGGGAGCGTGCCACTGGTTTAACTGGTTCCCAGTCGGTGATGTCACCTCCATCAGACACACCGGGGCAGTCGGACTGGCTCACGTCTTGCTGAATCAACACGAAGCACCAAGAGCACGCGGCAGCGAGGCCCCGGCGCGTGTCACCCGCTCAGCCGGGGCAGCCCAGCCCCAGGCAGGCCGGGGCCCGTCCGCTCCCCGTTACGAAATGCAAATCCCCTGCGAGGCCAGGTAAGGAACGCCCGGCCACGGCCACCACATCCCGCCGCACGGCCATGGCAGCCACCTGCCCGTCACCACTTGTCCCTTCTCCTGCCCGCCCTGGCCCCATCCAGGTGTCCCCGGGCAGAACACATTCAAACCACCGGCCACCTGCCCCGGGCTGACCATGGCTCAATGTCTGCTCGCCTGGGGCCAGGCACAGCCACCGACCACGCGGGGCTGCTGTGTCCCCCTGCGGACCCCCGACCCGGCAGGACCCCCTGCCGGGGGGGTGCGCTGTCGAGGAGACAGGAGGGTCCCGGCAGCTGCCTGCACCCTGCGGCACCCAGATCCCTTCTAGGGGTGCAAACAGCTCAGCCGGAGGCTCCTATTCCTCTTTCCCCTTCCGGCCCCCCGGCACTTGGTCGGGAGAGCCACCGGGGCCAAAAGCCGCATCCCCAGAGAGGGCCGCGGGGACGCTGCCAGGGCGGAGCATCCCGCAGAGCGATGCGGAGCTGCGGCGAAACAGAAAGTGGAGACGCTTCGTGGAGCTGGTCCGGAGCCGCGGAGGACCGAGGTCATCGCCCCCAGCCCCCGGGTGTGACGGGAACGGTGCCCCGCTGTTTGCCAGGGGCAGCGGAACCACAGCTGCCACCGCACGGAAGACACCCAGCCCCGGTCCCCCAAGACACCTCCCTGGGACCCTCTAGGCAGGCTCAGGGCATCCCGAGACTGGGAGCCCAACTTTGGCATCCCCAGCCCTCAAGAGACCTCGGTACACTGGGTCCTTCAGTTCCGCATTCATCTGGGAAGCCTTGGATTTCCATCTTCCCGGAATTCCCCAACTTCTCCACTCTTGGCCGGCTCCGCATGCCTGGGACACACCGAAAACCCTCCGGCTCTCCCGAACCCGGGATGCAACCAGGACACCGCAGCATCACCGGGATGCCCGGCTCTCCCGAACCTCCAGGAGCACCGGCAGTCACAGCGCCCGGTGGCCCCGGTATCCCCCAGCCCCCGCTTCGTCCCCGTCCGGTGGTCCCGGTACCGCCCGGTCCCCGCCGCGGCTCACCCGGTTCTTGACTTCGGCGGAGAGGCCGTAGGACGGGCCCTTGTTGAACTGGGAGCTGCTCATGGCGGGGAACGGAGCCGGTACCGGAGCGGGAGCGGGCAACGGGGCCGGTACCGGAGAAGGGTCGGGCGGGGCGGGGGCGGGGTCGGGCCCGGCCCCCCCGCGTTGATTGGACGGGGCGAAATGTCCAAATAAGGGCAGGAGCGGCCGGATCGAGGGGAGGGTCCCGAACCCCGACTCTGGGAGCGGGCGAGCACCGAGAAGCACCGGCAGTCCGGGGGAGCCCGGGGCCGGGTCTGGAGCCGTCCCGGGCACACGCGTGTGCATCCCCGTACACTGGTGTGGGCACCCCGACCCACGGGCACAGGTTGTGCACACACACACGCACCCCCCGACCCACGGGCGCTACCCTGCACACACGCACTCAGACACTCACTCGCTCACTCACT
>WEKY01000610.1:300935-317766 GCA_013390045.1 Picathartes gymnocephalus | reverse complement strand
GGGCCCCCCCCCCCCCGGGGCCGGAGGGGCCAGGAGGAAACGCTACCGGCCGGGGCTCCCCGGCGCACCCCGCACTGCCCGCCCCGCGCCTGCGCCCCAGTCCCGCTGCGTGCGGCGAGACCAGGCTGGCACGATGCGGTCGACGGCGATCTGGAGCCCACCCACGGCTCCTTAGCAGGGGACACTCGTCCCCATCCCCGTCCCGACTCCCTGGGAGAGGGGCCTATGGGTGGCGGCCAGCGGGATGCTCGGCCGGGCTGCGGGCAAGAAAAGCTACAGCCCCTCGGCGGCGGCGGGCAGAGCCCACCCGCCCCAGCGCTCCCTGGACTCGCTGCCCCGCACGCCCGCCGTGAGGCTGACGGTACGGCCGGGGGCACCCCGGGGCGTCGGAGGGAGGGACGGGGGGCGCCGGGGCCGCTGCATCCCGGGAGGACTGAGACAGAGCTGGGGTGGCCCCAGGAATTTTGGGGTGCGGACCTTTGTGGCCCTTTGCAGACCCGTGGTGGGCTGGCTCCCCGTGGGGCTGGGCTCCCCCGTTCGCCCTCGCCCGCGGAAGCCTCGTGCTCTCGGTGCTCCGGGTCTGCCCCGCCGGGGCCAAAAACACTTCCGGCAGCGCCCGGCCAGGGATGCTCAGACCCCGCGCGTTCGTGGCACACCGGGTGCCGGGGGTCACTGGTGGGAGCTTCTAGGGGAGCTGAGGGGCTGCAGGGTCCCCTCCCCATGCCCAAGGACTCTCGCTGGACGTATGGCCCTCAAGCCATGCACAGCCCTGTACAGTGCCGGTATCAGCCCCTCCCTCAGTGCAATTTTATCCCTAGAAATCTGGGGCTTCCTCCATCTGTAAGATACCTGCAAATCCCCCAACAATAGCCTGGGAGGTGCCCCTGTCTCTGCCTTCTCCCCCAGCATGGGAGCAGCTGAAAAAGAGGAAGAGATGCGCAGGCCGGATCCTGATGCCATTTGTCTGTGCTGGGGTCCTCAGCCCCCTGGGATGGGCAGCTCCATCGTGGTGGGTGCTGGGGTGGACAAGCAGTGTCACCCACACAGTCACTGTGAGCCCCTCATGACAAACACGGACCCAGAGGGGCCAGCAGGGATGGGTAGGGGCCGCCAGGCAAGTGCCCAGACCCTGCCCGCTCTGCCTTCACCCTGTGGGGTCCCAAGACGGCACCCGAAGGAGATCCCTACCTGGGGAAACTGAGGCACGACACAGCTGCAGGGTCTGGCATCAGCCCCCCAGGCAACAACCTGTTCCCCAGGCTGATGGTGTGGGGGGTCTCTGGGTGCTTCCCTCTCCAGGGTCCCCACCACGTTGGCTGTTCCCTCACACCCATCCCTGCTCCCCAGGACCTCTCCCGCAAGGATTGCCTGGAGGCCCCGGGCTGCAGCGTGGGGGAGCTGCCCGCAGCCAGTGCCAAGCTCAGCAGCAGCCCCAGCACCGTGGGCACCCTGAAGCGCCCCACCAGCCTGAGCCGCCATGCCAGCGCCGCCGGCTTCTCCCTGCCCGCGGCCCCCCGCGCCGTGCCCAAGGGCCACAAGACCCCCACGTCCTACAGCCCCATGGAGGGCGGGGAGGGTCCGTTCATCGACCCCGAAGACATCTCCCAGCTGCTGGCGGACGTCGCCCGCTTCGCCGATGCCCTGGAGAAGCTGCGGGATATGGTGCTGCGCGATGGTGAGTGCCCGCCCCGTGCCAAACACCTGCACCACAGCACCTCGGGACAGACCCACCCGTGGGTGGGGGTCTCTGCCTGGGCCAGGGGGCACCGGGACCCGCGGGGGGCCGTGCGGCCGCAGTCAGAGGCGGTGGGTGAGTGGTGGGTGGCTGCGGGAGCTCGGAGCCAGGATAACGCGGCTTCCTGCCGCGAGCTATTTTCATCCGCCCGTTTTCCTGTTTACAGCGCGGCGGTGCCAGCCGCCTGCCAGGGCCCCCCGAACCCCGCGGGGTGCCGGGCACGGCCCCCCAACCCACCAGGGCGGCCAGCAGGATGGGGCTGGGTGGTCTGCAGGCTGACGAGCAGCTCTCCTTGCCGGAGGGGACACAGAGAATGCATCGATCCCGTGGTGTGGGGGCATGTGACACCGTGTTGTCAGTCGTGGTTTTGCAGAAATCCTGAGCTGGGGGCTGGGATGGGCAGTGGGTGCTGATCCCCCATCCCAGCGCTTCCCTGATGGAAGCTGCCCACTTCCTAACCAGGCTGTCAGTCTCCAGCCCTAGACCTGCACTGGGGCGTCCTGGCCAGACCGCTGGGCTGGCAACTGGAGCCCACAGAGAGGAGGGTCCCGGGGAGGGACCTGTGGGATGCAGCAAGCCTGGCTGGACCAGGCACATCCCTCCCGGCTGGGAGCGTCCATCCGGCAGGAGGGAGGGAAGGAAATGGAGGAAATTCCCAAACTGCTTTCAAGGGAAAAAGTTACTACGGAGGAAAAAAATGCCTCAAAGGTCAGGGGCTGCCCCCTGGCCAACACCAGGCTGGGCAGGAGACACACAGCCACGGCTGTGTGGAGGTGCTGGACAAGCAGGATGTGGCCATGCCAGTCCTGGGAATCCCCGGGGCCAGGGGGATTTGCTGCGTGGTCTGGGAGATGGCAGGTCCCTGCCTGGGACGTGGCTGGGAGATAAACAGGACAGGGACACGGGGCAGGGATGCAGCATCTCAGCTCCCCTCTCTTGCAGACCCCAAGGAGCCCCAGCGGCCGCTGGCCCACGAGTGCCTGGGTGAAACCCTGCGCATCCTGCGCCAGGTCATCAGCAAGTACCCACTGCTCAACACCCTGGAGACTCTGACGGCCGCTGGGACCCTCATCTCCAAAGTCAAGGGTGAGACAGTGGGGCTGGGAGCTCTGTCCCGCTCCCCTCCTGCGCCATGGTGGGATGGGGGGGAATTGGGGAGCCCGTGGAGGGGCTGCTGGGAGTGGAGCTGCCCCATGGACCAGCAGAGAAGGTGAAAGCATCGTCTGCCTCTTGCTGTGGTTCAGCTTTAAGGATGATGTGGTGTCAGAAATGACGGATGCTGCCTGGGGGTTTCCAGGCACAGCCACAGGAAAAACACTGAAATAATCGGATCCTGCTCCTGGCAGCCTCTTGTGTTTATAGAGCGGGGTCTGGGAGGTCAGATCCCAGCTGGGCACCACCTCCCACCGCTGTCACCCACGGGGAAGGGACGGGTGCACCTACCACAGGCACAGCACAACCTTCTGAGTCACCCGTGGCTTCCTGGACACCCAACAGCAACCGCAGGGGACAGGATGGGGAGGGGAGCTGCCATGAGGCTGGTCCCACACAGGGATGGGAGGGAGTGGGCTTGCAGCAGACCCCAGCCCCACCCCAAGGAGCTGGCCCAGGGTCTGCCCAGGAGCCCTGACTGCTGGTGTCCCGTGGGGTGGGAGCCTGCCAAGCGTTGTCAGCCCCGCTTCCAGCTGCTGGTGGTGGTTCCTCTTTTGGCTGTGGGCAAGAGCCCTCCTGGAGGAGTTCATTCTGCTTGGAGAGGGGTCTGGAGGAGCCGTGAGGCAGGGCAGGCAGTGGAACAGGTCCAGCAGCACTTTTCCAGCAGCCCTGAGTAACGGGAATAAACAAAAACACGAGCCAAGGGATGCTGTCAGGGACGTCAGTCCTGGGAAGAAGGAGGGGGAAACTGCTGCGCTGGAAAAATCTATCATCCATAGGGATGATCCTTCCCACTGCTCCCTTGATTCACCCCAGCCCCTTCCCCAGCTCCAAAGCCCCCCCTGATACCAGCATGAGCTGGTAGGTCTTCCTGCTGAGACAGGGACAGCTGCTTGTGGCAACAGGGCTCCCACATTTCCTCATCTCCAGGTTTCCACTACGAATCCAACAATGAGGCGGACAAGCGGGAGTTCGAGAAGGCCGTGGAGACCATCGCTGTGTCCTTCAGCAGCACGTAAGGGAGTGTGGGCAGCCATCCCCTGGAGACAGCCTGTGTCACTGTCCCTGTGCTGAGCCCAGCCGTGCTCCTCTCCCCACAGGGTATCTGAGTTCCTCATGGGGGAGGTGGACAGCAGCACCATCCTCTCCATCCCACCCAGCGACCAGAACCAGGTGAGTGATGCCCAGACGCCTGGATGATCCCACCACGTGGGGCTCGGGATCACACAGGGCTCTGGCTGCTCCCCTCAGCTCCGGTGTGAGCCCAGAGCAGGGTGTTGCTCCAGTGACAGTCCCGTTAGCTCCCGGGCACAGCCTGGGCACAGCTGGCTTCCAGCAGTGCCCAAAAGGCTCCAGCAGCTCTGGCTTCCATCCATCTGCCAGCCCCTCCAGCTGCTCCCCATCCTGTTGGCTGACCAGTCCCTTTTCTTTCCCAATTCCCAAAGACTATGGAGAGCCTCTACGGGGGGATTCCCGGGCCTGGAGGAGACAGTGTGCCCTCAGGCATGGACAGCTACGACACAGGTCAGCAGGATGGCTCTGGGTTTGGGGTCTGTGCAGGAACCAGCACCTTCCCCATCATCGCTGCCCTCCTGAGCTACACGTGGCTCCTCAGCTGGGAAAAGGCAGCAGAGCTGGTGGCACTGGGGCTGGCAGGGAGCTGCGGGGGGGTTTGCACTGGAAGCTCACGGAGTGTCCCTCCCACCACAGCCCGTCCTCCGGCCGAGGAAGTGGATGTGATGCTGCAGCGCTGCGAGGGGGGCGTGGATGCTGCCCTCCAGTACGCCAAAACCATCTCCAAGTACATGAAGGACCTGATCGGATACCTGGAGAAAAGGACCACACTGGGTGAGTGGTGGGTCCCATCTGGAGCAGGGCTGAGCCATGGGACAGGTGGAGGTCCCTCCTGGGGGAGGCTGATGCTGTCAGGGCAGTGGGAACCTCACTCCTCAGGTTCCTGATTTATTTGTCAAAAGGAGCTTGGGTTCCACCAGGGAAATCCTGGTGTCTTGCGTGTTTTTCACTTCCAACCTTTTCCTTCCAGAGATGGAGTTTGCCAAAGGGCTCCAGAAGATGGCAAACAGCTGCAAGCAAACCATCAGTCAGGAGGTAAATCCCCAAGTCCCTGAAGCCCCCAGTGCCAGGCTGGATCAAGAGCCAGCAGCCCTGGAGAGCCCATTCCATGTGCCCCAGCTTGGGAGGACACGGGAGCAGCACTCCAGAGCTCTGCCTGGAGAAATTCAGGATGGGGCTTTTACCAGCAGTCACCAGCCTCACCTTGCCTCCAGCTCTTCCTCCCCGAAGGATGCATCTCCTTGGGCTCACGCTGGGTCCTGGGGCTCAGGGAAATGTGTTTTCCCTCTCCCCAGACCAACATGCCTTTCCTGTCCATCTACCTGCTGGCCCTGGAGCAGGACATGGAGCACGGCACCTCAGTTCTGCAGGCAGCCAACACCCTGCAGCAACAAACGTTCCTCCAGGTGAGGGGACAAAAGGTCCTTCCTGGGGCTGGAGGTCCTGGTGTTGCAGAGGTGGCTCTTCCTTATCTCAGTCCAGAGGGAACCTGCATCCAGCACTTCCCAGGCTGTGGATTTTCATCCCTGGCACAGACCAGTGCCTGTGACCTGTCCCAGGAGTGACAGTGACCACCACAGGGCACTTCTCCTTGCAAACCCTTGGCGAGGGCAGAGCAGGAGTGCTCAGCTCGGGGCGTCACGGAGCTGTTCCTCCCTCCCTCCCCATGCAGCCACTGACAGTGAGACGCCTGGAACACGAGAAACGCAGGAAGGAGATCAAGGAGCAGTGGCACCGGGCACAGAGGAAACTGGTGAGTGACTGGGTTTGTGTTCCCAATCCCAGCCTGGAGCAACCCGTGAGACTTCCTCCTCTGAGAACACTGGGCACCCTGCCCCTCTCCAGCAGTGTTGGATGTGCTGGGGGACCCCAGCAGGAGCTGGTGACCCCCTTGCTGGGCTCCATCCTCACCTTGGCTCTCCCTGGCAGCAAGAGGCGGAGGGGAACCTGCGCAAGGCCAAGCAGACGTACATGCAGCGCAGCGAGGAGCACGACAAGGCCAAGTACATGGCTGTGAAAGCAGAGGAGGAGCAGCAAAACACCACCAGCAGCATCACCACCAAAACCCTGGACAAGAAGAGGCGGCTGGAAGAGGAAGCCAAGAACAAGGTAGGAGGGTGACAGCTCTGGAGGGGCCTCCTCGCTCCTGCTGTCCCCTGAGCTGTGTGGAGTGAACTGGGCCCCCTCCCAGATCCTCAGGAATGCCCGGACAAACAGGGTCCAAGGGGCTGTTCTTGTTCTCCTCAGCTCTGAGCTGTTCCCATCCCTTGCTCTCCCAACTCCCAGGCAGAAGAGGCCATGGCCACGTATCGCACCTGTGTGGCCGATGCAAACACGCAGAAGCAGGAGCTGGAGGACACCAAGGTGAACTCGCTGCGGCAGATCCACGAGGTCATCAAACAGTCTGACCAGGTCATCAAGTCGGTGAGTGGGGCTGGGTTGGGGTATCCCCGGGGCAGGAGGTGGCTGTACCCTGCTCTGGAGAGCTCAGAGCTGCCTCCCAGCAGAGCAGGCTGAGCTGCCCTTATTCCAGAGGGCATTTGCCTGGAAGCAGAGCTCCCCTCTCCCTCATGCTCAGAAAAACGCCGCTTTGTGCTCCTGACTTCCCAGCTAACCTGGAGCTCCTCCCGTGCCAGCCTGCCAAGCTCACATCTGTCCCTCTGCACGTCGCTTTTAGGCCACCATCTCCTTCTACCAGCTCATGCACATGCAGACGGCGCCGCTGCCCGTGAACTTCCAGACGCTGTGCGAGAGCAGCAAGCTGTACGACCCGGGCCAGCAGTACGCGTCCCACGTCCGGCAGCTGCAGCGCGGCGACGAGCCCGACGTGCAGTACGACTTCGAGCCCTACGTGTCCCACAACGCCTGGTAAGGGAGGAGAGGCTTCATTCCTGGGTAACGCTCCAGCTCAGCCGCGTTGCCTTCCTTATCTCCTGCCACCCACGCTCTCCTGCAGGAGGCTTTCGGCATTCCTGGAGGCAGCTCCTGCTGGGAGCGCTGGGAATTGCCGTTTTGTCCTTCAGTGGCTGAGACAGGCATTGAGTGTTTAAGGCGCTGTGATTCCCGAGACTGGTGGATGGCGGCCATGGAGAAGGTTTCCAAGTGTCCTTCCTTCCCATCCGCGTTCCCTTTTCCCCTGCAGGTCTCCCTTTACTCGGGCACGGAAGGGCAGCTTCAATGCCAGCGAGTTCTCCACGAGTGCAGAGGGGGCCGGGGCGGGCTCGGAGGGAGCAGCAGGAGCCAAGGAGTCACCGAGCGGGGCCGGAGCGGCCGAGCGGAGAGGTGAGCCCGGAGCCCCAGAGTTCTGCACCACCTGCCCCACGTCCCCACAAGGCAGGAGCAGAGCGGCACCCCCAGGGTACCGGGAGCTTTGCTGGCAGCAGCAGGACAGGCTGGGAGCCTCCCAGACTGCATTTCCTGAAGGACACTAGATCAGATCTGTGGCATTTTGCTCCCTAACAAACCATAGCCCATCTTGCCATCTCCCCTTTCCTTGCTGGTGGGGTTTGGAGACACCAAACCCCTCCAGCAGCTTCCCCCAGTCACCCCAGTTTCTCCCAGCATCCAGGCTGTTCTCCAGCCATTCCCTCCTGAACAAAGACAGCAATCCCAACGGACTGTGTGTTCTCTCTGCAGGTGGGAGGGGACACCAGGTCCATAAATCCTGGCCAACCTCTGTCGCTGATGCTGACAGCAGCCTGGATTCCAACGCAGGTAAATATGGGAACAGCCCAGGAGCCCCTCCCAGCACAGCCAGTGTAAACCCAGAGCTTCCCAGTTAGGCAGGACCATACCGTTTCACCTGCCTCGTGAGAACGCTGTTGCAAGTGTGCTGATCCCAGTCTCCAGTGGGATGGGGTGGGATTTGATGGGATGGGGTGAGCTCTCAGAAGAGAAGCAGCTTCGCAGGTGATTCACTGCTCTGTGGATTTCCCTTGCACAGGTGAATTCAGCCACAAGCTCCAGCGGCTGTCATCCAACGGCACTGCATCCTCCAGTGAGGAGCTGGAGGAGAAGGACGGGACCACCACTCCCTTTGAGCAGAGTAGGTGACAGGGTGGGAGGTGACAGTGCTGCTGCCACACCCACCACCACAGCAGAGCTCCCTGCAGGCTGCTTTTCCCAAATCCGGCAGTTCTGCAGGCAAACACAACAATTGCTGGAGGTTCCTGATGGTGTCCCCAGCAGTGCTGCCTTTCCTGGGAGATGAGCCCCGCTCAGACCAGTGACGGTGACAGTCCTGCTCCAGCTGTGCCTGACCTCACATTTCCTTTTCCCTAGGCATCAATGGGATCACCCCGGAGCTGGCAGCTCCCACGGGGCCCTTCCGGAACGTTGGCTTGTCCAAGGCTGCCCAGACCCATCGGCTGAGGAAGCTCCGGGCCCCTTCCAAGTGCCGGGAGTGCAACAGCTACGTGTACTTCCAGGGAGCCGAGTGTGAGGAGGTGAGCTGGGGGAACTGGGGCTGAAACCCAGCTCTGACCATGGTCAGGAAGACATTCCTGCTGTGGGGAAGGTTCCAGGTGGAAAATGGTGCTTTCTCTTGGTCCTGCGGCATCCCCAAGGGATTTTTCCTGTCTCCCACCACGCTTTGAGCAGCGCCTGGTGTGGCTGCCCCCCACCTCCACCTGTTCCCCTCTGTCTTCCAGTGCTACCTGGCCTGCCACAAGAAGTGCCTGGAGACCTTGGCCATCCAGTGTGGGCACAAGAAGCTCCAAGGGAAGCTGCAGCTCTTTGGGCAGGACTTCACGAAGGCATCTCAGGGCAGCCCGGATGGAATCCCCTTCATTGTCAAGAAATGCATTTTGGAGATCGAGAAGAGGGCCCTGAAAACCAAGGTGAGTCACCCTCCCCTCTCCTCCTCCTCCTCAGCTGGCTGAGCTGTTGCTTGGAAGGATTCTCTGGAAAACCAACAGGCTCAGTTTCAGATTTCCACAGGGCAGGGAGCCAGGGATGAGCTTGGCCCACATACCCCAAACTCTGCTTTCGGAAAATCACCTCTCCTGCCTCCTGCTTTCCTATGAAGCAGGAATGACTGAGTTGGAAGGAGATATCCCAAAATGACTTCCCAGAGGGATTTCCCACCCTAGAAGGAGAGGATGGGAGCACACAGCTCACTGTCCCACGCAGACATGAAGAGGAAGCTCTCCCCTCACTTCAGCTCTACTTTTCTCTCTTTCACAGGGCATCTACCGAGTTAACGGTGTCAAGACCCGCGTGGAGAAGCTTTGCCAGGCCTTTGAGAATGGGAAGGAGCTGGTGGAGCTGTCCCAGGCCTCCCCCCATGACATCAGCAACGTCCTGAAGCTCTACCTGAGACAGGTGAGGTGCTGCTGGTGCCTCGTGGCAGGGGAACCAACCTGGCAGGAGGAATTCTGCACAAATTGGGCTCAGTGACCAGGTGGGTGGGGAGGGGAGGGGTCCTTCCCGGGGAGGGGATTGGAGATGGGGCCACAGTGACCCCCCCAGCTCGTCCCACACCGCGTCACTGCGGTCACAGCCGCAGAACAGCAACGTGCCCAAGCACCGAACAAGGGACGCTCCTTCCCTTCCAATTGGGGAACTGGCTACCCAAAAAGGGAAGGGGCCAGCAAAGGTCACCCTGCAGGGGCTGAGTCACATCCCCATGGGGTGGGCTCTGCCCCTGGGGTCATCCTGGGGTGGGCTCAGCGGGGTCTCTGCCCCTTGGGTGGGCTCAGAGGGATCTCTGCCCCTTGGATCGCCGTGGGGTGGGCTCAGCGGGGTCTCTGCCCCTCAGGCCACCCCAGGGTGTGCTCAGCCCCAGCACCCCCTGCCCCGTACCCAAACTGTCATTGCAAACAGCGTCACCCACATCCTCCAGCAGCCACCACCGCAAGGCAGAAGCGCAGCGGAAGCTGCTTCTCCCTCGCAGGCAGCCGTGGGTTAACTCTTTGTGCTGCCTTTTTCTGTAACCCCCTCCTCCCCCCGGAAGGGCAGCTCTGAGTTACCTCACAGGGGAAGCCGTGTCCTTGGGCTCCTGCACGTCAGGAGTCAAGGACTCTGAGTGGCCTCCCTGGTTTCTCCAAAGAGAAGGAGAGTGGAACCAGACGGGGAAATGGGTGCTGAGCCCCAGTCTGACCCCTTGCTGCAGAGAAATGGGTTAAAGTCCTTCTGTGAAGGGGCAGATGGAGGGAACCCGCTCTGCTGTGAGGCAGCCTGAACCCAAAACATCCGTTGAGGCTGCTCTGAAAACATCCCCAGCCATGTGGAACACCCAGCAGTCAACACCGGCTCCGTCTGCTTCACACAAACTTCAAAGCAGAGTTTCCCCCAGCACAGCCGCACCTCTGCTGCAGGCTGTGCCCTGCACATCCTGTGCCCTTCACATCCTGCCTCCCCCACCCAGAACAACCCATCCCTGTCCTCTTCCCAGCCACCCTCATCTGCTGGGGAACCTCCAGCTGGGCCCACCCCAACCAAGGATTTTCCAGGAAAAAAAGGGAATCCCTGCACCTCAACCCAGCAGGAAGCACCCACAGGTGGATCAAATGCTGCTTTTGGCTTGAACTTCACAAATACTCCTTGGCCAGGGCTATTGAGGCTGGACTGACATGCTCCCGGAGATGGATAGATGAATGTCGCCTCTGGGGAGAGGTTTGCAGGGGCACTGCAGGTCACAGACTCACGGAATCCTGAACTGGATGTTCAAAGTGCTCCAAGCCCTCTCCAAGCTGGCCTCGAGCACTTCCAGAGATGTTTCCTCACCGCAGAAATGCCCCAGGTGTCGCCAGCTCAGCAGCTCGGCACGGGTGCAGGTGTGATGGAGGTGGGAGCTGCTGCCAGGACCGGGATCATCTCTTCTCTTGTCCCTGCAGCTGCCAGAGCCTCTCATGCCCTTCCGGCTGTACAACGAGCTGATGGGGCTGGCCAAGGAGAGCCTGCAGGGCGGAGAGGCCAAGGGCCGCGGTGGGAAGGGCGGCCCCGAGCTGGTGGACAGAGGAGCCGACACGGATCGGGTGGTGCTGAGCCTGGTGCTGAAGCTGAGGGAGCTGCTGAAGGAGCTGCCCGACGAGAACATGGCCACGCTCCAGTACCTCCTGCAGCACCTGAGGAGGTGAGAGGGGCATGGCCAGAGCCCGTGTGGCTGCTGGGCACCTTCCCTTTCTCCCCTGGGGTGGGGAGGTGAGTGCAGCCTCCTCGCTGGAGTCAGGAGGAAGGTCCGTGGTTGCAGCTGCTTCTCTCCCCATCCTGAGGCTCGAGTGCTCCAGCCCAGCATCTCCCCCAGCCCTGCCCATCCACCCCTCTCCCTCCTTGCTCTCACAAGCTGCTCCTCCCACTCCCACCCAGGATCATGGAAGTGGAACAGGACAACAAGATGACCTCAGGCAACCTGGGCATCGTTTTTGGGCCAACACTGATGCGCCCCAGGCCCACGGATGCCACGATTTCCTTGTCCTCGCTGGTGGATTATCCCCACCAAGCTCGGATCATTGAGGCACTCATCATCTTCTACCCCACCATCTTCGAGCACAAGGACGTGGCAGCGGCCGAGCCCGGCAGACGCGGCTCAGGCACCACGGAGGAGGTGGCCAGTGGTGCTGAGCAGGTAGGAAACTCCTCAGGAGATGGTCCATGAATCTTCTCTGGGGTCAGCTCCCACGGAATGAGAACTCTCCTCCGTGCCCTCACCACTGCTCCTGTTCCCTCCCAGGCCCACACAGGCTCCCAGCCTGTGGCTCCTCTTGGCACCAGCCCCTTCCTGGAGCTGCCTTCGGAGAAGGGGAATTTGGCTTTCAGCGCTGACTCACTCGCAGGTCAGTGAGAGGCACTGGGGGTTCCCAGTGGGCGCAGGTCCCTCGGGAGGTGCGGGGGGCACACAGACCCTTCCCCTGCCCCAGGGACCCCGGGTTTGCAGCACAAAGCTCCTGCTGAGGCCACGGTGCTGGGCTGGAGGGTGGCACAGAACTGCTCTGTCCCACAGAGTCTGTTGACCGCTCTGTGGACTCTGACTCGGAGCTGGAGGACAGCGGGGAGCCCCGGACACACCTGACCAAGCAGGGGAGCGAGACCAGCACGGAGGAGGTTCCTTTCTGTGACGAGGGGAGCGAGGGGCCGCGGAGCCGGAGCTGCAGCGTGGGCCAGTCGGACGCGGAGGGCTCCGCTCTCCACTGCTGCAGCCCTGGGGATGAGCAGTGACCTGGAGGAACACCCTGAGAGCCACAGCCCTGCCACTCCCAGGGATGCCACAAACCAGCCCGGCACCTCTTGGGGGCCACGGCAGCCACGAGCTGCAGTGCCCGCTCATCTAAGGCACCGTGGACACCGGGATGGACAAAGGGGCAAATCCCAGAGGCTGCACAGACCCTGGAAACTGGAATGTGGAGGGGTGGGAGGAACGTGTGGCAGCCCAGGGGGGTTTGGTGTGTCAGCTGCAGGTGAGTCCTGGCTGACTCCTGGCTGGAGCTTTCACACAAAACCCCTGAGCCCCTGCCCAGCTGGGGAATGGGGTCACAGCCTGCTGGGACCCCTGGCTCAGCCCAGGCTATGAAGGACCTTGCCTGGGAGGGAGCTGGGTCTGGGGAGACCCTCCACTTGTTCAGGACTGGGAAGGAACCCAGGGCTGTGCTGTGCCTGTGCCACGTGTTTTATTTTTGCTGAATCCCTGAATCCCACACCTGTGCTGCGAGATCGAGGTTGGATGAGTCAAAGGACCTGGTCATCCCTGATGGCTGAGGCTGCCAGGGGTGACACAGGGACAGTAACTCAAGATGGGCAGGACAATGGCAGCACAGGGACAGACGGAACTGGAGGCAGCTCACTGGGACGGGGACACGGCTGGAGCAGCGCTGGGGTTGGGGTGAAGCCCCTGCACCATCTCATCCCAAGCCAGGCTTGGCTTTGGGGCTGTGCCACGTGCCAGGCTCTCAGGAGATGTCCCTCACTGACACCTGACTGAACTAGAATTCAGGATGGATTTCCTGCCCCAAAACCTCAGCACTGTGTGGTCCTGGCCCCGCCGATGGCACCGGCATCGCTGCTTGGATTGACAGGCATTTGGATTCACGGGCATTTGGATGGATGGGCATTTTCCATCTTTGGCAGGAGCCATGCAAGGAGCAGCTGTGGACAGCCTCAGGGCAGGCTTGCCTGCTTGCAGGGTCCTGAGCCCTGCTGAGCTCTCAGGGTTTGGTTGTACAGTCATTTCATCTCCAAAAAGCTGTGCTGCAGGTCCAGGACTAACTCCCTCTTCTCTTGGAGCTGGGCAAGGAGCAGATCCCCATGGGGCAGTGCCTCTTCCTCCTCCTCAGGGCCACCCACGGCCTGGATCCAGCCCCAGCCCCAGCCAGTATAACCTTGAGCTTCCTTTTCTATAAAGACATTAACCAACCCTTCAACATGACTCCACTACCTCTGCTGGCAAAGGGACTAAAGCCAAAGTGGTTTTGGTTTTTTTAAAGCTACGAGACTTCCCTGCACTGAGGCACAGAGAAACAAGTAAGAGTTTTAGCTTGGAATGAGCTGAGAGCCTTTTCCTTCATTCTCCTGCTTGTGGGAGACAGACCAGGTGGTGTTGGGGGGGGTCTCAGACACCTTGGTACTGCAGAACCAGGCAATGGATGGGAGGTCTGAGCCCTCTGAAGCCGATGGAGAACCCATCTCAGCAAAGGTACATAAACCCAGGTTAACTCACAGGTTTGGAGCTGAGCCAGGGAAGAGCTGGAGACCCCCAGGAGCTGTTCTACCCTCCAGCTCTTCCACAGGACAGTTGGATTTTTCCAAGGCAGCAGGAGGATGTGGGAATGCTGCTGCCACGGCGGTACCGCGTGTGTGTGAGGGTGGGTGAGGATGATGAGGGTGAGTGTGAGAAGGGGCTAAAGCTGCGCTTGAGCTTCCCAGGGCAGCAGCTCCCTCCTGGTTGTGTCAATTCCATGTTTGTCCTGACAGGCCTGTGCTGCTGCACGACGCTGCCTTGCTGTGTTCACATTGACAAGCTTCCCAAAAATCAATAAAACCATTGTGTTCTGACTCGTGTTTGTCCTGGGGGTTGGGGTCTTCCAGGCTCCCCCAGCTGCAGGAGGCCAAATCCAAGTGTTTCTGGCAGGAAAAGTGAAGTTTGAAGCTCCCCAGAGTCATGGGATGGATTCAAATGAGCACAGCTGGGGGTGATGAGCAACTCTCCATCGCAGTGTCCGAACATCAGGGTCCCAAACCAGGGCACAGAGGGCAGGAGATCAGGGAAGGAACAAGGTTAAGTCTGAACTGCGGCATCCAAACTGCCCAGGGCAGCTGGTGAAGGCTCTGCAGGGCTCAGCCATGATGCAGAGTCCTGGAAGGAGGAGATTCCAAACATAATGAAAAATACAGGAACTTGCAGAGTCTTGAGGCTTTGCCACAGGGAGAAGCTGAGCAACACCACAGCACTGAGGGTACAAACCTTTATTTCAAACAAGAACCCATAAAACAGGGAAGCAAAAACCTTCCCCACTCATTTCCTTCCATCGCTTCAGGTCTCCATGGCTGAGTCCTGGATGGGACTGAGGGGTCACCACAAAGTCCAAGCTGGAAGACAAGGGAATGAGGCCCAGGGATGGGGCTGCAGGGAGGCAGCGTGGGAAGAGGATTTCCTTGGCCATGTCTGAAGTGCAGGAGCCTCTGAGGGCCTGTGAACTGCTGATGGGAGTCACCCAGCTCCTCACACCTGCAAGAGAAGGAGGGATGGGAATCACCTCCTGCCCCCTGAGCTGACCCTGCTCCAGGTCCCTCTGACCACCCCAAACCCCAGTGGGCACAGCCCGAGCAGAGGGCACAGGGGAGCCTCACCCTGCTCTCCCCAACAGCTCCCTCCACCAGCCATTTAAAACTCTGAGACATTTCCCTGGAAGCAGCTGCTTCACACTGACCTTGGAACACCCCCTGGCACTGCCCAGAGCCCCCCCCAGGCAGGGGATCCCCTCATCCTTACCCACTGTCACTGCACCAGTCTGTAGGTGATGTACCTGCCCGCTGTCTCGCTGGGCCTGATGATCTTCACTACCTGCAATGCCAGCACAGAGCTCAGGAGGAGGAGGAGACACTCTTCCTGCTCCAAAATGCCCTGAAGGGCTCCCCACCCTGCCCTGCCACAGGGAGCTGCTGCCTCAGCCTTCTCCTCTCACCTGGCCACGCTTTATCCCGAAGTACCGGGCCACGGGGTCCCCAGCCTGGATCCTGGGGAGCTGGTTCTCCCTCAGTTTGCTGTGCTGGGGGTCAAGGAGAAGCTCTGGACACTCCACAGGCCAGAACAGACAAAGGAATCCTGGCAGGAGGAGGTGTTTTCAGCCCGAATTTCATCACACCTGAGCAGGAGGGAGGGACATGAAAAGGGAACCAAAGGGACACCCAAAGGGACACCCAAAGGATACTATCGGGCCAGCAGCTCCGTTACTTCCTCCTTTGTCATGACCACGTGCTCTGGCACCAGCTGTAAACAGGAGAGAGGCTGAGATGAGACAGCAACTGGAGAACACGTGTTTGGGAGGGGAAAAGGAGAACTGTGTCCCTCAGCCCAGCCAGAGATCCAGGAGAAGGACTCTGGGAGCAGCAGGAATGCAGCCAGCACAGGGAGGGACCATCCTGCCCCTGCTCACCTCATGCTCTGTGATGTTGATGAGAAGCTCCTGCTGCAGGAACTGCTCCAGGATGTATTTGGGAGCCATGTCCACCAGGGACTGGAAGGGAAAGGCCCATCAGAGGTGGCTGGGAGAGCCCTGGCAGGGCTCAGAGCTGCTCCTCGGTGAGCACCTGGGGACACCGTATGCTCACACGGGCACAGCCAGGCTGGGAACGAGCACATGGATCTCCTGGAACAGGGAAACATCCCCTTTTTCCTTCCCCCACCTCCTGACTGCTCGTGGGCCCTCGGCTGTGCCACTGCCCCCAGGACCAGCTGCTCCAGTTAAACACATTTTGATGCTAAAAAAGAGCCTGTGCTAAGGCACAGCATTCTTCAGCAAAAGCTTGTATCCGGAGGGGAATTCGGGGTTTTTATTTCCCCACAGCAGCTAAGAAACAGACAGGGAAAACCTTCACAGCCCCGCAGGAGCCCTGGCGTGGGACACAGCGTAGGCCACACACCTGCTTGGCCGAGGGGGTCATTCCCTGCTGCACCACGATCAGGGCCCGGGTGATGTTCTCCTCCTGCATGCGCTGGCAGTACATCTTGATCGTCTTGATCCCCACCTTGGGCTCCTCTGGGAAAGAGCCAGACCTGGAGTCACCGAAAACCCCCGGGCTCTGACCCTGCTCCCCAAGGGCTCAGCCAGACCCGGGGTCACCGAGAGCCCCTCCAGGCTCTGAACCTCCCACCGAGGGCCCGGCCCGCCCTCCCGCCCGGGCCGGCGCTGCTCACCGGGGAAGAACACGAACATCTGGTCGGTGGGATCATCGTTGTGAGCCACCAGCACGGTCAGGTCAGTGCGACGGGGGCGGCCCTCGCTGGGCTTGTCCCCGAACTGCGCCTTAAACTCTTCCAGAGTCTGGTCCAGCTCGTCCTGGGTCACCAGGTACCCGCGGTCGTGGCAGAGCTGCGGGAGCAGCACCGGGCTCAGGAACGCGTCCGCACCGGAAACGGGCGGGCGGATGGACCGGCCTCCACGCCCCCCACCCCACGGCTCCGCAGCGCCTCCGGGGCTCCCCCTAGACCAGGCTCGGCCCTCTCGGTCCCTCCGTTCCCCCGGACCTGCATGATGGTCTTGCGGATCTTCCACAGCCGGTACGTCTCCTCCTCGTCGTCCATGTTTCCCGCTGAGGCCCCCGCGGGCTGCCCGCGCTGGCGCCTGCCCCTCGCGCACACACAGGCGGCGCCGCAGCGCTCGCGGGGCCCTCAGCCGCGGGGTCTTCTGGGAGATGTGGTCCGCTGCAATCTGCCCC
>WEKY01000610.1:250839-300389 GCA_013390045.1 Picathartes gymnocephalus | reverse complement strand
GGCGGGGGCTCGGGCCTGGCCTGGCCTGGCCTGGCGGGCGGGGGTGCGGTGACGCTCCGCAGGGGAGCGGAGGTGGCGGGGCGGGCGCGGGACTCCCCGCTGACGCTCCCGCCCTGCAGTGTGCCCAGGCGGACGACTGGCGCTCGGCCAGAGCCATCTACGACTTTCACGCCCTCGACATCGATGGCAACGACGTGTCCCTGGAGAAGTACCGGTAGGACGGAGGGGCCGGGGGCCCGAGAGGCCGAACGCGGCGCCGGGCGAGGTTGAGCCACAGCGGCTCTTGCGTAACCCTCACGCCTCGCCCGGGCGGGTGAGGGGCATCTCTCCGCGCCCTGCGGGGAAGGGCAGCTCATCCACCTCCTCTGCAGGGGCGACGTCTGTATCATCACCAACGTGGCCTCCAAATGAGGGAAAACCGCGGTAAACTACACTCAGCTTGTCGATTTGCACGCCCGATACGCTGAGAGGGGTTTACGCATCCTGGGCTTTCCCTGCAACCAGTTTGGGAAGCAGGTACGTGGGGCGGGGGCTCGGGTTCCCCGGGAGTGTCAGGATGGCCCGGGGACCCTCACGGTCTCGGTGTGGCCCCTCAGGAGCCCGGGGACAACGCTCAGATCAAGGCATTTGCTGAGAACTACGGGGTGAAATTCGACATGTACAGCAAGATCGACGTCAACGGGGATGATGCTCACCCCCTCTGGAAGTGGATGAAGGAGCAGCCCAAAGGGAGAGGCACCTTGGGCAAGTGAGTGTGGGAGAGGGAGCCCCGGGGACCCCCAGCCCTGCAGCCAACAGGGAGGGCTTGGCTCGGGGCCTGGCTGATGGGGAGTTAACCTGAGGAAAGGATTTTCTGCCCAAAACTAACTCCCGTTTTTTCTCTCCTAGTGCAATAAAATGGAACTTCACCAAGGTAGGACGTAGTTGCCTCCTCTGGGCTGCACCTCCCTCTGGGGAGCTGGGCAGTCCCTGAGGCAGGAGGGAGGCTCACACTGGGCTCTGCTCTGTGCTGTTACCCCAGCTGTCAGGGCAGGAGCATCCCGAGGGGTTCCTAGAGACCCTTGGGAACCCCTGCCCTGCCCCAGAGCATGGCTGAGGGGGAAGTGGGTCTATGGGGGCTACAGCTGCTGCCCCCCCCCCACACCCCCAACAGCTCCCTGGGAGCTCTGGACTCACCAGGGGTTGCTTCCCTCCCACAGTTCCTCATTAACCGGGAAGGCCAAGTGGTGAAGAGGTACAGCCCGATGGAAGATCCCTACGTAAGTGCTGCTGCTGCTGCTGGGGAGGAGGGCAAGGCTGGGGCTGTTCTTGGGGTACAACGCTCCCTTCTTGCCTGCAGGTGATCGAGAAGGACCTGCCTGCCTACCTTTAGCTCTGCTCCGCTGTCCCCCTGCCCACCCTGGCCCTGCTGCCCGTGGAGCCTCCTCCAGCCCCATGACGGGCTGCCTCCAATCCAGCTGCTGGTGGGGCAGCCCCGACCCACGGCGTGCACCTGCTGGACGGAGGCTCCAGGGGCTGCGGCCGCTGCGGGCAGGAGCAGCCGGAGCCCCCTCACAGGAACTGGAGTCCCCTTGCAATAAAGACGTTAGGAATGAGCTGCTGTGTTCCGTGTGGGGTGGAACAGGGATGGGGCCGGGGCTGCTGCGCCACTCCTGTTGAGAACCTGGGGTTTGCTGGGAAGCCAGGACCTTATGCAACTCCTGAGCCAAGCAGGGATAATCCTCAGTGCTGAGGAGGAAGTGCAAATCCGGCATGATCTGTGTTCCCAAGGGGCTCCCTGGGAAAAGGCAGAGCTGGGGAAGGTGTTTGTCCCCTCTGGGATCCCTCCTGTCCCCTCTGGGATCCTCTTGGCAGGGCAGGGCAGCAGAGGGGATGGGTCCAGCAGTGGTGCAAGCCCTGGCCAGGAGAAATTCCTGCAAAACAGAACCCAGGCGTGTTAGGACACGGCAAAATATCCCCTGCAGCCAGGGATGTGTCTGACCACAGCGAGCAGGATCCTCCTCCTCCTCCTCGGGGCAGCGTCTTGGTGATTGTGAAGGCACAGCCGTGCCCAGCCAAGCCCATGGGGGCTGGTGTCCCATCCTGGGCAGGGACAGGTCAGGTTCTGCTGTGCAGGAACGCTGCTGGCACCTCTTCCCAGCACCTGGAAAGTGCTGGGTCTGCACATCCACAACCCCCTCAGGGAGTCTGTCCCCAGGAAAAATCCCAGGATCTTTGCTGGGGTCCCCCAGGTCTGATGGCCCTGCCGAGCCTCCAGCCCTGCACATCAGGGATGCCAGGAGGATCCCGCTCTGGTTTAGGGATCACTCACTGGGGTCACCCCATCCCACTCCCACGGGATAACAGGGCCAGCAGTGCCTGGACGAGATGTCCCAGAGCTGTGGCAGCTGGGGGAACATGCTGGAACAGAGCCTCCTTTATCTGTGTTTTTCCAGCCCAACCAGGAGGGGAGCTGCCTCATCCGAGGCCAGATCCTCTGCACAAACAGTGGCTTTTCCCCAGGGAGAGGGAGAGGCTTGGGACAGCCCTCAATGCCACCGAGTTGGTGACACAGGAGATACGAAGTCCAGCTGCCAGCAGGATGCTGGCCCAGGGATTCCTGATCCAAGTCCTGGGGCAGGCTGGACAGACCGACAGACAGAGACAGAGCTGGGAGTTACAGAAATCTCATGTGTGGCTTCTGTTCCATTTTTACTGAGCAGAATGAAAAATTATCCTTCTGAGGCAAGTAGAAAATTCAGGAATTATTAGTCCAAGGCACATGTTCTAAAAAAATCTCTTTACATATGTACAACTTAATTATAAATATACATAGAAACAAAAGGCAAACGACAAGCAGATTAAAAAGTGCCAACACAAAGGTGTCAGGGAAGAAAACAGGGACTCATTAAAAATACAATCAGTAGGACAACTGCAGAATAATTTAGTTAAAAGATAACATTACATATTATTAACCCTGACAAAACATGGGAACGGGGCAGGGAAGGGATTCCTTGAAGGTGCTCTCTGTCTTTCCAGAGACCAGGGAGGAAGGATTGCATATATTTTAAAGTTAAGGTCAAAGCCACCAGGTAAGGCTCCGGTGACAGCAGAGGGTGCCCAGCAGGGAATTCCCCCTCGCTATTCCTGAGTTTAAACCTCTTTGAGCTGGGTTTTCCCGGCCTCCTTTTCCCTCATTGCTGAGAATTCAGCCCCAAGCGAGCAGTGCTTTAAATAGGGGAGGGTGTGGAGAGGGGGAGCCTGGCCCTGCCTGGGCTCGGGGGAGCCTGCTGGGGTCGAGAGGAGCAGAGCTGGAGGAGAGCAGGAGCCCCCGGGGCAGCAGCAGGGCTTTGGGGGGCACGGGGGGCTCCCCCATCTTTGGTGATCACTTTGAGGTAAGGAGGTGAAATGTGCCCCCGACCGCAGGGATTGAGCCTGGCCTGGTGCTGGGAGGCAGGTGCCAGCTGGGGAGGGGGGTAAGGACAGGCCCCCAAAATGAAATTCAGGGATCAGAGTGCCTTGTGTGGCATCAGGGCAGGTCTGTGACCTCGGGGTGTGGGGGGTCAGCTCCCGCTGCAGCCGGAGAACAACGCTCCGGACATGGAGCCAGAGCAATTCCCAGCACCCAAACAGGGCACTGGGCCAGTCCCTGAGCCCTGGGGGGACATGGGAGTGACAGTGTCTGCCTGGAGGAGGTGGCACCCCACCAAGACTGCCCTGTTAGGGCACAGGGGACCCCCTTCCCCAGGGGCTCTCCAAGGAAGGGCCAGGTCAGCCAGGGATGGTCCCACGTTCTTCCCTGAAATCATCCCGGTGCCACTTTAGGAACCGCCTCGAAGCCCTCTGTCCTGGGGAGGAGGGAGCGGGGGGTAGGGCAGTGCTTTGCAAAGCAGCTTTTGTTCTTTGGTATCCGAGGGGGAGGTTGCAGCAGGAGCAGCCAAACTGCAAATCCCGGGTGGTGACAGTGACTCTGCACACCCTGGGCAGTGACAATGACACTGCACACCCAGGCTGGGCTGCCCTGACCCAAAACCAGACCCCTGGACCAGGGTCCATGGCCCAGCCAAGGACAGTGGCAGGACCAGTGGGATGTCCAGGTGAAGGGACAACATGTGACAGCAGGAAACTGGCCAAAGCACATCTGGTCACAGCAACCTGGTGAGGTTAAAGTGCAGGACAGGGGACATATGTCCCTTCTGCTCTGGGGAATCCTGCTGGTCCTGGCGTGGCTGAGCTGGGACAGAGTCAAGCTCTGTCACCGTGGGGGCACAGCCAGATCTGGCCACTCCCACGGAGCTCAGGCAGTCCAAAGTCCCTTCCCGGGAAGGGCAGCACAGGCAGTTTTGGGTCTCTCACTACACTTGCCCAGCCCTGCCAGAGGACACTTGAGTTCAGCATCTCTCAATCTCCTCTGGGACAACAATCCCTTCCCCTTCATCCCAGCCTGCCAGCTCAGCCTCAGGGTCTGCAGCAGGGCTGGGGCAGGCCAAGCTGGGGGGCTGGGCTCCCACCCTTCCCTAACTGACCAGCACGTGGCTCATTCCAGAGCCTGGCCATGGCCCTGCTGGGCTGGAGGGCTGGGGAAGGCTCGGACACTCAGTAGTCTGCAGGGGGTGGGCAGAGGAGGGGTCTCCCCTCAATCCCACTTGGGCACTGACCTGTGAGCAGGACTCGACCCAGCAGAGCCCCTCGGCCCAGCGGGACCCGCTCAGCTCCCCCTGGGCACGTTCCATACAAACCTGTACACGCCTGACTGAATATTAGATATAAATAAAATTCACTTTAAGGAACTACAGGCTTTCTCTTCCCTCAAAACCAGAGCAGGGTCATTCCAAACCAGTAGAAAAGTCAGGGCTCCTCAGCTCTCACCTCTGCACCAGAGGACACGGATCCACAGCAGCATTCCCAGCTGGCACTCAGAAGTCCGGGAAAGGCCCACTGAACTGGATCACGCTCTGGCGCTCCGGGGGGAGCAGGTTCTCCTGGGAGGGCCCGTTCAACGTCCTCAGCATATCCTCCAGGATCTCTCTAAAATTGATACTCCCATCTTGCTGGAGAAAATCCTCCTGTGGCTGCTGCAGGGGGGCCAGGGGAGGCAGAGCGGGGGGCTCGTGCAGCGAGGGGCCGGGGGCTGTGCTGCCCCCCAGGCCAGGAGCGTAGCCAAAGGACAATCTGTGCTGCTGCTGGGGCTGCAGGGCTGGCTCTGAGGAGAAGCGGAGCGCTCTGGTCTCTGTGTTCAACACCATGTTGGGAATGCTGTTGCTGGGAGGGCTGTAGGTCAAGTCCAGGATCTCATCCTGGCGCAGGGGCGGCAGGGGCAGCCCAGGCCCTGGCAGGATGTGCAGTGGCAGGGAGAAGGGTGAGCTCTGCTCCTGGGCCTGCTGGAGCAGCCGGCTGTGCTTCCTCTTCACGTTCTCGTCCATCTGCTTCAGCTCCTCCCGCACCCTGTGGACGCAGCTCTCGGGGATCTTTATCCCTGGGGGAGGAACAGACATCAGTCCCCTGTGGCAGGACCTTTCACCCCACGATACAGCAAAACCTTATCTCCCTGTCACACGTGGCTAAGTCAGACCAGAATTGTTTGTCATGTGTTGAATTACGTCAGCTGAAAACGTCCTTAGCCAGCAATGAGCATCTTGTCTTGGTGTGAGAAAGGAAAATTAGTGACTGCAGAACACAAGCACTTCTACGACTATAAAAGACCACTATGATTTTCATTAAATCAGAAATCTCTTATACATTCTCTGAGTGTGTGGAGAGTTCTCCTCTACAACCAAGATGCTGGCATCAAGTTACTTCCCCAGGGGACTGAGACAAATTAAGGAGATTCTCTGCACACCTCTATCATTAGTGGGTTAAGTGACACTGACTCCTAATTTATACTATTTCTTTGCCGGCTGTAACATGGGTACCTTTATCCACTAGTAGTGTTTCTTTTGTTTATCCTGTGTAGTAAGTAAATCTGTTTAAGTCTTATGTCTGTTTTCCTTGGCCTATTCAAACAAATAACTCATGGTCATTATTAAGAACTTGCTAAGTGAGAGTGGAGGGTGCTGTCTACTGCCAGAAACCTGTCAAAGGCAGGGACTTGTCTAAGTCTCTCTCTCCATTCCACTTGTATCCACTCTCTCTCCACCTGTCTGCCCTCTCCATTGGTAACATCCCTACAGCACTCTGGGAAGGGATGGGGCACTGTGGGGACAGAGGCAAAGGGAGCAGCCCTGGGGGTGTTCAGGAGGATGATGGGCCTGGCTCACCCCCTCTGCCCCAACACCTCCAACTCCCCTCCTTCCCACAGGGTCACCTCAGCAGCGGGGGCTTCCAGACTGGAACACACCCCTTTTAGGATGGGAATCTGGTGCTGGGCAGCTGGACCCCTTCTCCCTGCTTCTCTTCCCCTTCCCAGCACTTCACCCACCGACTTGTTTCTTCTTCTCCTTGGTCTTGAGGCGGACAATCTGCAGGTAGCTGCTGCTGGTGATGTCTGCCATGACGCCGGCGATCCGGCTCCACACGCGCAGCAGGGCCCCGCACAGCATGTAATAGTGCCTCAGGCGCATGCCCTGGAAGCATTCCTTCCCCTCCTGGATCAGCTTGCAGCTCTTGTTCCTTCAGGGACCATGGGAGAAAACCATGGGAATTAGCACAGGTTGCTGGAGCTGAGTAGGATCCACTTCCCCACAGGCTCCCTCAGTGCCACAGTCCGGGACCCCCAGGGTACAGGGTCCTGCCCAGGGAGGGAGGATGTGGATTAATGCCTTAGAGCTGAAAGAGGGGAGATTTAAATTGGATATTGGGAAGGAATCCCTCCCTGTGAAGGTGGTGAGGGCCTGGCACAGGCTGCCCAGAGAAGGTGTGGCTGGGCATCATCCCAGTGGGATGTTCTCATCCCTGGAAATGTTCAAGGCCAGGTTGGATGGAGCAACCTGAGCCGGTAGAAGGTGTTCCTGCCCATCCCTGCCATGGAACTGGATGGGCTTCATTTCAGGTCCCTTCTAACCCAAACCATCCTGGGATTGTGTGGCAGGCTGGGGCTGCAGCTGCCTTACCACACGGCGTGGTTACAGTTCTTCAAGGAGAAGTGGTAGCTGCTCTCCCAGTGCTCCTTGGCTTCCTCAGGCAGCACCTGCAGCAGAACACTCAGCATTAGGAATTTTCCACTGTCCAGGATGAAGAGATGTGAAATCCAGGGCTGGGAGTCAGGACACCTGGTGCTACCACCATGCCCCTGCCCATCCACACCAGAGCCACAAGGAGCTGTGACAGGGTTACAGTGAATGCCCTTCCAACCTCCCCCAGCCCCCACTCTGGAGGCTGCAGGTCCCACCTACCCGCCGGTATTTCTTCTGCAGACTGTCCAGGCTCTCAGGCTGGCTTTGCTTCCCAATATTTGGCTTGTAGAGGATGAAGTTCTTCCCACGGCTCTGCTCTGCCAGCAGACAGGTGTATTTGCTGCCTCGCACCTGTGGGGCACAACTGATGGTCACAGGCACAGCCTCCCTCCCCAGATTTCTGTAAACTGACCCCTTCCTTCCAGGATGGAGGTCCTTGGAGGCATTTACCAGCCCCCAGGAGGAGTGACCTCATACAACCATGGCAGATTTCCTGCTGGCATTACCCCTGAGCTGAGGTGCCACCTGGCAGAGCCCGGGGACGTACCTTGTAGGAGAGGTAGAACCCATCGAAGGTTCCTGTCAGTTTGAGTGACTTCTCATAGGCTTCCTCCCACTTCAAGCCTCTGTCAACGCTGATCTGAACAGGGACATACAGAGGGATTTGTAACTCCAGGGGCAGGACAAGTGCCTCGGTGCCTGCCTCACAAATCCCTCCTCAGCACAGCCTAGAACCATGCAGAGGCAGGTGCCCACCTTGTAGAACACAACCTGCCCATCCTGCGGGTGCCCCGGGGTCAGGAAAACCTCCTTGCTCTCCTCATAGATCTCATCCACTCCTGGGGCTAAATCTGTGGAAGGAGAAAAGGCTGTTGTAAGGAACATCCTCCCAAAAACACCTCCTTGGGTCTTGTGCTGGGTGGGGACACTGCATTGGGAGGAACAGGAACCCCAGGGATGCAGGAGACAGAGCTGTGGCCACCTCTCCTTCTCCATACCAAGGATGCCCATGTCGTATTTGCCCTCCTTCTTGTCCTTCTCAATCAGGTAGTCAAAGGTGTCGGAAAAATACTGGAAGAGCATGTTCTGCTTGTCCACCTCCAGGCCCAGGATGCGGTTCAGGAACTTGGTGATGGAGCAGTCTGCAAGAGCACAGTGGGTCAGGGAACGTGGTGCAGCTGGACATGGAAGCCAGCAGCCCCCTCCCCAAGAGCCCCCTAAGCAGCCCCACCGTGTCCCTCCTGAGAGCAGCCCAGTGCAAGGGCTGTTCCTGAGGGGAAGCTGGGGGGCCATGGGACCTGCAGGGCCACGGGATCTGCAGCACAGGCTCTTCCCACAGCACCTTCCCCTCAAGGCAAACATCCTGCCCAGGTGCCCAGCAAACCCCACGAGGCTGGGTGGGCCATGACACCCCTGTCTCTCCCATCTGCCCCCCGCTCTGGGCAGGAGCAGCTCCACACGTACCCTTCTCCAGGGAGACGGTGCCGTACTTCATCTGGCTGCAGCAGATCCCCACGGAGATGAGCCCTTGCTTCATTTCTGGAATGGCAGAAGAGATCTTTTGCATTTTGGGGTTAAGCCTCCCATCAGCATTCCTGCGGGACTGCCTGCCCTCCAGGAACTCAGCCCCCTCCATACCTAGCAAGGTGGCATCGTAAGCCAGTGGCACTTTCCCCTCTCTGTTTTGTCCCTCTGACCTCCTGCTAGGTTTTTCCAGCATCCCCAACCTGAGACCAACCCATCCAGCAGAAACCCTGGATCTGGCAATGTTCTTACCACGGAAAAAGGCGTCCTCCCCTCTCTCGTAGCTCCTGGGCACAGGAACCCTGTTCTCCGTGTGGCTGAGGATCGTGGACAGGACCCTGTCCAGGGCTTTGGCCCCGTACTGCGGGAGGAGACCAGAGTCACGCACGGGAGGGACGGACACGGGCAGCTGAGCTGGGGCTGAGGGGACACACACTGCTCAGGGGACACTGCTGAGGGGACACTGCTGAGGNGTTCGCACACTGCTGAGGTGGTCACACACTGCTGAGAGTGTCACACGCTGCTCAGGGGACACACATTGCTGAGGGGGACACACACTGCTGAGGGTGTCACACACTGCTGAGGGTGTCACACACTGCTGAGGGTGTCACACACTGCTCAGGGGACACACACTGCTGAGCGGACACTGCTGAGGGTGTCACACACTGCTGAGGGTGTCACACACTGCTGAGGGGGACACACACTGCTGAGGGGGACACACACTGCTCAGGGGACACACACTGCTCAGGGGACACTGCTGAGAGTGTCACACACTACTGAGAGTGTCACACATTGCTGAGGGTGTCACACACTGCTGAGCACTACAGAGCATGCTGTCACCCCAGAAGGGTGACGGACAAGGCAAGGGGGAAGCTGTATCGGTGCCCCCATGTCCCCAGGGGAATGGAGTACAGGCCCCTCCCTGGAGACAGCACCGGCTGCCCTTCCCAGCTCCCGGTGGGGGCAGAGTCCTCCCGCTGACCATGACTCTGAGCTCGCAGGAGCTGGGAGCCAGAGCTGGGTGCTAGGCTGGGCCCTGCCTGCAGATGCCAGCAATGATCCTCCTGGCTCTGGCTCCCTCCCCCAGCTCCTCCAACCCCTCCCAGCCGCGCTGTCCCAGCCCAGCCCTGTCACCTTGTTCTCGAAGTTGTACTTGCTGAGGTCCCGGGATTCAGTGGCCCGTCGGTCCCCATGAGTTAAGGCACCCTGGGAAGGCAGATGAAGCAAAAGGTTCTTACTCTGAGCTGTTGCAAAACGCCAGGGAAGGATGGCCAAAGGCATGTCTGGGAACATGCCATGGGGAGGCAGTGTTCCTCCGGAATACTGAGACTTTACCAAAGGATTTGGGGATTTGTCAGAAGTGAAGAAAATGAAATAGAGGCTGACTACTTATTCCATTAATTATTTCGTCAGCTTTTTGGGAATAATATGGGTGTATGCTCCAGTAATAGTGGGGACATCGCAGCATCTGGAAGCGGGTTCTTCCTTCCCTGAAATTCCTCGCAAGGCCTCGGTTACTTATTCTTCCTCACTTCCCTTCCCAAATCCCAGGCTGCAGTGCCTCAGGCAGGGGTGACACCACCCCCACAGTTACAGCAGCCACGTTGGTGGGAGCTCTGGCCTGGAATCTGCCCAGAGGGAATCAGAGGCGTGTTGGGATCACAGCTGACCTCTGCCGTGGGCACTCACCAGGCTCTCCAGGCGTTTTGCCACGATGGATGCAAACCTCCTCTCCCCAGCCAGCTCTGAGATCAGGAACACGTACTCGGGAGCAGAGACCTGGTTGGATCGGTGCGTTCGGCCTGCGGGGACACGGGAACAGCGATGGAACGGGAGCTTGGGATGGCCTGTCTGGAGTGGGAACGTAACCACAAAAGCCACATAATGCCCATCCTGCTCACCCTGGGGAGTCCATCCTCCGCCCCAGAGCTCAGGGCTACAAACCCAGCTCTGCCAAGTCTCAGCAGCACCAGTGACTGTGCCTCTGTTCTTTTCCCCACAGAGTCATCTCCCAAATGCACCTCGGGTTGCCACCATGCCTGACCCTCCCAGGGCCCATCCCACAGCCAGGCCCATGCTCAGGGGAGGTGACAGTGCCCAGGGGACAGCCAGCTCTCACCAAACTGCTGGATGGCCCGGTCGGCGCTCCAGGGAAGCTCCAGGGTCATGTGCACCCGGCGCTTCTGGTTCTTCACCCGTCTGTCTGCCTGGAGGGAGATCCCTGAGCTGGAGGCCTCTGAGATTATCGCTACGAGCTACGGGGGAGACGAGTGAGGACAGAGTGAGGTTCCTGGACACGTGTTAAACAGCTTCAAGAAACAGCCCCAGGCACTACGGCAGCCCCGACCCACAAACGAACCTGGGAAGCTTTGTCACCTTCCAGCAGGTCCGACCCAGAGAGAGCTGCTGGCCTGAGGCTGGCAGGGCACAGGAGGCACAGATATCCTCCCTTCCCTCCCTGTCTCAGCACACTCAGTCCCATGCAGGCTTTTGGAGCTCGACCCCAGCTCACCTTTTCCCCCTGCATGAAACGCTCCTTCTCCTTCAGGTTGACGTGGTCTATGGAGAGCCCTTGCTCGGCGCGGGACTCGAACACGACGGAGCCGTCGGGCCTGCGAACCACCCGTCCCTTCCGGCCCGTCATCTGCACACAGGACAGGGGCTGCTACAGGGAGGGGACCCACACGGCCCAGCAAGGCCATCCAGTCAGTTCCCAACAGCTTTTTCACATTGCCAGAGAGAGGAAACCCTCTGCCAGCAAGAAGCTTCTTTTTTATAGAAGAAATTTTCCCTATGTGGGCACAGGTTGCCCAGAGAAGCTGTGGCTGCTCCATCCCTGAGGTGTCCAAGGCCAGGCTGGACAGGGCTTGGAGCAACCTGGGATAGTGGAAGGTGTCCCTGTCCATGGCAGAGGGGTGGAATGAGATGATCTTTAAGGTCCCTTCCCACTCAAACCATTCCATGATTCTATGATTTTTCACTGGCTGCTTTCCCTGTCACCCAGTGCCACCAAAATACACTGACTGTGGGAAGTACCTCGGCCACGTTCTCCGGGCCCCCAAAGTAATCAATCAGTTCATCCAAGGTGTTGAGAGGTAGCTCTTTGCCCAGTGCTTTCACTTTTGCTAGGAGGTCCTGCTTCATCTTTTCGACCTTCAGCTCTCTCAGGCCTTCTTTCTGGGAAGGCATCATGTGGAAACTACCTGCGATGTAAAAGACATAAGTTTAGAGTTCCCTGGTAGCTGGACATCAGAGAGGGGGAAAAAGTTGTCCCAGCGGGTCTCTGGAGGCACTGTTACTGGACAAAGGCACTATGAACTGCAGTAAATGCTGAGCACAAAGTGAATTCCTTCTGGGCTTCCCCTCCCTGCTTGGGGAAGGAGCACATAGGGCAAATCCCTCCTGCTCACTGATCACAGTGGGTGAATGTGGATCCACCTCACAAGCCCGAGTGTGACCACCAGGACAAAATTCAGCCAAGACCACAGGGGTGTCCCAAGCCTGAATGGCTCCCTGCAGGACCCAGTGCCCCCCTCCCCATCTGTCCCTGTGTCACAGCCCTGCTCACCCCTGTCCTCGCCAGTGCAGCCGCCGAACGTGTGATCCACGAAGATGACATCATCTGTCTCTAACAGGGACTCCGGAGAGGAGGAGAGGTCGCTGTCCAGCCCCATGTCAGAGTCGGTGCTGCTGTCATCGCTGATCTTGATGACAACGCCTTGGACACAGGGGCCCCGCAGAGCCTTGGGGCAGCGGCCCCTCGGCCGCCCTGCAGCGGAGAGAGAGCGCTGTCACGGCACTGAGCCCAGCAGGGCACCAGTGCAGGACAGAGAGGGACAGCTCCGAGAGAGGAGGAGGAGGAGGAGGAATCCCAGAAGAGCTCAGCCTGCCCCAAATGACAGTCTGACCTCAGAAAGAGCCTCTGGGATGGGGGTGGCAGTTAGGGAAGGAGGGAGAGCAGGAAAGAGAAAGGAGAGAGAAAGGAAGAACAAGGTACTCCTGAGCAGGGCTGAAACTGGCTGCACACGTCAGGATGGCTCTAAGCAGTGCCATTCCTCAGGGAAGGAATCCCAGGGGATTCCAGAGGAGTGTGCAGGACACAGGAAGGTACTGGTGTTTTGGGACACTGTTTGTTTGCAAGCACAGCACGACGTGCCCCCTCTGCATATTGGGGTTCATGGATCACCTCATACAGGCTGCTCCACAACCTGCTAGCGCTGCTGCCCCCTCTTCCCCCTGTTCCACATCCTACTGGACAAGAAATCCCAAAATTCCTCTTACCCGCAGCCACAGCCAGTAATTAGGCAGGGAAATTATTTTGTCCCCCAAGACACCTGCCATGCTCTAAGTAAGGGGCTGTGGTAGGACCCCCCTTGCTGCAGGAGGGGCTCAGACACCAGACAGGCCTTGTGCCATCTGCCCCCAGCGTGGGTTAAGGGCAAGGGGCAGAGGGAGGAAAAGGGGGTATGACCCAGAGCTGCTGTCCTCTGGATGAGGGAGCAATGGGAGATGTGCAGGAGGGCAAACCAAAACCAGGGCGAGCAGCAAAAAGCATGAAATGGGGAGAAGGGCAAAAGGCAGAGAAGCTGAGTGGCTGGGGGGGAGCAGCAGGGCAGGAGGCAGGGGCTGGGCTGGGAGTGAGGGAGCTCTTACGTTTTCTTTTAATGCCAGTTCCTTTTTCTCTCTTTCTTTTGGTTGAAGGAAAGTGCTTCTGAATTAGTGATAGAAAGACGCCTCTGAAAGTAAGATGCAAAATTTATTCCAGCTACCAGCAACACGTGCTGGTTATCACACACCAATGTGTGTTTGGGATAGCCCCACATTCCATGGAAGAGAGGTCAATCCACCCCATCCACGGTCACCAGTTTGGGTTCAGCCAGCCCTTGGTACAAGGTGGCTTTTGGACCTGCAGGTCCTTTATATAGCAACCAAGAAGGAGTTTTAAATGGGAAACGCTACACTGGGAAGCTGTCACACCAAAAATCCAATAAGCCCCAGTGTCCCAGCCCCTCTCCATGCCCTGAGGACACAGACCACTGTCAGGCCATCCAGCAAATGTGCTCCACCAAAGTCCTCCAAGGCCCTGCCTGTGGGTTTGCTTCCCACAAAACCAAGGGACAGAACATGGATCTGTAGTGGTTCCAAGTGAATGGAAGAAAAAAAAAAAATTCAGAAAAGGTGAAAAACAAAAGTTTCTGTGGGCTGTTCTGCAAATCAAAGAGCAAATGTTTAAATGCTGATGGTGTAGATGAACCCCCAGGGCAATGGGGTGGTGCTGATTGAGCTCTGCTTGAAAAAAAAACCAACAAAACACCCTAAAACAAACGTTGCAAGTAACAGGTGAGAGGATGGACATGACAACTCCCCCGGGTGAGAAAAGGCAGACTTGGGAAGTGGGGAGGGAGCTCCAGGCCCCTTGGTGTGAGTGGCTGAAGGGGACAGAGACCACGCTGCTCCCCAGAGGGACAGAGCTCTGAGACTGCACTTATGGGACACCAGGAATGACCCCTTGTCCCCATGGGTGACCCAATGACCACACTCTGGAGCCTCCTGGCTGTGAAATTCCACTCATTTCCCGCACTCGCCCTCCCCATCTCCCTGAAAACAGAGCCCTGGGCTGGAATCCACTCACAGGACCACGTTTATTTTTAACCCCATTTCTCGGCATCTTTAACTGCTCCTTCCCAGCACACTCCCCTCCAGAAATCCCCCGAAGTGCTGGAACACCAGGACACACATTTGGAGGTTGAGCTGATGCCAGGAGACACTCGGTGATCTGGCCAGGGCTGTGGAACACAGAGCTCCTGTCCCTGGGAGCGGGGACAGTTCACACAGAGTGGGACCTCTGACAGACCCCTCCCCCTGCACTGCTCAGCCAGGGACCACACTGTCCCCTAGACTGGAGTGACAGGGAAACCAATCCACGGGGCCAAAACGCCCAAGGAGCTGCCAGACCTGCCCTGTGCACTGTCACCAAACTGTATTTGGTTTTCAGGAATGGGCTGGAAGCAGAGGAGTGACACAGATCAACCCAAACCCCCATCAGCAAGGGAGGAAAGCTCAGCCTAACCCACCCTCATGCTGCCTTGGCCATCCCTCACTGCTCCCAGCTGCTGCAAAAGTCACTTAGAAGAAAACAGCTCTGCAGAGCAGTGGAAACCCAAAGCAATCCCAGATTTTTGTCCCCTGTCATGCAGGAACAGCTGCATCCAGGGATGGGCTGGGGTTTTGAACCTGCAGGAAGGAGGGGGAGCAGGAGCCTCAGTCTCTGCTGAATGAGTACAAGTCCTGCTGCTGGGCTCACTCCTGGCACAGGCAGCTCTTCTGTAAGCTGGGAACAATGGCCACACAACCAGGACACTGGTCCTGCTTTATACATGAACTAAAAGCCAGCTCTGGTGGATTTAAACTCCTCAGGCCTCTCCTCCCTCCCCCCGGCTCCACTGATGCCACCTCACAGCATCATCCCAGGCTCTGCCATCACAGTAAATTCTCTTGCTCATTTCTTCTGTGTCAAAAACGTCATTTTCCAGAGCCACACCCACACAAACCACCTCTGAGCTACAATTCTGGCTCTTTCTGCCAATTCTTTTATGTGTGTAGAGAGTAGAATCAGGCTCTTCCTGTAAGTCTGGACCATGGGAGACGTCAAAATCCAAGATGCAGCTCACACAGCCCCACTGAGGATAAAGTGCCCCAAGAACCCACCTGAGTGTCCCCTCCGTGGTACAGGGGGAGGTGACATCAAACTGCCAGTGATCCGTGCCCCAGGGCAGAGCTTTCCTCCCTCCAGCCTCCCACACAGCCCACAAAGGAAAACAGGGATTTTTAACTCACTCTGCAGCAGAGACAAAGCAGTTGAGGTGCCCATCGTTCTCATCCAGGACCTCCCTGGTGCGAGCCTCCCCCGTGGACTGCAGGCCGATGACGATGCACTGTGGGGACACGAGGGATGGCACAGTGAGCTGTCAGGGCACTGCCACACGCTCCAGGCATTTCCCAGGCCCAGGTACCTCCCCTTGGCCCCTGTGCCAGGTAAATCCATGCTGGGCCTGTAGCAGGGCTCCTGAGGAAGAACCATCTCTCAAATCTTTCAGCACTCAACAGCCCCCTGTGCTGACCCCACAGAGGGGGACTCTGAGCACAGAATCTCACTGACCGTGCTGGGAACTTTCTGCCTGAAAACTCCAAGGTGCATCCAGATGCAAAGAAGAAAGGACAGAGCTGTACCTGAGGTGAAGGGTTTGGTAACTCCTCTAGAATTGTAGAATTACAGACTTGTTTGGGTTGGAAGGACTTTAAAGTTCATCTCATTCCAACCCCCTGCCATGGGCAGCGACACCTTCCACTAGACCAGGTTGCTCCAAGTCCCGTCCAACCTGGCCTTGAACACTTCCAGCTTGACCATGACCCAGAATCCCTTCCCAGCCCAGCCTGCCCACACCAACAGCAGGCAACACCTCAGGAGACCAGACCACCTTAACTCCCCAGCATCATTCACTGGGAATACTCTCAGAAACCCAGACACTGCACTTCACTCTGGAGACAAATTCAGCCTTAATCCAGTTTGGACTGGCTGCCAAGCTGAGCAATAATTAACTCCCTTTGGTTGCAGAGCACACAAAAGCCCAGGTGAGGCTGGTGGGTGCTGCTCCCATACCTTGTCCCTGGCCAGCTCCTCCTGGGCCAGCTCCACGAGGCGCCGCACCTTGGCAGCGATGCAGAGGTACTTGAAGAAGCGCTGGTGAGCCGACCAGAACTGACCCCACAGAGACTTCCGAGACTCCAGCCCGATGCAGTCGGCTGCCTGCTGGAACACCATCAAGGCCTCTGCCCACTGCAGATAATACCAAGAAGAAGGAGTTAATATAATTTCCATTGTCATTCCTGCCGTGCAGGAGGTGATCAGAACAGTCTGAGGGTTGATAATCTGATTTAGGATCTCTGTGCGTTGGGCTGAATGAACACTGGTTATTTTCTCCATCAGCACAATGCAGCTCTGGTTTGACAATGTGGAACTTTCAAATAGAAGCAAAAAAGTCTAAGTTTTTTTATTACGTAGCTGAGCATTGTGTACCTCTTTTCCTTCTTATGTTTGAGGTCGTGGCCACATTTAGGGGCCTCACACCCTCCCACATCCCAGTGGCTGTGCCCAAAGCATGGCCAGCTCTCAGCCTCCCCCTACAATGGGCCCAGCTCACCAGCTTGGCTGCCTTGTCATAGACAGCCTTGTACTGCTCATCCAGTGGGATCTCCTCAATCCTGAAGGTCACTCCAGTGAAGCTGAGCTGCCGAGCAATGTACATCCCACTGACCTTCATGTCCATGGCCACGATCTCCATCGCGCCGACTCCCCTGGGAGAGAACGACAGTTGTGGGACCCAGCCTGGAGCCCCAGCTGTGAACCCCAGTCATGAACCCCAGCTGTGAATCACAGCTGTGAATCCCAGTTCCAAACCCCGGCTCTGAAACCCCAGCTGTGGAACCCTGGTTGTCAACACCAGTTGTGCACCCAAGCTGTGGAACCACAGCTCCAGAACCAGCCCCTTCCCAGCTCATGCTGGCCACTCCATCCTCGGGTACTGCACCACTGCCCACACAAGGTCCCCACCTGCACAGGGCTGGACAGGACTCACCTCTTCTCAATGGCGTGCAGGAATTCATCGAAGGCTCGGAATGGGGTTCCCTCCCCCCAGATCCCCAGGCGGCTCATGTAAATCATGTTTTTTGGCTCCGAGGCACCTGTTGGGACAGAAATCACTGTCAGCAATCCCACAGCAGTTGGCAATAGTTGTGAAGTTGATTAGTTCTTAAGTAAAGAGAACTCTGAAGAGGTTGTCATTTGTCATTGTGCCTTTGGAGACCTTTCCAAACATCGCCCTCCCTACATTCAGCAGGTAAACATCACCAAGCAGCTGGAACAGCTGGCCAGGAACAACTTAAACTGGAGAGAAATTAATCTGACCTGTCAAAAAGTGACAGGTAACATCAGTGATGGGGCTTGGGGCAGATCTCAGCACGCTGAGCTCCTCTCTAGCCCTGCAGCACCACTGGCCTCTCCCCACAGGATCTCACACTCACAGCTCAGGGTGCCCCTTCAGGTCAGAGGGGACCTCTGCCACTGTCACACCCACACCGTGGGCAGAGCAGCTCACCTGTGGCACTGGCATAGACAACCCTTGCTCGAGGCAGCTTGTTCTGCAGGTCCAGCACTGCTTTGCCCATTTTGGTAGAGCTGGCGTTTTTGGCTTTGTGGCATTCATCAAACACAATCTGCAGGGGAGTGTCAGTTAAGGAGAAAGGATCTATTTTCATCCCAAAGCAGACAGAAAACACAGCCCGGTCTCCTCCAAGCAATTGAACAACTTGTCCCAGTACCAATAGCACTGACTCATGGCCTACACATGGAATCTGCTGGGTATGCCCAGCCCTGTGCTCTTCAGACCCAAAGTCATCCACCCCTCCCTCTCCCTTCACCTCCAAGGTGTGTCTTGTAATACTGAGGGAGAGGAATGCTGAAAAGGTTAATCCCAGCTGCTTCTTCCCCTCCTCCCCTCAACTGCATCCTGGGAAGAGGAGGAGGAGGAGGAGGAGATCTGAGTGTGGGGGATTCCTGTCTCCCGCAGGCACTGGGCTGCACCCACAGCTGCTCCCCATGACTTCATATAGCCCCAAGCTCTTTGTTCCCTGCTGAAGCACAATCACAAGCAGCAGTTCCTCTCTCTCTCCAGTTTTTGTCTCTTGGTTTTTTTTTTTAAGGATACAACTCCCTCAAAGTTTTCCCTGCACCACTCCAAGATCTGTTTTAAGCGTGTCCTGTGCTGTCCCCCGGCCTGGCTTTCGCCGATCAGCGCCGAGTAGGTGGCAAAGAGGACTCCTTCTGAGGTAGCTGTGTCACCATATTTAATCTGCAGGAAGAAGAGCAGGAGCACACACACACTGTGATTGCTGTCCCCAGCAGGTCACACCCATCCCTGCCCACATTCCGTGCTGCAGCCGTGCTGGACACACATTCCTGCTCTGAGAACAAATCCCAGCCTGAGCTCAGAACAGGCAAAAAGCTGTTGGTAGCTGATGTCTTCAGCATTTGTGTTTGGCACTGAAACATGGTGATGACAGGGACTGTAAGTGCCTGGAGAAGGGCCCCAGCCAATGTGTCAGCACATCTGGATGCCTGCAGTGAACTGTGGGGACCGTGTGAGGACATCGATTTTCTGGCAAAAAAAGTGCTTCCTTTTTTTTAAGCAACAGTTTAGAGTCTTTCATTGCTTTGACCCTTCCTGTCTGGTTTAATTCCTTCTAGAAAATAATTTTCTCTTTGACCAGGTGAGGTTGTTGCCTGTCTCACTGCCATGGGTCCCACATGTAATGAAACACAAGGTAGGCGGAAAAACCCTGGTCCAAAGCTGAAGAAAGTCCCATTTAAAGTCTTTTGGGGCTTAAAACAAAATCCCTTTCAATCTCTTAGTGGAGCACATTCAGAGGTGTCAAACACCTGTGGTTTCTACGGACTTTGTAAGAGCTGGTTGTTCAATACCATTAAAACCAGAGGAGAGGATTTAAGTGAACTGGGAGACACTGGACAGAGACTCAACCACAGGCCACAACAGACACCAGTCTGGGCATCTCTGTGCTCCCTGCAGCTCTGAGAGTGATTCCATGAACTTGCACTGGGAAAGGTTGGCCCAGGAGAGCAGAGCACATCTCACAGAGCTGTTCTCTCCGCAGGATTCCTCAGGAATGGTGAAGAAGGTTCCAGCTCCACTGTACTTGCACTTGCCTGGAGACACTTCCCACTCCCTGCAGGGAACAGCTCTGTGCTCCCTGTGCAGCTCCACAATAAAAATAGCTGGAGCCCAGAGTGGGAAGAGCTGGCTGGGAGGAGGGAACAGAGGCTCTGCTGCTGCCTGAGCCTCGTCCTGCTCCACGTGCCCAGCCAGAGCCTCCAGCCGCTCCCGGGGGCTGATTCCCAGAGCAGCAGTGCAGCTCCTACCTTGTTCAAAGCATGCACAGGAATGTGGGAGGCCTCGATGTCCTTCAGGTCTCTCTCAGCATCGTACTTGAGATCGTTGGAGACGCTGAACCTGTGAAGGAGACGTGGGGAGGTTATCTCCTCCTGGGGCTGGTTACCTCCCCCAGCAGCTGGGGCTGGGTATGTCCCCGGGGAGTCTGGGCTGGCAATGCCCCCGGGCAGTCACGGCACAGGTGATTAAGAGTTCTGGTGATTAACAGCTCTGACTAAAGCAGGAGGAGCTGAGCAGAGCTACCACATCTCCCACTGCCCACGCACCTCAATGTGAGATCTGACAGCCCATCTGCCCCTTGGCACAGGCTGTGATCTGCAGCAAAGCCCCGTATTCCTGGCTATGCACCTGGGAAGCCCAGGAACAACCCTCCACAACTCCAGGGAGAGCAGGGCCAGGCTCAACATCTCACCCCAAGGAGCACAAAACCTGCTATTTCACAGTGACTCATTCTCCATCCCTGCTGCAGGGGGAATATTCCCATTTCACAGGCAGCAGTCAGGCACTAAAAGGTGGAAATGACTTACCCAAGGCCACAGCGTGACTCAACTCTAAAGCCAACATCAGCACTAAGGAATTCCTTACTTCCAGATCCAAACTAACTCCACGGTCTTACGGGAAAAGAGGGGAAAAAAACGCCAACAACTTACCACAGAGCTTTTTTCCTCCCTTTAAGATAATTTTCAAAGATGATGCCTGCAACGGTCCTGCCCTTCCCGACTCCGGCACCGTCCCCGATCAGGAACCCAGCTCGCTGCCCATTGGGCAATAAAACTTCATGTTGCTGCAAAATCAAGAACAGAACTGAAAATTAAACAAGATTTGCCTTTGCTAAGAGCTTTGATGTGAGCACAACTTAACCCTTTCATATATCCCACGGATGCATGTGGCCCGCTCAGCCAAACATCAGCAGGAAAAGCTCAGGGGTCATGGCCAAGCTCACAAGTGGCAGTTCATGGGAAAGGCCCCCAAAATGCAAAGCCCTCTGCAAGAAAATTCCAGGGTTCTTGCCTCTTTGGGAAACAAAAGCCCCTGGCTTCAAACAATACTTCAAAAGGCATTTAAAATGCCAAAGGACTTTCATCACCTGAATTACAGTCATTTTAAAACACATGTGAACACCTGTCCCTGCAAGAGGCAGTTCCCTTCAGGTGTGAGAGACCTGAGGTGCAGGAGGTACCTGGCAGGCATAGATGATGGCTTCCAGCTGTAGTGCAGACAGGGAGCCTTTGTCGGCCACAGAGCAGGGCAGGGAAAGGCTGTAGGTGATGTCAGGTGGGGGGACACTGGACAGGGTGCTCGTCTCCACCACCAGGTCAGGGTGGTGCTTCCCAATCTTGGCTAAATGACAAGAGAACACATGTCAGTCGAGGTCTTTACTCCCAGGGGCACCTCAGAGCTCATCACCCCGCCCAGGGCGCTGCAGAGTTTTCCTGGAAAACCACAAGCCTGGGAGGTGCCACGGCAAACACACAATTAAATTAGGTTGGTCCACAATGGAGTGCACAGAACTTCCCAAGGCAACACTCACACTTTGAAGGGATATATTCTGCATAGGTCTCCGTCTGCCCCAACTCTTCCGTTTCTTCCTCCTCACCTTCATCCTCCTCCTCCGCAGGAGCCTGAGACTGAAGAAAACCAGCATTGACCCAACGTTAATATTCTTGCTGAGCTACAGACATGTGTGGTGCTGTGCCCTGCCACAAACTGCCACTGGAACTATCCCCCAAAGCCACAAGCCCCCTAAACAAAAACCATCTCACTCCCAGACTAAGGAAAGCCATCAGTGGGAGCTGTAAGGGCTGTAAGAGCTGCCCAATGCCTGGTCCTCACCAAAGTGGGGAAGGATGTTTGCACCACTCTTGGGATGGGCTGTGGGGTCGTGTGAACCCTGCCCTGAGCAGGCACCTGGCTCAGCTTTACACCCAGCCCTGTGCCCACAGCAGAAAGCAAAGTCCTGAGAGCCCAAAGAGTCCCTTACACAGCGAGGTTCCCTCCTGGGAAATACAACTTCTGGGAAAAGGTAGGGACTTGTCCCTCTCCGAGTTTCTTGTCTCACTCCCTCTGAAGGGAAAAAGGTCAGAACTGCTCCCCCCAGCCCTGGGATGTCACCAGGAGCATCCCACTGAGGCTCTTACCTGGTAGCTGATGAGGAGCGGGGTGTTGGGGACAGCAGGAATGTGGTCACTGGAGCCAGGGAACGGTGTGCTGGGTGAGAACACCTGGAACACAGAGGGTGCAGGTGAGGAAGGGCAAACATGGAAATGCACCAACACAGATCCTTGGACACTGTGAACCCTGGACCATGCAGCTTGCCAGGAAAGAGCTCTCAAGATACTCCACGAGGAGAGAGAGCCACCAAGATACTCCGGGCTGAGGAGATCCTTTGTCTGCTCTCACACAAACAAATTCACCCTGGAATTTCCCGACAGAGAGCAGGGTCAGGCCAGCAGCTCATGGCATCCAAAGAGCAATCAGCAACTCCAGGAGCAGCACTACTCCAAGTTTACAGCCTGTGCAGAGTGCCAGGCTCAATGACAGGCCCATGCTCCACCAGCTGCAGAGAAAGATGGGAAGTTCTTAGGCATAAACACTCCTATTTTTAAATAAAATCAGAAAAAAAAAGAAGAAGAAAGAAAAAACCCACCCTCCATTCCTGGAAGCCTGAGTCAGAATTACCAGAAGGAAGCTGGACAGAAGAACTGTTTTCAGTGCCAGCAAATCTGGAGAGCAGGTGAAACATCCCCACCTACAAATCCGAGCTCAGTTTGGTCTCGGACAGGAGAAAGGCCAGGAGCTGCTGGAAGGGCAGGATGTGTTCTCACAGCTCCAGCAGCAGGAAGCGAATGCAAGGCTGGGTTTGCATCACAAAATCCCCAAAGTGCAAACCTCTGCTATCCTGACAGAGTTTTGGCACTCAGCATTCCACCTCGGGAATTGCAGAGGAAGCAACAGGAACCTCGACTGTTCAGAGCATCTGAAAATCACCCACACAGGTGAGAATGTGCTGTGAGGGCCAAAGCAGGTGGGAGCAAGAGCTGCAGTGGGAGATGGATCATCCACCTGTACAATTCCTGCCCTTCCCTACCCTCCCTCACCTCCTGGTTTGATTTTCTCCTCCCTCTGTGCTAAGGACATCCAGAGAAGAGGAACACAGATCCGTGAGAGCACAGGGCTGGAAATAGGAGAGAGACTGACAATTGCACAATCACAGCCTTGGTCTTAGTCCACTTTTTTCCTCCCTGCATTATTCTCCATTTTGTCCCACCTTGCCATGACTTCCCTGGGAAGGGAATCAGTCCCATGTGGCTGCCAAGCCAACCTCCCTCTGTGTAAATGCCTTCCCCGGGCTCTGAGCTGGGAGAAGGCTGCTCACATCTCAAACATATTGTGAATGAGCAACAGAAAAATGCATCAGCAGCTCACAAATTCCAGTCACAGGCTTCCAAGGCTGGGCTGCGCTTCCCAGCCTTAAAAACACTGGGAATGTGTGAGATGGATGACAGAAAACACAATGTATGACAGGGACTATTTTTAAAAGGTTATTTCACAACTCCATTACAATCGAAGCTGTTTTGTCTGCTGCTCCTGCAAATATTTCACAGGGTGGCAGCTCTTCCCTCTCTGCCCATTCCTGAGTGATAAACAGAGCCAGTATATTGGATACAGCTCCTTTCCTTGGAATTACAGCTCTCCCCACAGGCACAGGGAGGCAGTTCTGTGTCCAGCCCTCCCCACTTTGATCCCAAACCACCTCCAGCTTTAGTGCTGGGCACCTCAATCCTGCGATTCTCAATGAACTGGGAATGTTTATTTTTAAAAAGCACAAAGCACAAGGCTGTTCCTGCACCTGGGATCCACAGGTGGGTCTCCCACAGGATGCATCCAGCTTGTCTCCTGGGATGCCCCATGCATCAGAACTGTGAGAAACTGATATTCCTGCTCTGCCTGGGTCTCTGAGACAAAAGTTCTGGAAAAACTAGACTCCTGATAACCCAGCAGTGGGCTGTGGGTCAGAGCTGGCTGCACAGCCACAGCTGAGGGATGTCCTGGATCATGGGAATCAGGATGTAATGTGACTGATGTTCCATCACTGTAGCTTAGTGACTGCTCAAAAGCCAAAATTCCTGCAATTCTATGGAAAAGTACAATGCTGTGGTGATGACGGGAGGGATGGGATTATCTAAACTACTGATATCCCACACCAATGTGCAGTGCTGAGTCAATCTGACAGTTCTTTCACCCAGTGTCCCGGCACATAGTGCCACTTCCACACAAAAATGAAACCAAAATCTCCTGTCCAGGATGCACCTCACCGACACCACCTCAGGAAATGTTACTCAGTTAAAAAACAGCCCCAAAAAGCAGCAACTCCGCCCCAACTGCCTCAGCAAACACAGATAAGACAACATTTAAAATTAGCTGGAGATTCCTTGCCAAAGGAAGTCGTTTATAAATGGAATTCCAAGGAGTTAATTGGCCTTATCTGAGCCCAAGAGCTCAGCAGGACACAAGGGGAGAGGGCAGGACGTGAGGAACAGCATGGGACACACAGGACAGGGACAAGGAACAGCACAGGGACAGGGACCCTGCTGGAGATCCTGCTGTGCTCACAGGAGTCTCACACTTAGACAACGTTTATTTCTCCCTTGTTTTCTTCATGCTGGATTTAGAACAGCTTTTCCCGGTAAGTTTTTGTTGTGCACTTCACAGACACAGAACCCCAGGCTTTTCTAGGCATTAAGTGTCTCAACCAGAGTTCTCATGTTTGGAAACAGGACACCACAGAACCATTTCTGCAGGGATCTGGGCTCCTATGTAAAAACCCAGCAATAATACAAGAACAGGAGCAATGTGGCATGTGGCTTCTCTGTCCTGGGGGATGCATCTGCTCTCCAGCATTTTTAACCATCCAATTTGCAAGCCTGGGATGTCTGCAGCCATTTCTTGCCTTCCAATAGCTCAGCTCTCTTCCTGCTGCCTCAAACTGCAAGTTCCAACTGGTCTGAGGCTTGCAGACTGCTCAGGGAAGCACAGTCAGAGACACTGAGTACAGCAAAGCCTCAAAATGCAGCAGTGGCTATCCCAGTTGCCTCCTGGGGTAGCCACTTTGGGTGTTTTTCCCTCATTCTTCCTAAGAGAGTGACCTACAATGGAAATATGAGGCACAGAGGGGACAGGCACTGCAAGAGCTGAGACCAAGATCCAGTGGAAGAGGATGATGTGGTTCCAACAACCCCCAGAGCCAGCTGGTGCCCGTGGTACCCAAGTCAGTCCTGCAGCTGAGGCAGTGCAGAAGGCAGAGGGCTGACGAAAATGCCCAAAAATGCCCACAATCAGGTGATGCTGAAGGACTGCAGGGATATCCCACACCCCAGAAAACTCTGGGATGTAAAAGCTTGCAGGGACTTGGACTCACAAAGTAAACACAAATGGTGAGTCTTAAGTTGAGACAGTTATTTAGTCATTGTTACTAAAATATTTGCCCTGGAAAACAAACAAAAGGTGCTGCTGTGGGGGGGAGGTTAATGATCCATGTCAGGGTGGTTTTCCTGGAGTCCTTCCCTTCAGCATCCCAAGCAGCCTGGACCTGCTGAATGTTTTAGGGATAGATCCTTCTCAGGATGCAGCTACCTGCCAAGGGTGCCTGGAGGAAGAGCTACTGCCTGCTCTGCACTCTGGAAGAGTGCACGAATCCCTCTGAGAGGGGATTCCCTCCTGCTTCAGGAGACTGAACACCTGCCACCACTTCACCCCTTCCCTCCTCCAGCGAAGTTTGTAACAGTGGGATAACATCATCACACCTCGCCCAAAGGAACTGGGTTGGTTTCTTAATTCCTCGGTAAAACTCCCAAGGGATGAAGCCTGAGGGAGCTCCTGACTGCTGGGAGGATGGCAAAGGAGCAGCCCCTACCTCGATCTGGTTCTGCTGTGGCGTGTTCACATCCCATAGTGTTGGCACGTGGTTCAGGCTGTCGGCGGGCAGGAAGTCCTTGGGATCCGCGATGTCCGAGAGCGAATCCGCAGGGGACGAGAAGAGGGAGTTGTTGTTGGAGAGCTCATCGAGGTATGAAGAATCCTGGAACAGAGACATGACCAGGGTTGGAGGAGGCAGGATGAGAGCAGAGAGCTCCTTCCTCACTCAGCCAGCACTGTTCTAATTTCTCGCTGTTCTAATTTCTTGCTACTTCACACTCCACAGATCTCGGAAATTAACCTGGAACTGAGGACACGCTCTGAGGTGCTGTTTAAAAATCTGTTCCTAGAAAAAGCAGGAAAAGCCCTGGCCAGGAGTGTGGGTACATGCTCACGGCTGACTCGGGCTGTGCACATCCCTGCACATGGACTGCGAGAGAGAGGAGCATCCAACAAGGCATCGCTCAACTCCACTTTGTGCTTGATTAAAAAAGGCTGCTGAGGGGTGCAAAGGCTTCAGCCTGACCCCAAAGGACTGGAGGATTTCATTCATGTGCAGGGGTCCTCAGAGACCCAGCTACACCTGATCACAGTGTGGCTGTTTCACTGCAATTTCCAACACAGCCCGGAGCCTGTGGGAAACATTCCTCTCCTCCTGGCAGGTTCTGCACACACGAGGCTGCCAGGAGCAGGGGAAGGAGTACTGGTGTCATCTGGATTTGAATCTAGGTAAATCCAGGCAGAACTACCAATCCTCTTCCCAAGGGGCAGCCCTAGCCCAGACAAGGAACATCCTTCAGCAACAGGGACCAGACTCTGACCTTGCTCTTTTTCTGGTGACTGGGCTGGATGATTTGCAACTGTTTTATTTGGTGCCAGCCCAGCGATGCTGTTGGTTTGATTCACACAGACTCTGGCTCAGAAAGAGACATCAATCCCCTCCCCAACATCAAGCCCTGGTCTGGTTTCCCTATTTCACGTGGCAAGAACCAAGAGCCAATAAGCACTTCCTGCTCTGCATCCCTCCCTGTGGCACAGATCCCTGCCCCTTCCCTGGCTCCATCCCACCACCTTAGCCCTCCTCCCACACCAAACAGCATTTTCAAATTTTGTCTAAGCAGAAAAACTTTGCCGTTAATTAAGAGCAATATACTTCCAGTATCAAACTCCAGCACTCAGGTCTGGCCAGAGACGAGCCTTTGTCCCCTAGGGAAGGGCAAATGGACCAACAGGTCTGTCTTGGTGGCCCCACAGACTCTGCAAACACGGGTGGGTCTGTGGTTCCCCACAGCTGTGTCAGCACAGCCCAGCCAGAGCACCAGGGTAACCCACCAGGCTGCTGCCAGCAGAGCCAGGGGCTGGTGCAGGAGGAATCGCTGCTCGCTTCCAGTAAAGGGCCAATTTCCCACTACAGGCAGAAAGGCAGCCAAAGACTCTTAAAAGTCACTTAGCCCTGCCTGACATAAACCCATGAGCAGCTGAGCCTGGCTGTGCGATTCCCAAGGGCTTCAGGCCAAGAGCTGGGTCAGACCCCCCTGACTGCTATCAAAAGTTATGGGCTTGTAGTGTTTAAACCACAGGGACACGTTCCCTTCCCCTTCTTCCCAGAGATGTCTCGTTGGGCTGGCGTGTGCCCTGAAGCCATCAGTGCAGGTGCTGGAAGCACTCCAGCAATGGCAGGTGTGATGTGGGGAGTCTGAGTTCCTCAATTACCAACTGATGGATCTAAAGACTCAGGGAGCGAGGGCAGCACTTCCTGGGCAGCTCCTGATATTTCCGTAGCTATTTTAGGACTACCCAGAAATCAAGGCATCCAGAGACTGAAGAGGCACCCGGATTTATCACCTTGGAATTAAGGGATCTCTGGACTCTCCTTCATACTCGAGAAAGCAGTGAAACACTTGGGTGGGTCTGGCTGTGGCCAGAGTGAGTGGCCTGTGCAGGAACAGGATGGTCCTAATCCCATTGCTGAGACAGCTCCAAGCAGGGTCTGTTCACCTTGCAAAGGGCACTGGCAGAGGCTGGGGAAGGAGGAAACATCTGCACACCTGTGTCACGGCAGGGGAGGCTGTGGGGCAGCACAGAGTGACCATCGGGGTCCCAACAATAGGCAAGGGCTGGGCTGGAATAGCAACAGGATACGGGAAAGCCTCATGACACAACCCGAGACATCCCAGCAAATGTCACCCAGCCCCTTCCATCCCCAGGGAACACTCCAGCCCCACCACTGGGCTGAACTGGGAGTGGAAACCAGCCTCCAAGGCAGAGGGAGGACAATACTCCTCCTGGAAGTGATGCAGTGATCCATCCTCTGCCAGCATTACCAGGCATTAGTCACGAACTTCCAGAGTCTCCCATTTGTCTTAACTAATTGCATTATCTAAAGAGCACTAAAGTTAATCACCTGTCAGCTTCCCCGCCCCAAGAACTTCCACCACCACCGCCTCTGTAAATGTATCAAACGCAGGGTAATTGTTGAACACAAGGCCACGGATAACCACAACCACTACAAACCATGCCTGGATTCATCACACCACTGGTTTATCTGCTGCAAACAGGAGCAGCTGCCCCTGTGACCCCCAGGAAAAGGAAGGATCATCAACTCCACCAGGAGCTCATAGTCAGGGTCAGCTCAAACACTGGGCTTTGAAACATGTAATTTTGTCCCTGTTTCAGAGTGATTAATCAGAATTTTAAGTTTTTCTCATCAGAAACATGAGGTTCTTCAGCAACAGTACTTCTGTTTCAGTGGAAGTTGATGTTCTGCAGCAGATGGAAGTTGTCCTGACAGGCAGGATCTTTATTTCAGATACTTCCCTGCAACTGTTCTTTATATAAATCTTATTCCTGGAATTCAGCATCTCTGTGGCATCCTCTGGACTGGCCCCAGCAGGTCCAGGCCTCTCCTGGGCTGAGGACCCAGAGTTGGAGGCAGAGCTGCAGGTGGGTTCTGGAGCAGAGGACAACCTGATGCTACTGTGGCACACAGTACTCCTGTCATTATCCCAAAACTGAGATTATCAAACAATTATCTCCCTAGAAAAGATCAGGAAAAAATCAGGGTAAACCAACCCAGACACTCAATCTTTCTCCATGCCCCTGGGAACAGCTCAGCTCCCTCAGTCAAAACAAAGTGTTAAAAATAATGAAGGAACAGGTGAAGTCTAAATACAGACGGAACAAGCATCCTAAAAATATTTTTTTTTCCATCAAGCCATCAATAGAAATGGTTTATTTTCTCACAATCCAGACACTGAGGAAACAGTGTCGGCAAAGCAGCTCTGGATGACTGCGCTGCAGAGCACCCAAGCGAAGAGGGGGTTTTATTAAAAACCCAAAACCCTATCTATACACCCAAATACACACCCCCAACCTCAACCACACTGCCAGCCAGGACAGATTTGGCACCTCAAAGTCACAGATTAAACAAATTATTACTCAAGAGTGACCAAATCAGCAGCTGCAGATAATCACTATAAAATCTTTTAGCTGCCAGACCCCAAAGTCTTTCTAAATTTGGGGCAATAAACTGTCAGTGTGGAGGGTTTAGCTCTGGCTGGACCGTGTTCCCCTTGCTTTCTGCACCTTGCATCAGCTTTGGAAATAAAACCCCTCAAAGCCATCACACCTACACAAACACACGGATCAATTCTCACACAGCTCCTTCCCTCCAAATTCCACACGCAGCGACCGAGTTCTGACTGACAGAACAGCACCAGGGAATGCAGCTTCCAGCAAAACAGAAATCACATCTTTGGGACAAAAAAAAAAAAACAAAAACCTATTCCCAGTACCCAGCGTGGAGAGGTGTCACTCCCAAAACTCTGCAGCCACTGCAGAACTCCTGAGGAGCAGCTGCCCCGGCAACCAAACGCATGAGGAATTCCACGGAGGAGGAGGAAAAACCCAGGAAAAATTAGGCTTTACCTTGTAGAGAGACGGGAACTTTAGCCAGAACTGCATTTGGGACATTTTAGAGCAGCATTCGGGGGGCTGTCGGCGCGGGAGGCAGCAGCAGGGGGAGGGTGCTCAGCAGAAAGTGGAAAAAGGTCCATTCACGGCCGGGGCTCATCGGGGGGCTTTAAAAGCCAACATGCAGCAGCCAGAGGAGGGAAAATGGAGACTCAGGGCCCGGCAGAGCCGTCCTGCACCCGGAGATTTGCATAGACTGTTTAGTCACGACGAGAGGGCTCTTACTTCCTCTAAGTCCAGGGCTGACTTTCAGGAAATGATGCCTGCTTGGTAAGTCAGTGAAATTACTGGCAGTGTGAGGAGAATTACTGTACGTGGTGTAATCCAACCACAGAGCTCAGTAAACAGCGCCGGGCTCCGCAGAGCCAGAGGGCTCCGGGCTCCCTGCGCTCCCCTCCCCGGACACCCAAGGCCAGACTTTGTCCCCCCTGGCAGCCCCTGCTCTGGGCTGGGGGTCCTGCCCTCCTGCCCCCACCCCCCCCATCCCCCCCGATTTCAGGGCTCGGATGAAGTGGTTGAAGCGACAAAGCTCATGAGGAGTATTCCCGCATTGGTGTCCCCCCAAGAGCCATGTGCTCTCTTTGTCTTTGGTGTCTGCCCCACCCCAAATCGTGCCTTTAGAAATCTAAAGGAGTGGCCCATTCTCTTCCCTTTCCTCCCTGGATCACTGTTATTTTCCAGGGATCACTGCCTTCTCTTTCCAAGGCTGTCCCTTTTAACTTTTAACAGTTTTGGTAACAGAAATAAGCGAAATTTCTGGTGGGGAAGAGAAAAAGGCACAAAAAGGGACACCCGAAAGGGACGTAAGTTAATGAAGGTCTCCTCCAACGCTACTGGAGGCGAAAGGAATCATCCAGATAAACCCCCACCCTCCGGAAAATCCCTGGGAACTGTCGTGTTTGCTTTGGGTGCAGGAGGCTCCTGTTTGCTCTTCCCTGGCAGGGCTGGTGGCAGCCCCGGAGCCGGGCTCTGCCCGCGGGGTCAGTCCCAGTTTGCCCAGTAAACCCAGCAGAGCACAGACCCAGCAGTGCACGTGCTGGGAACGGGGAAGGAGGGCAGCCCTGACTGCTCCGAGCCTCTCCATCCCTGCTCCCAGCCCCTCCAGGCACCCACGGCACGGCTTCCAGGGAGCACAGCTCCGCACTGTCCCACCTTTGAGCCAGCATTTGGTGCCTGCTGCTGTGGCTGTCCTTGCTGAGGCAACTCCTCCCAGGGCCTTGTGCCGGGAACAGCTGGAAAATCCCATGTTTACGAGGCACTTCTCAAAAAAACAGAGCTTTGGAGTGAAAGAAGGCACAAAGTCCCGGCAGGCCCGCGAGAGAGGCAAGCAGATAAAGCCCTCCAGGGAGAGTTGAATGAGGGAATTCTGCTTTATGCCTTCGGATGAGGAAGGAGGATGGGCCTCTCCAAGGAAAACGCGCCAGGTACTGAGGCTGGAAAACCACCCACAGGGCAAAAACCTGCAGTGGGGCTCGTTTCCAAGGGCAGAACCCTCTGCAGAGCTGTGGCTCCACAGGGACTGAGACATCAACAGTGAGGATCCACATTCCACCCTCAACACACCTAGTCCTGGAGGTATTTTCAATGAGCAAATGGGAAAGAAAAACACATTTTTCCCTGGCACAACTGCAGCTATGGCAGGTCTGTGGTCACGGATGGGGCTCCCAGGAGGAGCTGGAGCATCTGCTGGGCTCTCCCTGTTCCCAGGACCCATCTCACCTCTGCAAGCAGCACTTCCCTGAGAGCCAGCAGAACGTCCTGCAGGGACTACAGTGACAACAAAATTTGGTTTCTAGGGCAGCAGGCTCAGAAAAGCTGAGGGTTCTCAAGGCTGCTTTTCTTTAAATTTGCTGTATTTAAGGGCAGGCTCTGCTGGCCCGTGGTGCAGGTGCTTTAATGACACGTGTGGAGTGAAGAGGCCAAATTAATTTCTGAAATGTCTTAATTAGCGACTCGCAGTGTGACCTTGACTGAACCACTATGTCCTGCCTGAGCCAATCGAGGTCTCGTAATTCGTGCAACCTTTGGAAGAGCAGGTGGATTATTTCCTCTTCCTTTTCTGTCCATGGGGCAAAATGCAGACACGAGAGCCCTGTGCTGCCGGAGGAAGCGGGAACACGGCGCAGACACCCAGGGCTGCTACATTGATTTTGCAAGACCACAGCAGTGTAATCACCACGGGGAAGATAAACCACTGCAGAACCACCACCTGGAATGTTCCCAGCCTGTCCCAGGGGAGAGGCAATCCTGCTCCCCACAATTCATCCAAGAACACGTGTGCTGACAGACAGGGACAAGGAAAGCAGGATTATTCCAGCACTCACATCTGATTTATCCCCTTCCAGCCAAGCCCAGGGAGTCACTGTGATGGGGAACCTTCTGCACCCCCTGACTCAGACCAACTCTGCTTTGAATTAAAGCATCTATTTTAAACCATGTCCCCATAGTCTGCTATTGGATGCTATTACCACCACTTTTAAGAGCACTGAGCGTTTCAGACTGGCTTTTCCCGCTTTTCTTGGCTTTGGGAAGGGAGGAGGCAGGGAATGGTGCCTGCCAAGAACCTCAGGAGGCAGATCTCCATCCCTCCTGCCCAGAGTGGACATCGCTGCTTGGAGGCAGCAACACAGATGAAAACTATCAAGACTGGAATGGGGGAGATATTTGAGCCCTCCAGATTCATTTACCCCTTCCCCAGGGCATCCCGGGGGGCTCCTGCAATCCACTGACAACAAAAGCTGAATTATACCCCCCCTCTTCCCGGGAACCAGATCAGGGTGCCTCAGTTGGAGCACCCCAAGCCTTTGGTCAGTGCACAGTGAGTTGTTATAACCACAGCCTTCACTTTCCTTACCCCAGGCCTGCAGGAAGTGTCAGGTATCTCACCCCGAGAGGTTATAAAGTGTTATTACATCAGCCCAAACCCCAAACCTGCAGTGCAGAAACAAAGACATGAGCACGCAAAGCCACTTGTTCTCCCAAGGCCTCAGAGCCAGGTAACTGCCTGCAAATGGATTTTAATGTCTGTGTTCCCTGCAGACATAACTCCAGGACAGCAACAGAAGTTCCAGGACGTTTCTTATTCCAGGAAACTCTTTGTTTCAGCCACAACCAAGTGTTCCATATAATTTAATAACTGTTGCATTGATTTCTCCTAAATCACCTCAGCTCTGTGCACTGCAGCACTTCTAAAAATTAATACTTTATTTAAGAGCAGGTTAATTTCTCCTCCTGCTTTAACAAGGAAGATTAACAGGAGATTGTAAGGGGCTGGTGGTGAGGAGAGGGTAGGTTTATGATTAACACGTGTGGTCAGGAGCCCCCATCCACCACAGCAGATCAAACAAGGCTTTAACTGCATCTTTAAAGTGTTACTGAAGGTGACTCTGCCCGGGAGCAGCCAATTCCTCCTGGCCCACAGGATAAATCCATCTGGCCTGGCCTCCTCCCTCCAGCCCAAGCACAACCCGCATTTTAAGAAGGGGACCAGAATTCCTCCCAAAGCCGCTTCACTGAGGGGACAAGGAGGATCTGCAGAGTCCCCTGCACACCCACCATGCCCCCAGCTCTACCTTCCCCTGGAGCTGCTCCCCCTCCCAGGTTCATTTCTCAGCGGACCTCAGGGCACATGAAGTCAGCAGAAGAGGTTTCTGTGTATTCAGCAAAGTCCTGTTCTGGAGCCACAAGTCACACAAAATTAGGCAAAGGGAACACAGCCTGCCATCAAAGGCCATCAGAGATAACAGAAAGCTCAGAGGAATTAGTCAGAGTCTGTGTTCCAACTAACTCCAAACTGACCAGGGCAGTGAAGTTAAAGGAAAATCTGTGGTGGCCAAGAGCAGCAGGTATTACACAGCAGGAATGCTCTCCTAGAGCAGGGTGTCCTGCCTTTATAAGGTTCTGGAGACAGACACAGCTCACAGGGACAGCACAGGCCAGAGGATAAGTTAAACCCTCCTGGATTCAGTGCTTTATTGTGGCAATTAACAGCTCCCACCATCAGTGTCACAAGACAGCACTGCCATGGCCACAGTGCCTTTGCTGAACTGCTGCCCACGAGTGCCAGATCCCAGCTCAGCAGCACCTGGGACTGCAGGAATAACCAGCAGGAAGGGAGGGAAGCAACAGAAACCAAACCCTGCTTCTCTCAGGACTGTGATTTGTAAGGACACGTGGGCAGTCCGTAGACTTTTCCATAAGGAGATGGCACCATGTGGTTGGGATGAGACTTTGGCTGAAGACAACAGTTCCCAAGATCAGAAACTCTGTCAGACCCAACGTGGCCTCCCAGAACTATTTTCTGAACCTCTGCTCAAGCCACTTGTTTATATAAAATATGCCAACAGATCGGCAAGGATGAATCACCCAGGAGCAAGCCAGAACCCAAAAATATTGTGGAGGAAACACGTTCAAGTTCACATCAGGCTGTTCTGGCCATGCAGCAAAGCACCTTCCCCGCTCAGCGAGGTGAATGGTTCAACTACAGAGAAACTCCCAGAGCCATTAGAAAATGTGGCAATTCCCACTCTCAGTGTCTCCAGGTCAGCACTCTGCAGGCCCCCAACCCCTGAAACAAAACATGGAAGGACGAGGGGAGGAAATGCCACTGGCAGAGGAAAAAGCACCAGAACCCCTGGTCTCTGAACGCCACGGCACATGGACAATCACTGCCACCAACAGCAATGGTTTGCTACGTGAATGCCTCAATCATTTGCTCTTTAGACCTTTCGAATCCTTCTCCATTATTGCTCAAAATTCTGGATTCTGCTACAGAGGAAAGTCAAGAGAACAGCCTGTACCCATGTGTGGAGGCAGCACAAGTCCTCACAAAAGCACCTTGCCTGCCACAGGACCACAGACTGGATCAGGAATCTCTTACCAGCACCTGCAGCAGGCATCCAGGACAATGAGGAATCAGTAAAGTGGAAAACATTGCTGAAGAAAGGGCTGGAACAGCTTCAGCACACTCCTGGATGGCTCCAGACTGATGCCACTGTCTCCAGTTCAGGGCCTGCTGCTCCACCAGAGCCAGGCTCCAACTCTGGCTCCTGTGAGCTGATGTGCAGCTTTTTTCTGGGTGAGCAATGCCTGGTGGCTCAGAGATACCTGGAGTTTATGCATGACTTCCACGTCAGTGCTTAATACATCCTAATCCCAGAGAACACCAGGAGAGACCATACAGGGTGCTTGGAAGTCCAAAGCTGAGTGTTCAAGAAGGCTGACCTGGCTCCATGCTCAGAACAAGCTTTTAGAGGATGACTGGAGACTAAAATTACTCTTCCAGAGACAGCCCCGCCAGTGCTATTTCACCCCAAAAGGTGAAATAACTGCATGCTGTCCCTTGGCTCCAGGGAGCTCCAGACACACCCCAGCCCTTGGAGGTACCAACTCCAGCAGGGAACTTCAGCTTGGAAAACAGAGCTCTAGCAAAGCCTGATACAGGGCTCCTCAGTTTCAGCACGCACAGGGTCTGTTACCTGTGGGATCTCCAGGGACCAGAGCATGGGCTCACAGACAAACTATGGAACAGGACAGGAGAGCACCATAAAGCTGCTCTGCTCCTGCTGGGAATGCACATGGCACTAACTGGTGGTACAATACCCCAGTGAAGGAACTGGCCTGGCTGCATTAAGCTGAGAGGACACTTTGCTGTGTCCACACTGGGGGCAGAACACCTGCAGGCACCTTGCAATAGGCGCAGTCTCACTAGAGAAACGAAGAGTCCAAACAAAAGCCCATTTGCCTAAAATCACCTCACTCCCATGCATGGCTTCCTCTCCCAAAGGATGAGAGCAGCACAAGAATTATTTCTTGCTCTGGGAATCACTTGAGGTCATTCACACCTGGTCTGCCTCAGAGCCTCCTGCTCTTTTCTCATCCAGCCAACGCAAAGCATCTCCTTCCACAAAGAATCTCCAAAAATCTGCTCCTGCAAGCTGGCTGAGATCAATTTCTGTGATGCAGCAGGGAAGGAAGCTGACTGACCACTGAGATACTAGAAAATACGTAAGTTAAAGAAATAATTAAGCCCTTTTCCCGTTAAACCCATCAGCCAAACTCCACCAGACCTGGAGGTGAGACCTATGGTGGGGACCCCTCTCCCCTTCCCATCGCAGCCCGGTAAATGGTCTCACAAGTTGATGAGATCACCTTTCAGCCTCGTTCCTCCCACAATTAATTCTGCAGGAGGCAGAGATCAATGCTCCTGTGATTCAATTATTTATCTGGTTTAATCCAGCCAGAAAACCCTGACCAGCAGCTGCCCAGTGGCTCCCCAGGCAGGTCCCTGACGTGAGGCATGGGGAGCTGGATGGAGGGACCACACCAGTGGCCACCTCAAAAAGCACAAATCCCCAGCACCTGCTCATTTAAACCTGCAGAAATCAGAGCCACAAGGAGGGACAAAACCTCTCTTTAGCCATACCAAGAAACAAAAAACACAAAGAGGGGGGAATTAACACATACACAGGCAGAAACCAATGTCTGTATCAATTCCTAGAAAGGATATAGCCAGTCCTTTCTTTATTCCAAAGTCAGCTCTCTCATATCAACTACTTGCAGTTTTTACTGACTAATCTTACCATAAGATGTTGCCAAAAGCCAGTGCAACATTCCAAAACCTCCATGTAAAGAGCTCCTTCCGACCCAGAGAGATCCCTGAGGTTAGGGAGCTCTGGTTCCCCAGAGACGTTGAGCGACTCAGGGTCACCGTTCATTCCTCCCACACTTCAGTTCTGCACTGACCTGGCTGCACTCTTGAAAAGCTGGGCAATGAGTTGATGTAATCCCTAAATATTCACTATTCAGGAATCCACCACTTGTAACCAATGAAGAAGCATGTGCAGCACAAGAGCATTTTGGGAGGGAAGTAACTGAAGTGTCTGAAGTGTGTTCAATTCACACTCCGGGATCCTCCTGCAGCCAGGACAACTCCCAGCACTGCCTTTAAAAGGTAGAAGAGTTTTACCACAGAGAAGCTCCTACCAAACCACAGACACCTTTCAAATTCCTGGTGTGAGAGGACTGATCCCAATTGCACACAATTTCTCTTCCAGCTGGACAAATTTATTGTCCATCATTTCCCTTCCCCTCAGTAAGGCAACACTGAAAAATAACCCCCAGCACCCCAAAGTCTCCTTTTCCCCCCAAAGACATCAGGAACTCTGCACTTACCTGAGGAAAATCCCCATTTTTTGATAAGAAGTCAGTGGGGTCCACAGTTGCATAGTTTGTATCCCAAAAATGTGGTCTGTTGATGGAATCCACATAAAGATCCTGAGGGGGGTTAAAATATTGCCTGTAAGGAAATGGGAGAAGCAGTTACTCCCTGTCACTCCTCAGCACTTCTCAGGCCACTTCAGCCTCTGGCAACAGTGAAACTGCAACTCTGGGATGTCACATACTGGAGAGGGATTTTATTATGGATATTATCCAGAAGAGAGATGGCATAATAATACCTCTACCAGTTCTATCCCACTTCCCAAATCCAGCAGTGTAAGAACGCTGAATTAAGAATATAATTCTTAGCAGTTTGTGTAAACCAGAAGGATTTACTAGATAACAGTGGTCTGCAGTACCCAGTATTTCAGCCCTGATGAAAAAGCAGAATGAAGCCCTGGCATGGCCCAGCGTGATGGGTGTGGTGGACCTGCCAGTCACACCACGTATGGACATGAGGTGCAGGGAAACATCACACCTGAATGCCAGTTTGGGCCACAAACTCCCCAAAATAGCCCCACAAACCAGCTCTGCCAGGGAAACACCCCTGTCAGCCCACCTGGACAGGGGCTTCAGCACTCACAGACCCCAAAGGCAGGTCAGAACGGAAGGCCTGGGGACTGGGAAATACAGAACTGTTATCCAGAGAGAGGAACTGGGGATGTGACTGCTGTGAGTTCAAAGGCAAGATCTCTGCTCAGCTAACACGGGAACAAAGCAAAGATCCTGCCTGCTCCTCCTCGGCAGGGCCATGCCAGCTGCCTCCTGCTCCCTGCGCCCAGCATCCGCTTCCTCCGGGCTGCCAGGGGCAAAAACTGCACAAAAGCAGCCAATTTCCTTCCTCCTGCCCAGGAAGAGCCGCTGGCCTCTGCTCCACGCCACCTCCTGGTTTGTACAAGCCCTTTCCCTCTCCTGCAGGAGCAAGGAATGTGCTTTGTAATCCTTCCCGTCATGGGCCGTGCTCCCGCTTGGGCAATCGCCACCGACACCCTCGGTGCTGGAGCCAGGGGACATCCACCCCGGCTGGATGGTTTCCTCTTGTGGGGAGCTGGACCTTCTCCCCCATGCCAGAGTCACAGAACCCACGGCAAGAAACTTGAACGGGGCACTGGGGGAGGGAGAAACAGAGTTCCAACAGAACTCCTGCCCAGGAGCTGGGAATGCCGAGCTGCCAAAGCATTATTAAGCAATTAAGGTGCCATGTGTGGCCAGCAGCTTGTTAACACAGCCGGTGAACGTTTACGTGGGGATTTGTGTGCAAACACAGTTATCTCCTCTGATAAATATGTTTCTCCTGCTCGTTTCCCATCACTAAAGATAATATCCTCAACATGAACAGCTCCTGCTTGTTTCCCATCATTAAAGATAATATCCTCAAAAACCAACAGCTCCTTCCTCTTTTCCTTTTTTCCTTCTTTTCTGTGCTGCCATGGCTTTACCTGCTGCAGAGACGCCTGAGACCCTATATGAACACACCTGCACATCCCAGCTCCCACAGCTCAGCCTGGACTGTCGGCTCCTCCTAATGCATCCAAGGAAATTAAAATCTGGGCATAAATTCTGGGAATGAATGTATTTCCACACAGGAAAAGGCTGGTTTAAAAGGCTTTCAGGTCGAGGCCGCTGTGGTCTCGCCGTCTCTCACACGAGGACAGAGGTTGGCCAGCGTCAAGGAACTAACCAAGGACTAGGAAAACTATTTTTACTGGAAAAGTGAACTCCCTCTCCTGTTTCCCTGGCACTTTGTGGCCTGGACAAGGGTCAGTCAAGGTAATGAGGAGGAGACCATGAGAGCCTCAACCTCCCTGGCCTGCTGTGGAATGACCAGCTCCGGTTGGTATTTTGTTTCCCTTAATCCTCCCTTCCAATCTGTCCATGTAGATGCACTTGGTTCCTGCAGTTTGCAGGGAAAGCCCACAGCAGCTCCGGGCACTGCTCCGAGATCCTCCTTGGAAAGCCCCCAAATCCTTTCAGTACCTTTGGAGCTGGGCTTTACCTTCCCTTGAGAGAGAACTCAAAGCTGTTCCCCCTCATTTGCAGGGCTGGCACAGAGCCATTGACAAGTTCTCTTGAATTAAACTGGGACAAAAACGCTTTAATTGGAAGAATCAGGTCAGTGACCCTGTCAGAGCCAAGGTGTGAACACAGCCCGCAGCAAACTCCCCTGTCCCCACCTGCTCAGCCTCTCCAGGGCTTAGCTCCTGGCAAACTGCTCCATGGAAGCTACTGTGGGTCAGCAGCTTCCCTCAGAGGCTGAGGGGATTCACTGGACAATCAAAAAACCTTCCAGAAAGGAAATTTATGCTGTTTTAATCACATCAGCTGCCAGAAGAGGAATGCTCCATTGCAGTTTTCCTGCATTCCAGCTGCTCATCCATGACCCAATGCATCCAAAGCCCTTGTGGGCCCACGGTGCCACTTCTCTGAGACCTCCCATGTGTGTTTTGGCCAGGCTCCATCCTCTGTCCTCCACTCAGAGACACAAACTTCACATCTCAGGCCAGTGGAAGATCAGGGAGAGCCGAGAGGCCACGGGCTGCCTCAGCAGCAGCCCAGCACTTTCCGCCCCCATCAGACACCAATCCATGTTTTTCAGAGCCTGTTTTACTATTTCAGCCAGCAATGATCCACGCAGAGGTGGCAAAGGGCATGAAAACAGCAAGAAAAGGGGTGGTGTGTTTTGGAAACTGGGGACAAAACTTTGCTGCAGCTGTGGGACACCTCGTCCAACAGCACAACTGGGCTGCCCCAGATCCTCCCCCAGCCAGGAATGTGCTGAGCCTCCAGCAGCAAGGGAAGCTGAGCTCTGCAGGGATAATTTCCTCACAAAAAGAGCTGAGCTGCTGCTCTTCAGAGCCCTGAACCTCCCTGGTTCTTTCAGGGAGGTTTAATACACTGCTGACATTTGTCAGGTTAAGAAAATCTGAACCAAAAGAGGCCACATTTAGGGTCTTCTAAAGAAATTCCCTAGCATGAAAGTGAACTCCTGAAAGGAAACAGGAAAAACCTGCTTCAGGATAAAGGTGTTGCTATGAGAATAAGCTCTGTCCAAACACAGCCACTTGCAAATGAGATTTCTCTGCAAGGATTCTGAAGAGAAACGTGCACCACCTCTAACGCCAGCTGCATTTTTCTGTGTTACAGCATGGGCTACAATTACAACCGCCTTTAAAATTCTACTTTGCAATGTTTTGATTCCTTTCAGGATTCCTACCTGTAACCCCCTCACTCTAAATCCACCTTAAAATAGAGTCAGTGCAGTTTTCAAATACAAAAAGCACAGACTTTTTTTAATATGAAATGCAGGTATGGAAAATCTCATCTGAAAGGTGATTTTTATAGCTCCCAGGGTACGAAGAACAGGAAGCTAAAGGTGCAGCCTTGGCTAAATCATTCCCTAGCAAATCATTACTACAATGGGCCTCATTTCCAGAAGTAACTCCAGCAAAGGCAGCAAGTCCAGGTTTGTGTCAGACACAGGCATGTCCTTGCAGGATCGGGCTGTAAGGTTCCCGGCAGCGCTGATACGAGTGGCACCGAACAGGAAGAGAGTGAGGGGCAAAACCAGAACAAATGGTCAAGGAAAAAAAAATGAGAAAACCCAATGCAATAGATAAACACAATCTAATCTTGTGGTTCGATGCAGCAAAACAGAAATTCTGTTATAGCTCTCTGGAGGGTTCGCAACGTGTAATTTACAGGAATCCTGCTCAAAAAGCACGGCCCCTTCCAATCAGCCAGGCCGGCCGAGAGTAAAGGGCCTGAATGGATCTGAGAAGTCTCCTGTTCTCCTGTGGGGAGGAGCTGGCACAGCTCAGCTCCCTCAGCACCTGTGGGGCAGCTTCTGGTACCCCCTCGTGGGGAACTGCCCTGTCCATGCACCCCGTGCTGCCGGGCAGCTCCTGCTGTGGCCAGAGGGGACCGGGGCCATCGGGGCAGCAGAACCAACACAGGGACACAAGACCCCTCATCCCCGTGACAGAGGGGCTGATCCTCACTGCTCCCATCTGCCTGGAAATCACACCCTCACGGGAGGGATCCCACCACGAAGATGCCAAAATCCCTTTAGGAGGGAGGTTACATTAAATCCCTAATTTAATTCCAGGCAGCTGGAACGCAGTTGTTAGCTCAGGATGTCAAGTTCTGCTTCTTTCAGTTCTCCTTCCTCCCACCTCTGACCTAGATAAAGAACACATCCTGTGTATCCATGCCACTCCCTGGATTCACTGAGGCCAAAGCAGCCATGGATCAGCCTCCAAACCCCCAGCCCCACCAGTGTCCCCATTCAAGTCACTCAGTGATGGCACAAGGCCACTTTATGTTGTCCAAACATTTGTCATATCCCACCTTGTGATCCAGGATGGAGGTTCATTGCAAAGAGGGAAAATGGAAAACAATATTTTTCAGTACAGACATGACATGGCTGTTAGTGTCAGTCACTTCCAGTGACACAGCAAAGGATTTTAACTTCACCCAAAACCTGACACCTGGTACAGGTAACACCTTCCTCCACATCTGTGCAAAGCTAGAGAGACTGCTCAGTGTGTTTGCTTAGTCAGATCTGCTAAGAATTCCATTAGTGTTACAAATCCGGGCTAAACCAAGGCTGTTCCTCCCTTACTGCAGTCTCCAGGTTTACCAGAAAACAAAGGTTTTCTCTCATTTTTAAAAACAAAAAGCTGCTTGCTGCTGTTTCCAAGATGCAGCCGTGTCTGAAATGCCACAAGATCAGTGAGTGATGCAATTATTTCCCCATCAGATCATGAAATAAAGTAAACATGGAAAGCAGTAAAGAAACAGTTGAATCACGGGGTGTGCAAGAGCAGAGGGGATTAGACAACGGAGAACAGCACTCACTGGTTTTCACTTGGGAAAGACGAGGTTGGGAAAGAGACTGAGTAGCAGCTACTCCATGAGTTGGCGGCCAGCATGGAATTCTGCAAGGAGAAGACACAACAGTTAGAGCAGCAGAGGCCTGGAACTGTTACCTGGGGCTGCAGATCCGAGGGCAGGCCCGTGGCTTCCCTCCCTCAGTGCTTCCCAGAGGCAGAGGTGGCTCCTCGTCTCTCCAGCAGGACTCCAGTTTCAGTTTTGGAACCTACTCCCCTACCCCTGACCCCAGATGGTCACCAGGGTCAGTGCCCTTCCCCAGCCCTTTCACAGGACACTCTGAAGGGACAAGAGGAAATGGCTTCAAGCTGTGCCAAGAATGTTCAGGCTGGACATCAGGAGGAATTTCTTCATGGAAAGGGTGGTCAAGCATTGCCAGGGGCTGCCCAGGGAGGTGGTGGAGTCCCCATCCCTGAAGATATCCAAGGAAGGACTGGACATGGCACTCAATGCTCTGGTCTGGTGACAAGGCGGGGATCAGTCACAGATTGAACTTGATGACCTTTAAGGTCTTTTCCAAGCTCAGTGATTCCATGATTCTATTACTCAGTCTCTGTGGGATGTCAGCACCAACCCAATAACCTGAAATCGGCTGGCAGAGGTCACACCCAAAAATGTCCTTCTGTGCCTTTTGTCTTCCCACTTCCCTGAACAGTCTCCAATTAACGGGAACCTCTTAGCTCAGCTCATACCAATAAAATCAGGGAGAGAACACAGTATCTCCTTATTCAGCTCCACAGCAGCCTTTAATCTGTTCTTTGTGTGACCAAAGCAATGAAACTTTATACTTGAAGCAACAGGAACTTGGGCCTCGCTTGAACCTGTGTCCCTGCATGTGACATATTCGAGAGTTTGAAACAGAAAGAGAAAACTCCAGGAACACGTCAGCTATTTTGGGACAGGGTTTGCTTTTTGCTCTGTTGGACAAATGCATCAGAGACCTGGTCTGGTTTTAGCAGCTATATCAGGACAAATACAACTTATTTATCTCTGCTGCTCTGGAAACAGGGACAGCTGGACCCAAGCAGAGATTCACATGTCTGGTAGAGATGTGCTGGGGTAGGAGCAAGGTCTGCAATCCTGGGCAGATTCTCTCAGTCTCTTCAGTCCTTTCCAAAGGAGGTGGCACCCAGAAGCCTTCAGAGAGGCCTTGTTTTAATCACAGCCCTGCTTTTCCCTCCCCACTTCAACCTCAACCCCCTCCGATCGATCCTGTACGCCTCTGCACAGCTGCCTGGGAAGCCTGGAAATCACTGCTGCAAACACAGACCAGGACTCCCAGGATCCACCAGACCAGACTGCTCTACCCAAACCCCTCCTGGGCACAGCCTCCCCCTCCCCAGGATCTGCAGGGCCTCACCTCCACGGCCGGCATGGTGAGCTGGGAGCGGAGGCCGGGGATGCCGCAGACGGCATCGCCCGGCTGCTGGTGCTGTGGGAAGCTGTTCCCCCCATCCATGGCGGGGTGAGCTGAGGGCATCAGCCCGTGTCCTGCCTCATGGAGTCCTCGGGAGGGTGGGACAGGCTGTGGAGTGAGTGGTGGGAGCGTCTTTATCTGTGCTCTTCACCCTGCACCATGTCCTGGGCTGGGAAAGAAAGGCACGTTTAGGTTTTGTGAAAGGGCAGGTGGGGGAAAAAAAAAAAACACTTGTAAGCTTAAACATAGCTGAGAGATGAGCAAACAGCCACCAGCCTGTGAAATGCTGCTGCCTCTTCAGAAAAGAGAGGGTTTTATGGGAAACAGAGCTCTCCATTACCACCACACCTGGAATTCACCCAGGCTGGAACACACCTCTCCTGCCTTTCACACCACAGGAGCCCCACAGGTCCCTAAGATCACCTGGGTCGTTGCACAGGGAGCTGGGCTCAGCCTGAGGAATTTTCTTATCTCATGTACAAGAAGACTCTGCACTCGCGTGCAAACTCATAGCAATCAATTCCCCCAAATCTTTTGTTTTCCTGAAAATATGCTCTGGAGGTGGGACACCACTGAGCCAGCAGTGAACCCTCATCTCCCACCCCGTGGCACCCTGGGGTCTCCCCAGTTCCATGGCAGATGTTTCTGTGCACCAAGTCCCTTCCCACACCTATCAAACCAGACAGCACCTGGTTATACTTTTGAAATTAATAGTATTAATGCTACGAATTCCTGAATTTATCAGGTTCTGGCACTTTCCCTTTTGCCAGCAAAAGGGGATCCAGTGCAGGAGCATTGTCCTGTCAGGATTAACTCCACAGTAACATCCTGCCTCCAGCACAGCTTCTCAGTCAAAACCTCCAAACGGATTAATTTTCTTCTAAATTCTCCATAATCCCAAAGGAAACCAATTTCCAACTGGATTTAATGGATTAAAATAAAAAAGAGATGGTGAGAGCAACCTATACAACCAGAGGAGCAGACAAAAGCATTCGTGATGTCTTTACTTCCACTGAATCTTTCTTTGCCCCTTTCTGCCTTCCCTGACCCTCCCCAGAAGCTGAGTAAATCGAAGTGGCCAAAACCTTTGGATGGAGCAATCCAGCCACACACAAAACCTACAGAGCACAGACCAAAGCTGTAATTTAAAAGAGCCACTTCTGATCATTCAGGAGACACCATTTGCTACAAAGAATATTTTTGAAAAGCCATTTTTGACTCGGAGGCCCTTTAAAAATAAGTGACCTTGCGGTGGACAAAAACGACTGTAGCATGTGCAATGGAAAGTGAAATTAAAGTGACTCTTTCTGCCTTCCCGTGGTGCTGCAGCTGTGCCAGCAGCGTCCTCTGGGCAGGGCTCATGTGGGAGCTGCAGGGCCCAGAGTGACCAGCCAGGACACCCCAGCCAGGACCCCCCAGCCAGGACCCCAATCTCGTGTGGAGTCACAGGCGAAGCTCTGGTGTTCCAAGGACCTTCTGTGTGAAAAGCAGAGTTCAACATTCACATCCCACCTATGGAATGCTGTGTCCAACAAAGGGATTGTTTGGGGTTTGGTTTGGTTTTTTTTTTTTTTTTTGTGGGGAGAAGGTCTCCCTTTTCTATTTTGCAAAGATTCCCTTCAACTCCTGCTCAGCTGGACCCAAGAAGGGCTGAGGTTTGCTGATCTCAAGGTCAACGTCACAGACTGCTCTGGTGCCTGTGACTCTTCCTTACACCAGAATTCAGGGGTTTTGTTGCTTTTCTTTTTTTTCTTTCACCTATTTACAACAGCTTTTGAGAGGAAATCAGCAACAGTGATTCCCGTAAGAGCCACAGCAAATCTACAGCTTTACTTACACATCCAAAGGAACTTAGGGAGGGTAAAATCAATATTGGAATCCCTCCGTGCCTGCTCTGCATTAGCTCGTGTCTCACACCACCAGATCACTGGTGGACCCTGCAGAGCAGAGCCTGCCTCTAAAGCAGCACCAGTTCCCCAGGAAAACTGCACAGCAGATCACACTCCACTGGCAAAACAAAGGAAAACTGCTTAACAAGAAAGCTGGAATGTTCTGGGCCTTGGTTTGTGGGGGGCTGCAGTGCAACTGCAAAATACATCCAAGCATTGAGAACAGAGGGGAAAATGAGGCACCGAGAGTTCACTCCACAGCTGGCACCATTCCAGCCATGCCTCAGTCCTGAGGAGGATGCTGAGGGAATTCCTTATCCCAGGAGAACAGCACCAGCACTTGCTGGACACCCCAAAATCCAACCTGCACCTGCCAAATCTTTGTGCTGCAAAACGAGCTCCTGGTGATGAACGTGGAGGCCGGCCCAGCTCTCACTCGGAGCTCACGTTCCAGTGCCAGGCGCTGCCGTCCAGCTTACACACCCAAATTCCAAGAAAAAGCTGAAAAAAACAACTAAATCCAGCGTCAGAGACTTGCATGAGCCTGGGGACAACAGGATAACACCCAGCATGAGAACACAGAAGTGGAAACAGCCCTCAGTTTGTGCCTATCCTGCCATTCTCCAAGCAGCCACACCACGGAAAACCATAAAAATCAGCAAGTTCCAAAGTGCTTCCACTTCCACATCCCATCCTGCTGCTGTGACAGTAAACACTGATAACACAGAGGCCCACACATGCGAGGGAACCACTACAGCAAACTTTTAAAGTGTTTTTCTGCCACTTCTCTTACCAAACATACTCTGACCAAGCAGCAGCTTCCGCTGTTATGGCAAATCCCCGGAGATGAGGCTCCCGGTCCCAGCACTTGTGTTGGGAGAGGGCTGGGAGAGGAAAGTCCAGCCCACAGCAGCACCAACAGCACACAGAGACCGTTCCCAACTTCAGCCACTTCAGGCACGTTTTCCTGCAGCAGCACTATGGAAGAGCAGCGATCCCCCAGATCCAGAGAGAGGGCGTGACCCTAAAAATCCCACTGGACATTTTCCTTCCTGGCCGGGTAGCCCAGGTTTGAAAGTGAAAGCAGCTCCCTGCACAGGATGACGAAGCCCCTGAGTGATTTCATCCTATCACTGAGCTCCAGAAGAGTTTCAATATTCCAAACAGTTTGCATAAAGGTTTGCTGTCAGTACAGGCACTAAAGGGCAGCTCCAGCCTGGAATTCCTCTGGAATTCATCACGTCTGGAGGTTACAGAGCACAAATTTCAGCTTTTAACAGCTTGAGCTTTTCAGGCATTTCTCGAACCAGCACTCCAGCAGGAAAATTCCAATTGACACAAAGAACTGCTGTGCAGTAACCAGGATGGACAGAGCCAGGGCTGAGGGCTCGGATCACTGATAACTGCAATCAGGAGAGTTGAAAACAACCCAGTAAATGCAACCAGCACTTCCTCCTGTTGTGTTTCAGCCTTTGTTGGTGTATTTTAAATCGTCTTAAAGGAAGACAGCCAGGAACCCACAGACATGCCTGGAGCAGCCAGAGCTAAACCTGCCGATCGTGAATTGCCACGCGCTGGGAACAACAAAAACACCTTGGGAACGTGATCCTGTTCTTTCTCCTGCTCAGGGATCAGCTCCCCTCACCCTGCCCACCCCCATGGAGCAGACGGGGAGCCCCAAAGTGTCCCCACCCTGCTCCACCCACTCAGGAACCCCCAGCACAGGCACCCACCAGAGCTGCAGCTGGAGGGAATTCTGCGGGAGACAGGCAGGATGTAACAGCCCCAAAGAAATGGGAACTCAACACTACGGAACTCTGAACAGCCAGTTTTACATCTCAAGCACCCAGGCACCTTCAAGTTCCTCTTTCATGCTTCTCCTTGACATATTTTTGGGAAGTTTAGACCAAACAAGCAGATGGGAATAGGACTCAGTCCTGTCACCAGCGCAAAGGAGAACACCAGAGCGGAAAACACATATTATGGGTGATGAAAACAGAATCACTTCAGGGCATCCTAAGCCAGCACTTTGAGCCACCCTGATCTCCTGAATGCTTTGAGCATGGAAAAGGCTCCTGGGACACAGGTATTGCAGCCCTGGAGCTGGGCATGGCACTGCCAAGCTCCAGGGCAAACACTGGCATCACCTGGGCACCACAAGTCAACGCAGAGCTGCAGAGTGGAACAATCCATGCAAGCGATTAACTGTGGGGATTAGTCTGTAAGAAAAGGGAAGAAAAAATCTGGATCATTCCAGAGGTTCTTGCAAAAGCTGTGGTAGTACAGGCAAAGAACAAACCAGCCCTCCAAGGACAGCAGAGTTTCTAGAGGTAAAAGGAAGAGCTTGAGCCTCTAAGCAGTGCTCGCTGCTCCTCATCTGACACTCCGACCATACATGGTAAAGGCAAACAAATACAGCTTTCTGGAGGGAAAGGTTCCCTTTACAAGAAAATATTAACTGCCCCTCACAGGTAGGTTCCACCCATCCCTGCTTTTCCACCTGGGAGAACACACAGGGCTGTTTCTGGACAGGGCAAAAACACCTCCCCAGACACCATCCGTGCTCTACCAAGGAACTCAGCATATTCCTGTGTAAATCCACCCAGGATCACCCTAGCACATCCAGCACCATTCCCAAACCACAAGCACATCCCTGCAAAGCAGAGCTGAGACTGAGGCAGTGGCTCAGACACTGGATGCATGGAACGTTCCCAAAAACAGGAGCTTGGACACAGGGCAGAACCTGAGCAGGGCACTGGGAGCACTGGGGCTGCTCCCCTTTCACAAAAAAACTTGGCTAAGCAAGGTCAGGAACCAAGAAAATGCAGGTCCCAAATTCGTTACACTTTTCCCCCAATTTCTCTCCCAAGAGACACCTGAGAGAAACCCTCTGGACCTGAGCAGGTCCCGACGTTCTGTTTCACACGCAGCCACTCACGGTGGAAAAACCACTTCAGGACATCAAAGCCAACTTCTCTCCAGATCAGGGCAGCCTTAAGGCAGGCTCAGCGTGCACCTGCTCCGTGAGAGGCGTGTGTTCACCTTGATCACACCCACGCTCGTGCAGACCTCGATTGTGTAACCAAAAAAGACTTAAGAGTTTTAAGTTTTAAACAGAAAAATGTCTCAGGAGAATATAAACCTCCCAGTTAGGCCTGGAATGCTTTCCTGAAGGATCCAGACTCTCATGGTGACAAGTCATAGTGCGGTTTTCTGCTGTGCAGAGAGCTCCCAGCGACGTTTGAACGGGACAGGTACAGGCTTATTTTAGGAAAATGAGGGTGTAAACATCCAACAAACAGACTCCCATCAAGTAAAGAGCTACTGGCAGACATAACAGAGCTCAGGATTCCAAAGGCTCCAGCTGGCAGCTTATGGAGCTCTGCAAAACCTGGCAGTGCTGCACGGAACACACAGCACTCCCAATCCCACACAGCAGCAGTATTAGCACATCATTTTCCACTTGAACATTCCCACCACCAGCTGCTCTTGGTTCAGACATTCCCACATGGCTCAGGAGGAGCTCAGTGCCCCGATGACACGAGGATGATGTGCAGCAGGAACAGCCCCGAAGAGGCACAGCCGACACCCTCCCGCCCTCCAGACTCACCCCAGGGCCAGTGCAGGGACCAGAAAACCCTCTGGGGGTTTGGATCCCGGCTTCGGGATGCCAGTGCTGAACCTGCAGGACCTGCCCTGCCCAGCCCATCTCATTTTCACTGTAAATCGAGCCTGCTAAGGGGGAGCCACAGTTCTTACACTGGAATTTATGGTTATTCTGAGGAGTTTTAGGCCTGGCACTAGTATTTAATAAAGTGAAGCCTCCGGTACCAGCCCAGTTAATGGTCTGACAGCACTGGTTCCCTATTGCAGAGGCTCGGAATTGGGCCAGTACGGGCTGCACCACAGCAGGAGCTTGGTGCATGATGGATTTATGGCTCCAAACTGACAGAGAGGAAGTTTGGATCAGATACTAAGAAATCCTTCCTTATGAGGATGGTGAGGCCGTGGCACAGGTTGCCCAGAGCAGCTGTGGCTGCCCCTGGATCCCTGGAAGTGTCGAAAGCCAGGTTGGAGGGGGCTTGGATCACCCTGAGATAGTGGAAGGTGTCCCTGCCATGGCAGGGGGGGGAACTGAATGAGCTTTGAGGTCGTTCGAACCCAAACCATTCCATGATTCTGTGATCGCTGTGCAGTTCTACAGCGCTCAGTGGAAAAGCAGCTGAAGAGGGAGCCTGAAACACGAGTGTTCGCTGGCTGTGCCCACCCCGCCTGTGCCGGGGCAATTCCTCGTCCGGACCCGGCTCGGACAGGGTTGGAGACCTCTGAGCTTTGCTGAGATCGGGGTCACAGAGGCTCCGCAGCATCTCCGGCTCTCTCCGATGCAGACACGCGCTGCCGGTGCCGGCACAGCCCCGAGCGGTCCCCGCCGAGCCCCCCCGGCCCCGCTCCACACGCGGGACGGACACGCGTGGGGGACACGGGCGGCCAAAGTGCGGGAGGCGCAGGGCCGGCGCTACCGTCTCCACAGGCTGCTCCGGGCCCGGCCCGAGCCCCGCAGCCCCCGGACACCCCGCGGCACCGACCGACCGCTCCCGGGACAGGCCCG
>WEKY01000610.1:214805-246341 GCA_013390045.1 Picathartes gymnocephalus | reverse complement strand
GGCGGGGAGGGGGGTATCGGCCGCCCGCCCCCCTCCCCCAGTTCACCGTTCGGGCCGGCGGAAACGGCCGGAGCTGCCTGCGGGGAAGGACCCGGCCCGGGCGGGGAAGGGCCCGGAGGTCACCGAACCCCCCATCGGGAGTCCATCCCGTCCCGGCTCCGGCGCTGATTTTGTCGCACTAAAAGTGTCCTGTCCCTTGTCACCCCTCCCTGCTCTCCCGCTGTGTCCTCCCTGCCCCGGTGACACCTGTGGGAGGTGCGGGAGGGACCGCCCGGGCCAGGTGGGTATCCCTGACCCCCCTCCGTGAGGAGCCGGGCACCGGGCAGAGGATCCCCCCGACCCCCCGGGAGGACCCGGGTGTTGGGGCACCGGGCAGAGCGTCCCCCTGACCCCCCTCCCCCGGGGTCCCCGGGGTGGGTTGTGTTGTCCTGCACCGCTGACACCCGGAGCAGAGGTGGTGACACATCATGTGCCAGGCGGAATCCCGGTGGATGAAGGATGCCCCCGGGAGCTCTCGGTAGGCACCGAAGGCCTCAAACTTTTGTAGGCGCAAGCGAAGACGCGAGAATTGTTTCGGAAAACTCCTTCAAGGAAACTTGGTTCCAGCTCCCCAACGGCTGAACCCCCCGCTCCGGCCCGTGCTCCCGGGAGGGCGGCGGGAGCACACCTTCCCACCCCGGCTGGGAATCATGAGCTCCTAGGCATGGAAAGTCACGAGAGGGACTGGGAGCTGCTCTGGTTCCACGGGGTGGCCTGACGGCCCGGAGATGACCTAACTCTGCAGGATCAAACTGGGCCCAGTCAAGGCCAGTTGACTGGGAAGAGCCCCCGGCAGCGGGACCGGGTCGGAAGCAAAGCAAGTCCCAAACTGAGTGTGTCCCATCAAAAATTTATGTTCTTTTTCAAAGACATTCTTGAGCCAGGCCAGGATCTTTTGGCATCCAATTGACCTGGAAGCAGCTCTTAGGTTTGGTTTTCTTTTTTTTTTCCCCCCTTTCTTTTTTTTTTGTTTTTGGTTTTTTTTTTATTATTATTATTCATGTTTGTACAATCTTCTGGATATTTTTTTTCCGAGAAGGAGTAAAAGGGAGTGTTGGAAACTAACAAACAGGATTAAAGCCCTGAGCGCTTAAGGGAAAAACAGGTTAAGGAACTTAATCCAGGATGGATCTGCAGGAGCCCCAGCAGCTGGGAATGTTTGCGGAGAGCGAGCTGATGTCGGTGGGGATGGACACGTTCATCCACCGCATCGACTCCACCGAGGTCATTTACCAGCCCCGGCGCAAACGGGCCAAGCTCATCGGCAAGTACCTCATGGGAGACCTGCTGGGAGAGGGCTCCTACGGCAAAGTCAAGGAGATGCTGGACTCAGAGACCCTGTGCAGGAGAGCTGTGAAGATCCTGAAGAAGAAGAAGCTGCGTAGGATCCCCAACGGGGAGGCCAACGTGAAAAAGTGAGTAAAGAGTCCTGGGAGCTGAGGGAGTGAACCTGATTCTTGTTTTCCAGCTGAGCTCCTGTGTCGTTTTAGCTGACAGCGTGGCTGTGCTGTGGAAGTGCTTCCTAATCCGCAGGTATTTAGGAGTCTCTTCCCTCTGAACAGCAGCCAGTGCTCTGGGTGAGGCTGGGCATGGGGAAAGGACAGGTTCCCAAGGGCTGGGACAGTCTGGAACACAGCGCTTTGGTGCTGTTTAATGGCTAAAATAGTGTTTCCTAAAGTAAGGTCTCACCTTGCCCAGGTGCTGCTGTCTGGGAAAGGTGGGGGGACACAAACGCACCTGGTGTCCTCACAGTCAGGGTTATACCTGCCCAGGTGTGTTCCAAAGGCCCTGGAACTCACAGGAGTGGCAATTCCTGCTCCCACCAGTGTAGAAGGTGCCTGGAATGGGATCCAATGCACAGGGCATCCAATGTGTACGGGAAGTTTGGGGTTTTTTCCTTAGCTTCATTTCTAAGGTGCTTGGGAGGTAACTCAGGGCTCTCCCCAGCTGATTTCTGTGGCTGTAAAATGGGGCCAAGGGTTGTCTCTCTGTGCCTCTGACACACCTGGTTGCTCAGGGCCCAAAGCCCGCATGGACGTGAACCCCGGGAGAGGCCGGATGCAGGGCTGGATCCGTGGGGCTGCTGTGGGAACTTTCCCTTCCCGGGACCTCGCAGCAGCTGCGTCCCAGCCCTGCCGGGAGCTGCTTATCAGCCATGCAGGAGGCTCTGCAGCCCAAACAACCCATGAGGGTTTATCTGGGCCGGGAGGGAGAACTCTGAGAGGTCGAGGAGACTCTTGTGGTGTTCAGGTGCGGGTGAGCCCTGACCTGCAGAGTCCTCTGTCTGTCCCTCAGTTTGATTTCCCAGTTTAGCTGTGGGATATTTCACATCCTGTCCCAGCGCTGTTGTCAGGGAGCTTTCTCACTTTGCCTTCCAACCTTTCTTGACAGCCTTGGCCCTGGAACAGTCACATCCCAAGGCTGGGAGCTCCCTGTCTCTCCCTTTCTGGCTCAGGTTCAGGATCGAGCAAACTTGGTTAATGTGTAATAAAATGTTTCTTGTTTTTCTGGTAGAGGGCGAGTGCCCCGTCCACGGGCACATCCAGAGCTGCCACTGAGGAATGTGGAGATAGTTTCCTCCCTGGGGAAACTTTTAATGTAAATTAGGTGCAAAGAGCTTGCCCTCATCAGGAGAGTTCTCTGCTCTCAGAGCCATGGGAATGCTCCTGTGTCCTGAGGTGAACTCCACGGAAGTTTTATTCATGCCCAGTGTGGGGCTGTGAGTATCAGATGGGTCATTAAGGGAGTTATTAAGACGGGTTTTCTGTGGACGTTTCCTGGCTCAGCCCCACCTGTTCCAAAACACCAAGGCAGATTTTTAGACCTTGCCCTATACCCAGAGTTTACTTTAGTTCAAGTTCCTATTTCTGTCCCCTTGTCCTTTTCTCTCTGCCCACCCATCCATGTGCTTTATCTGCTGCTTCAGTGGGGAATTTTAAGGCAGACTGTTGTGTTTTGTGGTCCCCTGGGCCTGTGGGACTCTGAGCTTATCAGAACCCTTCAGCACTGCTTTGACAGGGAGTGAAAGCTGTGTCTGCTCTGAGTGTGGAGATATGTGACCAAACCCAGGTGTCTGAATGGTCAGTGTGGGAGGAACAAAGTGCTGTGGGGTCTCCAGGTGGTGCTGGACACAGTGTTTTAATGTCAGCTTGGCCAAACTGCACTGGAATCTCACTTTGGGCAGCTGTGTTGGAGCAGCTTTGAGGAGTTTATGCCCAGAAACTGCTCCTGTGCACAGAACAACAGGAAATCAGGTTGTGGGCTGGATCACACCATCAGGTTCTACTTTCTCTCTTGGATTGTGATCACTGAAGTGGTTTCCAGTGTTTCCTACCACCCAAGGAAAAGCTGCACATGAGGCTTGGGTTGTTGGGCAGAGGTGATTGAGTTACTGTGATGGGCTCATTCCTCTGCCCCCTCACAGGGCACCTCAGTGCTGCTTCAGCTGTGCTGATAGCGAGTCATCCAAGGAATTCCCTGGAAAACAGTTCCTAGACTGTGGCCCTTGGGTAATTCCATGAGCAGTAACACACAGGGAGTAATAACTGTGGAGGATCATACAGGTCTGAGCTGGGCCTTGGGCACCTGGAGGTGTTGGGCTGGAATAGGATGTTAATGCCATCCTTGGGTCACTCCTTGCTGATATCCCAGGCCACAGCCTCATCCCTGTCCCAGCTCTGTATCCTGGTGTTCTGGAGACCCAGAAATTACAACTAAAATGTGTTTGGGGATTACGTCAAATTGAATGATTTTTCTCTACCCCAAAATATTCCACTTCTGCCCCAGGAAAATGAGCCCTGAAGGGCTCTCCAAGTCCTGGAGAGGGTGTTGAGAGCTTAAACTTGTAAGACACAGTTTCCTTAAATCCATTGGGAGAATCTTCATTTCTCTTTAGAGCAGGTGGAAGTGGCTCAGTCAGGCAGACACCGTTGGAGTTCATCCCTGCAAAAAAGGAGTTTAGTGGGATTGCCAAAAAGAGACAGGAGAACCTGGCAGCCTGTGGCTGCAGCAGCAGAGGTTTAATAACGCCGTGTGCTAATAGCCTGACACGTTAATTAAGTGTTTAGGGCTCTGTGGGATCCCAAGTGTCCTGTGCTGTACTTACCACCTCGGCAATTGCTCAGGTTGGAATTTGTGCTCCTTGGAATTCCTCGGAGGGTTAACCTGGGCTATGAGGCTGTGCTGTGACAGTTTGTTCCTGGGGTCTGCATTTCCCACGTTGGAACCTCCAAAGAGGGACAGCTCTGCTGGGGAAGGACTTGCTGGAATCCCTGGAAGTGTGGGCTCAGGTGGGAATGGGCTGATCCCTCCTCCCTGGACACGTGTTCCCTATGGAGCTGCGTGGCTCAGGGACTTCCTCTGCTAAGCTGGATGTTTGCTTGAATAGGGAGGTGAAATATTGGGAGCTGTAATCCATGGAAAGGCACAGATTGTGACGGATATAGAGCTTGGAATGCCAGACATCCCTGCAAGAGCAGGATGTGGATGGACCCTTGGGACTAGGAAAGAGAAAAAGCGACACCAAGATCTTCCTGGCACTTACAGCCCATGGGCTCACACAGTCCTGGAGCAGGTGCTGCACTTCCTAAGCTTTCAGGATGCTGTGGGAAGAACCTTGTGAACCAAAGGAAGGGAGTGAATCCTTTGGCTGTGTTGCTGGTTTTTGTTTAGGCAGGAATGGCTGGGAACAAGCTATGGGAAGGACGTTGGATCTCACCGTGGAAATGTCCAGGAAGGAACGTTTGCTTTCCAGGCTGCCTTTGGCATCTTCCAAAATGGTGTGGCACATGGAACAAGGGGGCAGCTTTGCTATTTACAGTTCTGAGCAACAACACCCTCTGTTATTTGCCATAGCAGGTACCTTCCAGGGGATAAGTCTTAATCTGCCAGGATGAGCTTAATGGATCTGACAGAGGTCAAGTTAGAAGGTCTTTTCCCTCCTTGTCTCCCTCCAAGGGGGTTGTACTTGGAAGCAGGCCCTGCCCTCTGGCAGTCTGTCTGGTCACACGCTTGCAGTGGGCTGGGGTGGGGTTTTGGTGTTAATTTTGAAAGAAAAAAATCAAATTTAGGCCCGTTCTGAGGAGGTGAGGACCGATGTTCCCCTACTCGAGGGGTTTGCAAAGGGAAATGGGCTCGGAGGTGACTGGGCTGGCTGTCCCTGCTCCTCAGGCATTCCAGAGCGAAAGAGGGGCTAAAAATAGAATAATCTTTCCTCTGGGAAAAGGGCTGCTTGGCCTCTGCCCCAGGGGTGGGGGCACTGCCCTGGCATTTCGGATTGGTTCTCAAAGTCCTCCTGGCAGGGGGGAAATCATTACAGAAATATGAGATATTTATTAGTCCGTTGAAGGTGGGAGGAATTAGTGTTTGTGCTTCTGAGCTGCATTACAGGGAGTGAGCTGTTGGGAGCAGGATTTTAAATGTGTTCCCAACATTTGGGCCTTAAAGCAGTTGTGTTTGAGTGTCTTTGCTCCCCTCTGGCAGCCCTGGTTGGAGCCTTTGGCCCTCTCCCTCCATTCTGCAGGATCTCCTCAGCCCCACACTGACACTGGCTGCAGTTCCTGTGCTAATTTAATCCACTTCAGCCCTTTGGTCATTCCTATAATTAGACCTGTCTGCCATGTCCACGGAACACTTGGGAGCTTTGCCGTGATATCCTGGGTCTCTGCTCAGCTTTTGGTGGCTTCTTCTAAATCCAGAGCTGAGAAAGGAGTCCTCTGGCCTAAACTTTGGTAGTGAAATAATTCATACTGCTCAGACATCCTTAAAAGATCACTAAGGATTCTCCTTGCACTCCTGCATTGGAGAAACCTTTCCAAGGAGCAGCTCCTGGTTGTTGCTCAGCCTTTGTGCTGGCCCCAGCTCATTACTGGAGCTGCTAATTGTGCCCGTGAGGGGCTCTGAGCTGGCTTTGGGCAGTGGCTCTCACTTTCAAAGCTGTGCTCAGAATTCCTTGTAATGCTGCTTCCCTGAGGCCGAGCTGATGAAGTGTGACCACAGTGCTTAAAGCACTTGCCAAATGGCTCTGGAAAGGAGAATTTGGGAGCTCAGCACAGCCCAGGATGGAGCAGCAGCCGAACAAAGTGAAAAGCAGGACCTGCACTGCCAGACACCGCCAGAACCACCCTGACCTGACTGTCCTGCTCTGCCTGTTTCTCCACTGCTGGCATCCAGCAGGATTTTGCAGGATGAGTTTAATGCAAAAGAGACTAAACTGTGGTTTGGGGCAGGTACAAAATCCCTGGAGACAAAGATCAGAACAGCCGACAGAAGGTGACATTCGAGGGGCTGTTCCCCAAGCCAAGGCTCCTCACTGTTTTACCTGATTTATTCCCCACAAACACAGGATTCGGTTCAGGTCTCTGAGCCATTCAATCAAATTAAGTTTGGGTGAAATTTTGGAAGAAATGGAGTTGGGAATAAGCTTTTTAAACATAACTTTCTCCTTGTCTTTTCCTGCAGGGAAATCCAGCTCCTGCGGCGATTGCGGCACAAAAACGTCATCCAGCTGGTAGATGTGTTGTACAACGAGGAGAAGCAGAAAATATATCCTTTTGCACAGGGCTGTGCATCAGGTTTGAAATCCCACTGTTCCCTGCTGTAGTTCTGCTTTTGAGAAGGCCCTTTTGGATGTTTCTTAAACTTAAATTTTTGCAACTGAATTGCTTTCACTGTTGTTAACCATCCTGCCCGCCTGGGAGACTTTCTGTACAAACACAAATTCACACAGGCACTGATGAAGGCAATTTTATCCTCATTTTGCTGGATTTTGTGTGACTGCCACACTGAGAGCACTGCCTGGAAAGAGTGTGGAAGTTCCTGGAGCTGATCCCTTGTAGCATGTGTTATAAATGGATGCTTTTATTTTTGACAGTGTTTTCTAACTACTGTCTTCTTATTACAGTACTCTAGAAAAGGAGTAATTTAATTGTGTGCGTTAATTAGATCAAACACTCTGCCACCAGATCATTAGGATAAAGCAGTGTGACAACTTCTGCTTGTGCTGTGGCCTCCACAGAGCGAGGGGACTGCGAGTCAATTACTGATAGAGAGATCCTGTTTAATTAGGGAGAAGGGAGGAGGCAGCGCAGGGAAAAGGAGCCCGAGAGAGACATCGTGTGTTGGTACCAGGTGATGACAACCCAAAACCATCACTGGGAAATGAGATCTCTCCAAGGATGCTCCTTGCTGGGCTTTCTGAGCAGTCCTGGATCACAGAGTTGGTTTTCAGTACTTTCCCCTTGCAAGGACAGGTCGACTTTGTTATTTTTATCTTTATCTGCTCCTACACTCTCACAAAATTTGTTCCTCCCTGTGCTGATTCTGGCAATAACTAGGGGAATTTGTTTTTGCTGGAACCGGGAGCAGGAATTCATCCATGATTTTGTTCAAAGCCTTGCCCAGCTCCTGGCTGGCATTGCCGGTGCTGCATGTCCTGGGCTGTGACAGAGCAGACAATTTAATAATTTTTTTTTTTTTTTCTTAAAAAAAGACAAAAGTAGGAGGTAGCAGCCACATGGGGAACAGGGTTGGGAACGGATCCAGCAGAAAAGGGACTCTCTCCCTGAGGCTCCCCTGGGGGCAGGGCCCTTAGTCATGCACAGAACTGTTAGTTCCTTGCAGGAGGCAGAGTTGGGGTTTAGGGGAGGGATGTCAGCTTCCCCCTTGGTGATTAAAAAAAAAAAAAAAAAAATCCCTATTTCCAGACTAAGCATTGTGGGATTGGAAATTGGGGCTGTGGAAGGAAGGGTTCTGTTCCCACCTGGGTGTTCTGTTGGTGGTGGAAGTGCACTGCAGGCTTGAGCTGTTTGTCATAAAGTCACTGAATGGCTTGGGTTAAAAGGACGTTAAAGTTTATCCCATTCCACCCCCTGCCATGGGCAGGGACACCTTCCCCTATCCCAGGTTGCTCCAAACCCCATCCAGCCTGGCCTTGGGTACTTCCAGGGATCCAGGGGCAGCCACAGCTTCTCTGGGCACCCTGTACCACGGCCTCACCATCCTCACAGGGAAGATTTTTTTCCTAATAGTCCATCTAACCCCCCTCTCTATCAGTGTGAAGCCATTCCCCCTTGTACTGTCACTGCATGCTCTTGTAAAAAAATCCCTCTCCATCTTTCTTATAGGCTCCCTTTAGGTTAAGACAGTGTTTGAGCAACTCGCCTAATCAAAGCCTTCAGTGATTTTCTGTGGGAAAGAGAAAGCTGTGGTGACTGGATTAAAAATATCAACGACTTTTAGTATTTAAGGGGCTGTTTGCTGGCCTGCTGTGGCTGGGAGTGCAGAGCTGGTGGTGAATGGAGAGCTCATCCAGGCAGAAAATGAACCCAGTTCCATGAGCAGCATCCCAGGGATTGTGTTACCGGTGTGTACAGCTGAGTGTGGGAGCAGAACCCCTTGAGGAGGAGAACTGAGAGCTTGGGGCACCTGTAACAGATCTGCTCCAGCCTGGAAGTCTGTTCTCTAATCTGGTTGATCAACCTGTAGTGGATCAGTGACCAGGGAGGGCTGAGGAGCAGCCTGGCCGTTAATGACACCCTGCCAGGCTGTCCTTGAGCCTCTTTGCTCCCTGGAACTGCTCTGGATTATCAACCATCGCTGTTATTCTCCTGACAGTGGGAGAGTTGATGTCTTCCACATCACTCTGATACAAGTAGTTCACAGGTTTCTTCCAGAGCAAGAAAAGGTAGAAATGAATTTTGGGATCTCTTTCTTCTGTTCTTGCTTTTGTTGATTTACCGAGTATCTTTGTGCCCATCATGAAATCTTGTTTAGGGTATATTTAGAGTATTTTAGGGTCTCTCTGAAGAGCAGCTCATGGGGAATGGAGCAGGAATTTAATGAGTTTTCAGTGTTTGGAACTGCTAGATGGAGCATGCTGGAAAGGGGCAGCAGAGCCCCAGATCCCACACAGAGCAGGAGTCTCCCTTCTGCCTCTCCTGCCTCTGGTGGCTTCCTGGGGCAAAAGTAACTTACTTTGGGCTTAGGTTAAGAAGGTACCTGCCAGGAGGAATAACTGACCATGGTTGGGATTGCTGGGGAGTCCTGGCAGCCTCTGCTTTGTCAGGACACTCCTGATGTTCCACAGTCTGTTCTCCCAGGCCTCTCCAAGCCACACTTTGCCTTCAAAAGCCCAGGGAGAGGAGGAAACAGGTAATTACAGCATCAGGCAGACTGGTTCCCATTTTTTTTAGCCCCAACATTAAAGCTTACAGAGATAAAAACTGGAATATGCTGCAAGGGAACAAATGCTGCAGAGTGCCACCAGCTCTTGGCATTCTGTTTTAACTGTTTTTATCCTTGTGGTTTCAAAAAGCTTCCCAGCTCTCCAGGGATCCTTTCTCCTGCTACTCGAATATTCCTGTGGAGCTGGGGGTAAGCAGCAGCTGTTCCATGGAGCACACAACTGGGTTATTTGGGACAGGGAATAAGGAATAAATAACCAACTTTGGGGAAGGTGGCGGGAGCTCACGGTGACCTCAGGTGCAGAATACCCATGGCACTGGGGGAATGGGCTACAGCTCTTCTGCCAGGGAGTTCCCAACTTTCTGTGCCCACTTTGGGGTATTTCCCTGTTCTCTGCCATGCCTGTGAGATCTCCAGCTTATTTTTTGTGGAGTTCCCATCCTGTTCCAGGTCTGGTCACGGAGCTGCAGCTGCTCATCTGGGAGAAGGATTTTCCTGTAGGTGCTTTCTCGTCCTGTGGGAACTGGAGGAACATCCCTCAGTTCCTGGGGAGTGCAGCCATTCCCCCTGGGGTGGGGCTGCTGCCCATCTGAGGAGTGTTAACCCTGGAGCTTCCTTAACTCTGCCCTCACGTATATGGTGATGGAGTACTGTGTGTGTGGGATGCAGGAAATGCTGGACAGTGTCCCAGAAAAGAGGTTTCCAGTGTTTCAGGCTCACGGGTAAGTTCTGTTCCTCTCCCCACTGTGTTCTCTCGAGTGGAGAGCATGTTCTGCTCTGCTCAGGCTGCATTTGAAAGCAAACCTGGCTTTGTGCAATAATTTCATATTTTATACCCATGCAAAAAAAATGGAAAGCTCTTGAAGTGGCCAGCAGGGATTGCCCTTAGATTCTGGGAGGAAAACCATCCTTCTATTGATTTTTCTGTTACTTTTGTTTTACTTCCTGAGCTGCCCAACAGCCCCTCCTTTTCCCTGTGCTCCTGCTGTGCCGAGGGGTGTGAGGAAGGAATCTCCTGCCTAAATGGAGGTCAAGCCACAGTTCAGCATCAGAAAAGAGTTTAAAGGCCTTGGGATGGATTAGGGATTGGCAATATCCAGCATGATCTGGTAGCTGGGGTCGTTAGCTGGGATAAGCTGGAGCCCCTTTCACTCTGCAAGAAAAGAAACCTGAGAGTTCGGGGAATAGATACAAAAACATTTTCAGGATCAAATAAGGGCAGAGCAGCAAATCTTGTGGCAACTACATGATTTTATGGTCATCTTTTCATTTTATTGTAAGAGATCTCTGAGATTACAGACAGCCTAAGTGAAATTCGGGCCCATTAATATTATTTCTGGGTATTACAAGATGAAACACTTGCCTGCACAACTGCCGGGCTGCCTGTGGATTACGGTGATGGCCCAGAGTCTCTGACCATAGCAAAAAGCTCCTTTCTACTGGCTAAAAGTGTTTGATTTTTCCCCTCTGCCTCTCTCTGCAGGTACTTTTGTCAGCTTATAGATGGCTTAGAATACTTGCACAGCCAAGGGATTGTCCACAAGGATATAAAACCGGGAAACCTCCTGCTAACAACCAATGGGACACTAAAAATATCCGATTTAGGCGTAGCAGAGGTATGTGAGAAGCACAGCAAAGTCAGAATGGGACATTCTAGATTGAGGTCACCTCTGTGGTGTCATTGATTTATTGTGCATTTAGGCTTTTGTTCTGTTGCACTTGCAGAGTGCTCTGAGTGACTCTGAATATTTATTGCAATTGGCAAAGCACTTCTTTTGGTAACAGCATGAAACCTCCACTCAGGAAGCACAGAGAAGGAAGATGTCAATCTTGGGTGATCCCAAAAGTGGGGGAAAATGGGGATAAGCTACGTAACCTTATCCTTCTTTTTATATGGAGACTGTCTTAGGGAGGAGAGGTGCAAGACTTGTCACTGTGGCGTGTGGCTGCTGTGGTGGCGTGATCTCATCATCTGTAAATGTTCAGTAGAGGAGTTTTCCCCTTTTGTTTCCCAGGTGGAACTTTTCCAAGAGTCACAGTTTGTTTTCCTTGGAAGCCTGACACTGTTTGGTCTCTCCTGCCGCAGGCATTGCATCCGTTTGCGGAGGACGACACGTGCAGGACGAGCCAAGGGTCACCAGCATTCCAGCCCCCAGAAATTGCCAATGGCCTTGACACCTTCTCAGGCTTTAAAGTCGACATCTGGTCAGCGGGAGTGACGCTGTGAGTGCCAGGAGCCCCCAGGAACTTCATAACTAATGACAGCCTCAGACAGCTCAGTCCTGGCCCAGCTGTGCCATCACTGCTCTTGTGTGGTGAGGGGAGCAGAGCGGGGGTGCTACTCATTCCTGTGGGTGGGTTTATGCTCCCCAAAGTACCTGTAATTCTGCGCAAGGGGATCTTTGCTCTCCGTGAGTGACTCTGCAGCTGTTGCTCAGCCCCCAGAGGCACAGCCAGGGCAGTAACAGAAACCACAAGTATCCGCAGTATTTATTTTTAAGTTTTTGCTCTCCCAGGCTGTCAGGGAGATGTCCTGGTGGCTTTGACCCCTGTGAATGAAAAGCTGTGATGAAGGCAGGCTAAGCTTAAAGAAGCTTTGCTCATACTGCCAAATATTCCTCTTTTGGTTTCCTCTTGGCTGCTTTTGGCTTGTGTAGTCAGGTAAGAACTGAGTTACCCATGTGCTGCTTCTCATCCTGCTTCTCCTTCTGCCTTCACAGATACAACATCACAACGGGTCTGTACCCTTTTGAAGGGGATAATATCTATAAATTATTTGAAAACATCGGGAAAGGCGACTACACAATTCCAGAGGATTGTGGTCCTCCACTCTCAGACTTATTGAGAGGTGAGTCTTCCCAGCTGGTTCCAAAAGGGTAACATTTATAGATGCAACTACTGCTCAGCTTGCACAGTGCCAGAGCTTCCTTCCAGGTGTCCTGTGGGGATATGGGATCCTGTTCGACAGGGAGGTTATACTTACAGCCTGACAAGACTCTGGCACAAATTCAGCACTGGTGTTTTCCTGAGATCCACTAACCTGCACAGCTCGCAGCCACTACTTTATAGCATTGGTTCTTGCATCATATCCTGTGCTCTGAGAGGCTTTTACATCTGAAGACAAAGCCCACAAGAGGTTAAATTTAAAATGGCATCATAGCATTGATGCAGGTTTGGACAGTGAGAGCACTCAGATGCTGTGTCCAGGCTTTCCCAAATGTGACACACTGAGTACTCAGGGTCTGCTGTCCCACCTCATCAGCCTCTGCTCTGGAATTACTTGTCTCAATCCCATTTGTCTCCTTCCCCCCAAATTCAGAGCTCCAGGATATTGGAGCAGTGACAGGTGCCCAATTTCACAGCAGGGCTGGGATAGGACCAGGAGTGGCACTTTCTGGGGAGAAAGTTGTGGGGTTTTTTGTTGGGGTTTTTCTTTTTTTTTTTTTTTTTTAATTCCCATCACTTATTGCAGCAGTTTGAGGTTTAGTGCTGAACAGTCTCTACCTGTGGAAGCTGAGTGGTCAGGCAGGGCAGCAGCTGTGCTGTGCACAGCAGGCAGCCTGGTGAGCCCCTTTGGCAGGAGCTGGGATGTGATTCCAGCCTGTGGGAGAGCCTGACCAGCATTCCCAGTGCCTCCTGGGCTGGGTGCAGCCATGCTCCCAGCCCTCAGCACAGGCTCATCCTCTCCTTTCTCTTCAGCTCTTTGTGAGAGATCAGCCCCCAAATGTGGGATGCTTGTTTTGTTTCACATTGGTTTTCCTGGTCCTTGTGCTCTGTGGGGTTGGTGAGGGGTTTGGGGGGCACTGAGTTCCTCTGTCCTGGCAGCGTGTCAGCTCTGCAGGCCCTGGGGTCCTGGTGCAGGGACACAGGCTCGGTGTGGGGACAGGGGTTCCTGGCTCAGTGTTGGGACACAGGATCAGTGCGGGGTCACAGGCTCCTGTCTCGATGTGGGGACATGGGCTTGGGTAGAGGGACCCAGCTCCTGGCTCATCATGGGGACACGGGCTCAGTGCAGGGACCATGGGCTCGGTGCAGGGACTCGGCTCCGGAGTCGGTGCAGTGCCCTGGCTCCAGGCTCGGTGCAGGGACAGAGCTCCCAGGCTCGGTGCAGGGCCCTGGCTCCTGGCTCGGTGCAGGGCCCTGGCTCCTGGCTCGGTGCCGGCCGTGCCGGCGGCAGGTGGTGCTGTCAGTCCGAGCTCTTCCGCCGCCGCCGCCAGGGCTCCCCCGGCCCCTCGGCACCAAGGAGCTACCAGACCCCCGCAGCCCCCCTCGGAGGCTATTTTAGCTTCCCTGGTGCCATGCCAACGATGAAATCAGTTATTTCCATGTGTTTCCAAAAGTATTAGCCAGCTTTAGCAGCTTTCCGAAGGCGTTACGTAAGGCAGCGCTTCCAATGGCGCTCGGCGCAGCCAGGGTCCGGCTGCTCCGCTGAGCCCGGCACGGCGGCTGCTCGTGGCCTGATGTGCTTCCCATTGTACCTGCCAGCCCCAGGGAACAGTGGCCTGAGCTCCGTGTGGCATTTGGCTTGTGACTGCTGACTCCAAACGTGGCCTTTTAACGAGCTGGGAATTGCCCAAATGGAGCAAATGCCACAGTCCTGTTGGTCCGGCAGCAGTTCTCCTAAAGCATCCAGCAGAACTCCCTGGAGGTTTGTGATCAGCCTCTCAGCTGCACTTAGTGCTTCCCCCTGGGAAAAGGAGCATGGCAGTTTTCTCTTTTCCTGTGCTGAGGATATTGACAGCTTAAAATCTTGTGCTTCATTAGCACAATAACTCCCCTCCTAGTTGTCTTCCCACCCCTGCGTGAGATCTGGAGCCAGAACTACCTACTCTTCCCTCTGCCTGCTTTTACATGGAGGAGCCTTGAACCTCTTTCTGTCTCTTACAGCCCAAGTCTCCTCTTGCATCCTCACTGCTGTCAGTCTGTTTGTCTGTCTGCATCCCTTCTGTGCTTGTGCACCACAGAGGCTGGAGTTGAGAGGGGAGAGTGGAGCTTGTCTGGGAGGAGGTGGCTACACCCCTTTCTTTCAGGGCAGTGAGAAACCCTAAGGATCCCTTTCCCACCTGAGCACAGTCTCCCACCTCTCATCGTGCTATGTACAAGCTGCTACATTGCAAAAGCTGGCAAAACCTTCTGATAGTCCCCTTGCATGGTGTGATAGACATTTTCCAGTGGTCAAGATGCCTGGTGGCCTCGAGGGGGATGAGTTTTGGGGTGGCATTGCCCTGGCTCTGCCCTCTCTGGAGGCCTGAGCACCTCCCCAGCATCTGCTGAGGCCCAGGACTGAGCCATGCAGTGGTGGCACCACGTAGCTATGGTGACAAACCTGGATGCTTTATTTAGTTCCTGCTTTCCTCCAGAACATCTGCATTTCCTGGTCGGTGCCCGCTCCCCCTGCAGCAGGCTGGGGCTGAATCCATTGCCTGTGGATCAGATACTGTCAATGGCTGTGTTTGTGTGAGCAGCACAGACATCCCCAGCTCAGCTCTGGCGGTTTTGTCTCATCTTTGTGTTGCTTTGAAAGGCTCTAAAAGCCCTCACAGGGCTGAGAGCGCCTGGTCTGGGTTTGAGTGAGGCAGAATTCAGTGCAGCAAAGTGCTCGTTTCCTCTGTCTGCCAGGGCTGTGCTGACCACAGGCTCCACAGTTGGGCTGTGAAGCAAGCACAAACACACTTTGTAAGGTTTTTTTGTTCTTCTGTTGACTACTTTTGTAGTGCATCTTTACTTCTTCTTCCCCTTGAGCTTGTTCTTATCTTTGTTCCCCTTTTCCAGCAGAGCAGAGTTTAGAGGACTTAAAGCTTCAGTGGTATTTGGCTTGTAAAGAGACTCGCATGACAGTATATCCTCCAGATTAGTTGGGATGCTGCTCCTCATTTTGTCTCCCTAATCAGGGATGAAGCTTTATTTATACTCTTCAGGGATGGAAGGAAGAAGGGCTGGTGCTGTTTTGTGTGTGCAGTCAGGAGAGATGTGTCAGAGTGGAAGAATTTATAAATAGCCGTAAGGTTCTTCTGGCAGCATCTGCCCGTGGCTTATCAACTCCTGTGCACTTTGCTTCTGGACCAGAAAAATGTACAAGGTCAGCTTTCTTCCTCCTGGTCTAATAGTCTTTTACTGGAAGAGGAAGCTCTGAGGCTGCAGCTCTGCATTAATCAGCATCTGGATTGATTTCCAGGCCCTGTGACCTGGGACATGATGGTTGGATCCTCAGCAGTTTGTTCTATCACTTCCACGACCTTTCCTTGCTGGGACAGTGAGAGGATGCATCCTGGTGACAGAGGGATGCTTTAATTCTGCTGTGGCAGGAGTCCCCAGGGCTGTCTGTGCCCATCCAGAGGCCATTCCTGGATCACAGGCTCGGGATTTGCCTGCAGAGGGAGTTTGTGGCCGGAACACCGGGCTGAGTGTAGGGAGAGGGAGAAGGTCTTGCCTCATTTATAGATTGGCCTCATGCTGCTTTTACAGTGGTTGTTAAATGTTGATCCGAGTTGGAGACTGAAGCGGAATCCAGGTCGAGTTCATTAACCTTGCTGTTGGATATCTTCCTACTTCTCCCATCCCACACCTGAGACTGCCCTGTGCTCTGAACTCCAGGAATTCTGCCCTGGAGCTGTGCCTGTCCAGGATCACTGAGTGTGTGGGCTGGGGGTTGTGAGGAGCTCAGATCCATGATCTCCAGTTTCTGGTTTGTCACTTGACGTGATTTGAAAGGGTTTTGAAATTGCTGATGTGCTGCAGAGGACACGATAGCCCTGTCTGGGCACGACTGTGTGGTGTCTGTTCTTATCAATGTAATACCTGATAATTCTCGATGAGAGGACTTCGTATTTTAGGAATAATTTCCTCATGGAAAGGGTTGTCAGGCACTGGAAGGGGCTGCCCAGGGAGGTTTGGAGCCCCCAACCCTGGAGGTCTCCAAGGAACACCTGGATGTGACACTCAGTGCCCTGCTCTGGGTGACAAGTTGGGGATCAGCCACGGGTTGGACTCGGTGATTCCATGGCACCCCTGTATGGGCACAACAAATCCTTTGGGAATACCGGGGAGCAGAGGTTGGGGTTGGGCCTCCCTAACACTCCCTGGCACAGCCTGTCCCATCCCTGCTCCCTGCAGATAAACTCCAGGGAAGTCTTTACCCTAAATGGCCGCGAGCGGCGGCTGCTGCGGGCAGACGCTCCAGGATGACTTGCTGGGTGAATAGAACATGATGTTTTGTCTTGCTGAAACCTCTCTTCAGTGCAGGACTTGAGCCACGGAGATGCTACGAGTGACTCAGAGCTGAATGTATGAATGTACATTTTCAGTGAGGACACTTTCCGTTTTCTTTCAGATGTTGCCCCAAATGCGGTCGTTTTTCATTGAAGTAAAAATTCCTTTCGCTCAATTATTTTCCTTCTGCTTTTTTAGTGGCTTGAGAGCAACAGCTCCCTGTGCCGTGGCTGTTTGTGGCTGCTTCTCTTGGACCTCTTTTAATCATTTACCTTAAACAACTTCTCCTGCTTGTACTGGTTTCATCCGGTAAATACCTTAAGTTTCAAAAACACCTTGAAGTGTGGTCTTTAAATAAATCAATGGAGGGAGTGGGTGGTGTCCTGACTTTCCTGTTTCTAACACTATTAATAAGAGAACTCAACCAGTACCTGCTCTTGTCCCCTAAACTTCATGTGAGAGCTCTTTGCAGCCCTATTTCTTAAAAAGAAAAAAAAAGCCAACTCATTTGGGCAGCTCAGCTGTGAAACGGTCTGATCATCTTATTAATAGGTTCTTTAATTAGGTGTGGGATTTTTTTTTTTTTCCTCTGAACTTATTTCCTTCTCTGTAAGGTGAGGAGAAATTCCATCTGAACGTGAGAAAATTCCTTTGCTGCCAGGGTTGAGCTCTGGAGCAGGTTGCAGTGGAGGGGGTTGTAGGAGTTTCCATCCTCAGAGACCTCCAAAACCCAGTCCAAACAATCCAAAACTCTGAGGAATTGGGCTCTGAGGACTCCAGTGCCTCGAGTTCCTGAGCCAGGGGCTTGGGATGCACCTGACCTGTGACCTGGAGAGCTCTTCCTGGATTGCTTTAACCTACTTCGTGTGATGTCATGTGGGTCAGTAGTGATTCCATCTGCCTTAAAGCTCTTAATGCTGTCACCAGCATGGATAAACCTTCCCAAATTGCCAGGGCAAAGTGTATTTTGGGTTCTGGGGGGGAAAATAACTTCAGTCCTTTCTCACTGTACTGTACTATCCCCCCTCTTTACTCATGTCCTGATCTGCTGTGAGACAAACAGACTGACAGGGAAGATGTTCAGGAGCAGCTTTTCACATGTGCTGTGGTGATTTATCTCTTTTGTGACCTTTGAATTGCAGAACCACACAACCACACCTGCAAGGCCCTTGCAGCTTCCTGCTTGAACTAGGATGTGTCTGTCCAGCTCTCCCTTCCCAAGTGTCCTCCCAGATGTATCCCCCACCCCAGTGTTCTCAATGTGTCCTTGTCCTGGCTCTCCCCAGCACTCTGCACTGTTTGCTCCCATCCTGACTTTCAGAATTCCTGTTTGACAGTGAGTGCTGCTTCCCAGACTTTTCTGGTTGCTAGAGACGGGCTCCTCCTGTTCTCACCCATGTCCAAACCCTCACTCTTTATGCAACCTTGACATGTGCAGGTGCTTCAGGAGCAACAGGAGATCATCCGGTAAAAGCAAAACTCCTTGTGGTGTTCAGCCTTGAGGCTTTGTTCATGTTCATCAGGTGAATGTGCTCCTGGAACCTTCATTGGAGAATATCCTGGATGCTGCTGGATGAAACTCTCAGGGTTCCATTGGCTTGTTTTTGAAGAATATGGCAAAATTTGCTCCTTCCCTTCTGTTGAGTTGTGAAGCTTCTGAAAGGCAGTGGAGCAGAGTGGGCATCCCAGGAGCCTTTTTAAGGAATCCACCTCCTTCTCTCCCAGAGAGAATAGGGATGAGCTGCTTTTCCTCTCCCCACTCTGCTCACCACCCACCCCAGCTACCTCAGCAGATGATCCCAGAAATCCAAGTCCTGGCCAGGGCACAGGGATGGGCAGCAGGATGATTTTTTTTGTTGGCTCTCCCCTGCTGTACCTCAGAATAGAATTCCACTAGACCAGAGGATCTGGGACACTGAGCAAGTGGACATATGCTGTGCCTGAGGCTTTGGCTCTTCCGTGGAGGAGGTTCAGTGGAATTATCTCTGAAATGCAAAATCTTGATGTTCTTTGCCTGGAGACTTTCTTGAAGCTGTGATCGAGGACTGGACAAGCCTCAGTCCCTGCACGGGGAGGGAGGGAAGGGCTGTACTCTCTTTGCAGGTGGGAAGCTGAGGAACACACTGGATCAGGTCAGCAAAGGGACTGGGATTTTATGCTGAGCTTCCTGTGGCTGATGGAGCAAATCCTGCCTGGAGCTGGCAGGACTGGACACAGCATGGCAGTCGGGGAGGGAGGGGGAGGGAAGGGCAGAGCTTTGTGCTTCCTGGCATCGACTCAACTGGGAGTGTCTGTGATCACACCTGGACTTTTTTTGCTTCTTTTCAGGGATGCTTGAATATGACCCAGCCAAGAGGTTCTCAATACAGCAGATAAGGCAGCACAAGTGAGTGTTACCAGTCCTCCCCTTCCTGTTCCTCCTGTACCTGTGCTCCCGCTCTCACCTCCTGTTTCCTTTTGACAGCAGACACATGGAAGTCACTAGATCTCCTTCCTCCAGCTCTGCTGGGGCTCTGGCAACCTCCACTTGGCTTTTTTCCTCCTGTTAGAGCATCCAGTGAAGCACTGGAATTGCTAACCAGTAAATAAGGAATATGTTGGAAGTCTGTTCGTGGCATGCCTGCCTCTGGATAATTAAGGTTCTGGATAATTTTTTCCAGAGGCCAGCAAGTACTAATGGAGCAGAACAGGAGGCCCTGAAGGCTGTGTTATTGAAGTAGGGACTGTTCAGTAACGTGTGTTAGTTCTGGCCAGTCTGGGGACAGAAATATCCCCTGGTATTTGTTCCATATGGAGTCAGTATGTGGAAAGGCGTTCCAGGACAATAGGAAATTTTTTTTTCTTTCTTTCTCTTTAATATCCCAGTCCTCCCTCCCCCATATCCTCCCTCATTTTCTGTGCCATAGTCATGGGGGGAAATGCCCCGTTATCACTGAGGGTTTTTTTAAGGATCTGTTTGAACATGCTGGCTCCGAGCAGAGATTTCCTGGGCGGATAAAAGTACAAGAACAAAAAGCATCATGAGGCTGCTTCGCTGCAGAGGCTGCATTAGTTTATCTCCTCTTGGAATGGGAAGTGCTTCTGAGGACAGGCAGAGCTGCCTCTGGACTGCAGCTGCTGTGAGCCTACCCAGATCCTTTTGGGAGCTGTAAAAGCAAGGATGTGATCCAGGGTGGTGCTGAGCCCACTCCATGCAGTAGGAACAGCGCTGCTTTCCTCTTGTGTCTTTGGAAAAGCCATGTGCTGTCAGGTGATGGTCCCTGGGAGGTGCCCAAGGAGCCACAGCCAGAACCTGAGAGGCCTGAAGTGCAGTGGGGCTCTGCAGGAAGCGACTGGGGCCAGCTGCAACAGGGATTGGAGCAACCAGGGTGCAAGCAGGGCTGGGGAGGCAGGGTTTCTGGAGCTGCCCAGGCAATTAATTAAGCATCAGGGCAACTCTTTTGTAGTAGCCAAGCCCTGTGTCTGGGTTGTTTCAGGGGCTGTGGGCACTGACGGGCACAGGCATCTTCCATTCGAGGCTGCCTTTCCCTGCACGTGCCTCCCAGTACCAGTGGCCATGACCAGAGGGGATCAGCTTGCCATGCTTTGTCAGGAAACACTGGAAAGAAGCACGAATTAAGTCTATGGAGTCCTCAGTAGGTGTTGAGAAAAGCACTAAAAGCACTTCCCTTCCTGTGGCTGCTGCAGCTGCCCCTGAGCTCGGGCACTGTCCTGGGCCCTCATGGGTCACTGCCAGGTGATTGAGCTGGTTCCCCAACTCCAGATACTCCATTTGGCCCTCCTCCCACGTGGCAGTGAGTTTTTGCGTCAGCATCGCCCAGCTGGAAGCACAGGGGGGTCTCCAGAGGCCCTGCCTGTAGTTAGAAAACCAGAGAAACTGGAGCACATCTCTGGCACAGGGCACATGGAGCTCCTCGGCTGCTGTGCCGAGGCTTTGCATCCCACAGAGGGGCTGAGGAAAGGCTCTACCTGCAAACCCAGGAGCATTTCCAAGGCTTAGGCTCATATTAGTTTTGTGTGAGCTTAGCCAGTGCTTCTTAACAGGCTTTTCTCCCCTATTAGTAATTGCCTCCTTCCTCCTGCTGTGGCATCTAGTAATTACATCAAGCACAGCAGAGCTTGCGGCCTGGACCTTGGATGTGTCTGTCCAGCTTCTTTTTGTGCTAAAGAATCCAGAGCTTGGTTCTCCTGCCTTTTCTTTAAATAGAGGCTTAGCTCTGATGCTTAACCTGACCCTGTTTTTTTTGGTTTTTTTTTTTTTGTAAATGGAACACAGCAGTCAGGACAGCAGGCAGCCATTTGGGTATTGGCAGAAGGGTTTGGGAAAGCACTTTAGTAAGAAGAGGTTTGATTTCTAGAATGCTTAGATGTCATGTACTGGGGGGAGTAAATCATTAATGATTGTGGGTTTTTCTACGCTCCTCCCCCCAAAAGCATGTGCTAAGGACAGGAACTAAACCAGAAAAACATCAAGCAATTTCCCCAGGCTGCCCTGCTGGGATGGATCCCAGCTCAAACCAGAGTCACCCCGTGCCTTTCCGTGCTGCTGGAAGTCTCCTTTTATGTCTTTGAGCTGCTGTTCCCGGGGACTCACTCATATGGACAGTCAGGATCATCAAAGTGCTCTGAAATCAGCTCCTGGGCCCCAGGCAGGAGTTTTGCATTGGATCTACTGGACCAGGCTTGTGTCAGGATGGTGGGAAGGGGCCGTGTTCCCCTGCCCTGTGGGAAGGGTGATCCCAAGGGAAGCACCACAGGGCGAGTGTCCTGCAGCCACAGAGCTGGGGCTCAGGATCCATCCTTCCCCCCTTCACCTGCCATAAAGTGTGAAGGCCCTTGCAGTGGGATCAGGGATAAAATCAGTGGCTCAGGGGCACTGAGAAAGCACCAAGGGAGCTCCATAGGGAGAAGAGCTGCAGGAGACAGGGAAGGCATCCAGGCAGCCCAGCAATGATAATCCAGCCATTCCTCCCATTATTCCTGTCAGCTATTCCAAATGCTTTTGCCCCTGCAGCAGCAGAAGAATGCTGGAGGAAGAGTCTGCCGAGTTTCATTCCTGCCAGCTGCCTTCGTCCCTCCTCACTCCTGCAGCTGAACTGCATTAAACTCCTGTCTCTGCACTTTTACTGGAGCAGGACAAAGCAAAATGCTGCTCTGTTCAACCCAGTCCGTGCAGAGCAGACCTGGAGTTGGAAATGGAGATGAGTTAAACTTCTCCCAGCCTGTCATCTCAGAGCTTAGGAACTGCCAGAAGCCGACCCCTCAATAGCAGTGGAAGAGCCTGGAAACCTGCTTTCCCTGGAAGGATCCAAGTGGGATGATGTTCAGTGGAAAACCAGTGCTCATAGCTCAACTCCAGGAATATTTGGTGCTTCTGGGATGGGGGATTGTAGGGCAGGGAGGAAAAGCTGCCAAGAGCCAGGGAGTTCCAACCTCCTCCCTATGGATTATCCACCACCTCCCTGGGCTTCCTGCTCGTACACTGCATTTTGTTACTAATTCACTGACCTGCTGCAGCACTTAAAGTGATGAAGTGGATGCAGAATTCTACCTCTGTCCCTTGTTTCCAAGGCAACCATCTTCCCTTCCCTCTCCACAAGTGTCACACTTAATTTGTTCAGGTGCAGATCCGATTGCAGGAGTTCATAGCACGAGAGGGGAGGCACTTCCACCTTTTATTAGTGGTGGTGCAAATTAACCTGCAGGGCTGGGGTTTCCTCCTGCCCTCCTGGAGCTGCTGTGCTGCCTTCCCCAGCACCTGTGGGGTTTGGAGCATGGCTCTGGGATACTGTGCTGTTCAAACCTGGGTACCAAACCCCTTGGAAATGTTTGTGCGGTGCTGCTGAGGGCTCCTTGGCAGGGACTGACTGTGTTCCTGGGCTCTATTTGAGGGAGAAAGAGAGGTTTCTCTGAGCCTCTGCTGCTGCCTGTGCACTTGTGAGCTTTCCCCATCCCTTCTCTGTAGTGCCCAGGCAGTGATTTCCCATCAGCAGGACACAAAGAAACATTCCTCTTCATTCCTGAGGCACCTGGATCAATCTTCCTCTGGCAGCACATGGATGGGATCTTTCCTTCTTTTACCCACATTCTGCAAATCAGTTTTGTAACTTGGTGTGTTAAAGGGCTGAATCTCCAGAACTCCTTGTAGGAGTCTAAGCCATCCCTGCCACCTTTGGTCCTACCACCAGCTGGGAAAAACTGCTGTTTTCATACTTCTGTTTGTTCTGAACTTGACTGAAGAGCTTGGACATCCCTCGATCCAACAAGAGCTGGAGCAGTGATTGCGAGGACACCGCTGGCGTGTGTTGCCTTTCCCTGGGACATTTTGTGCCTTCCACGATTGCCTGTGAGGGAGCTGAGCTAAACTGGAACCCTGTTCGTTGCTGCTTGTGGTGACAGTGACCTTCCAGGGAGCTGGAGGCCCTTACATGGCATCACAGGAGGTGGAGAATGGCTCATCGTGACCCTGGCTGGCGGGGCAGGGATCTGCAGCTTGGCATCTGCTCTCAGAGAAAACCATCCCCGCGCAAAGCAAGCCAACTGCAATGTTTGTGACCCAAATGGGAAGTGAATAGCTGGGAGTGTTGGAAAGCTGCAGCTGTGCTTACAAGATTCTTATTTTAACCTTGCTTATACCAGGACTTGAAAAGAGCAGAGGGAGGACTTGTGATGAGAGATCTGAGCTTGGGAGCTGCAAACCAAACGGGCTCATTAAGCACTGGGCAACCCAGATTCCTTTTTTCCTTCAGTCCTTGACCCTTGCTGTCTTATCTCCCTGTGGCTGACAGCAGCTGTGTGAGCACCACTTCTGCCTGGCAGGATCACAATTAACGCTTGTGCTGCTGCTGGCCGGGGGTTCTGAGCTTTGCAGGCTCCTCAATGAGCTTGTGCAATAGGAAGAAATAATCCCTTACTACTGCTGCCTTCACTCTGAAGCGTTTCTAAGCCACTCCCAGCCCTTTGAAACAGAGACCAGAAAGGAATCTGCCTCTTGCAGAGGGATGTTCTGCACAAGGGGCTCTTCTGAGATATCCAAAATCTTCTCTTCCCCCTCAGGGTTAAAGCAGCTGCCACAAGCACCAAATAACTGTGTGTGTGCACCAGTGCTGTTGGCTCAGAAAACATCCCTGAAACTGGGAATAACTGGTGGAACAGGGCGCTCACCAGCCTGTGTTTTGGCTGGTGGTGAGGGCAGGGTGAGGAGGAGCTTTATCTCATGGCCATCGCCGACCAGGAGCTGCTGCTTTCTGGCTCAGGCAGTGGCTTCCTGAGGCAGATGAGGGTGTTCCTGGAGCCAGTGGTCCTCAGCTGAAGAGCAAATCTTCAGTGACAACCTCCAGCACCAGCACAGAAAGCGGAATGTCTGTCCCTGCTGGAAAATCCTTGCCAGGAAATACTCCACTACTCCGTACAGAATTGCTCGAGGCTCCTTCCAAGAGGTCTTTGATTTTTCTTAGAACTTCAATGGATTTCTCTTCTCACTCTCTATCCTCATTACCATATATGCATATGCAAGTGTTTGAAATCACCTCCCGGAGGATGGAGGCATAATGACTGGAGTACAGTGATTCAGGTTTCTGCTGCTAATAAAAACCTATTTTTACTCTCCTGGTAAGTAGGACAGGAGGGAAGAGTGAGGCAGAGCTGAAATACAGCAAAATAAAAACACCAGTTGCCATAGACTTCCAGGCTTTTTCCCTTTAAAATTCTCCTTTTAACAGCAGTCACTCTGATCTCATTTGTCCTGGATATTCCCTTCTCCCGAGGTCTCTGGTGTTGAGTTTGGATCCCTCGAGCCCCAGCGCCCCTGGCAAAACCAGCTGGTGGCTCCTCTGCCCCTGTGCTGCTGATCCTGCCAGGCTGGATCAGCCCAGGCTGGATTTGCTGTCTTGGCAGTCACTTCCTTGATGAAGGCAGTCTCCAAGGAAGGGAAATGGATTGATCCGATTAGGAGAGCGCTGTGCCATGCACGTCACCAAGGAAGCCAATCCATGGGATCTGTGAAGAGCCCTGGGCCACAATTGAGTTACGCTGGGCCCACTCCCTTCCTGCTGGTCCAGCAGCTGGGCTGGGCTTTGTTTAACTCCTGTAGTGCCACTTGAGGGACCAGAGGTGACACTTGCCAGCTGACATCTGCAGCAGTTCCTGTCCCTCTCCCCAAACAACACTTTCCTCCCTGCAGCCAAGAGGCTGCCTGGCTCTAAAACTCCATTGCTGCAGAGAAAACAGTTTAAAGATGCTGATGGTGAAGCAGTTTCTGGATGAGAGTTCACCCCTCCCTTGAATCTTGCCTGATTTGTCCCAGTAGCTGCATTTCCATTTGTTTATCTCCTCACTCCTCGCTTTTCCTGATAGTTTTGTTAGAATCCCACTTTTTTTTAGGCCGACTGTCAAAGCAGTGTAAGACTAGAACAAAATTATAATTACAGCTCTGCGCAGGAGGTGCCTTCAGCCTTCCTTCCTGAAAGGAATTTGGAACTGGGGTGATAAAAACCAGATGGCTCAGGTTGGTGAGAGCTCTTGGGCTGGCTCAGGCCCTCCTCCGTGTTTGGAGGCCAGCAGTTCCTGGATGCCAACTGCAGGGTGGGAAGCACTTGTGTCCCATCAGGCTTGTGTGGGCTGGAAAGGTGTGTTAGAGGTACCTGCGTCTGGAGGAACCTCTGCTCCCACCTACATCTAAGGGGTCCCTGGGAGTGTGGAGGCTCCAGCAGCACTTCCAGGAAACTTTGGGTGCCCACATGCAGCACTGGGAGATGTCCCAGACAGTCTGGAGTCAGAGCTCTGCTATGGGAGTACGATGAAAACCTAAGAGGTTTATCCCATCTGGCTCTGGGATGCTGCTGGGAAGCAGCCTGCTGGATTCCTGATCTGATTAAGAACAGCTTTCGGAGCCGATATCCTTTCCTGGCCAGATGGCAGCATGGGGTTTGGTGGTGATAGGAGTCCCTTGAGACAGAGAGGGGATAAAAAGATAAAGTAGAAGCCTTTCTGCTGTGGCAAACTGGCTTTTAGAGGAAACTGCTGCAGTAACTAACTGCCCTCTCCTTAGGCTGGGATCTTGCAAACTTTTGTCTGCTGGGCTGGATCAGCCTCAGCTTCAGGATAGGAGAAGTTCCTTCTGTCCTGCTTGCTTGGATAATAAAACTGAGGAGCTCAGCAGCTCTGCTGATGTGTTTTGACATCAAAAGTCAGTAGTAGTTTGGGCTGGAGCTGGTGATGGGGAGAACGGTCCTGAGCTGCCCTCTGTGCCTGTCCCTCTGTTCCTGTCCTGTTCCCAGTGTGTCCTGCAGCACACTCCAATACTGACACCTGGACAGACCTTTTGGTTCCTCCTGTCCTGCTGTGGGTGGAGCTCCCAGCTCGGAATATTGGGGTGGGCTGGGGCCATCCTCAGTGGAGGACTCCTGCATGCCTTGTGCCCTGACCCAGCTCTGCCCTTGGGCTCTCTGCAGCTGGTTTAGGAAGAAACATGCTCAGGCAGAGGCGCTGGTGCCCATCCCTCCCAGCCCCGAGACAAAGGACAGGTGGAGGAGCATGACGGCGGTGCCTTACCTGGAAGATCTGCATGGCTACAATGAGGAAGAGGATGATGACTTGTATGACATTGAAGATGATATCATCTACACTCAGGACTTCACAGTACCAGGTAGGGGAGAAGTGGATGGGTTGGGGTTTTTTTTTTTGTGTTTAAAGCTTTTTTACGAAGGGCCTCAAGGTCTGAATAATCCTTTCAGCAGAGGAGGAGACTGTTGGTTGTGGAATGGTGTGAGTGAGCCATGGTGCTCCAGATTCCTCAGTCCTTGATTTGATCAACCAGGATGCCCCTCCCAGTGTTAGTCCTGTGCCAGCTTCCTCCCTTCTCCCAGGAGCAGCTGCTGCTGGACTCTGCTGTTCAGCACAGTTAATTCTTTGGACCAGTTTTGCTAGAATGAGTTATTTGTGATCAGAGCCCTGGAATGGCTCTGTCTTCAGGGTGCAGGGCATACCTGGGGGATCCCCTGCACGCTGGGAGCCTGGTTCCAGCCTGGCCCTTGCCTTCCTCAGCTCCATGTCCATCCCAGCTGGGCAGGATGAGCAGGCAGATGTCTGAGATTGGGGATCACATTGGGGATCACACCAGGAATTTCACCTTCCTCATGCAAACAGCAGCGTTGAAACCCAAATCAGAGCTGTCATGGCAGATGACAGGCAGATTTCTGGAAGATCTTCCATGTTCTTTATGTAATTTGTGCTGTTTCAGAGGGATTAGAGACCTAAGGGATGAGAGGGGCTGGTGAGGTGGGATGTGCAGTGTTTGTGGTGGGCAGGAATCCCCTCAGCACTGGGAACAGGCTTGTGGGAGGAGCAGGGTGAGGAGGGTCCCAGCAAAGGCCCTCGGTGGGTTTGTGAGGCATTGCAGAGGTGGGGGCAGCTGCAGGGGGAGTAAATGTGAATATTTCCACCCAAGTCTTCCTGCAGCATCCCTTTGAACCTGCTCAGTGCTACATTTCTAGCCGTGATCCCATATTAAAATATAAATTAAAAGCCCCCTTGTACATGGGGGATCGGTTCTGCTGTGGCTGGGCAGCCAGAGCAGGAGTGTGAGTGACTCATGGGTGGGGGTGGGTGTTGGGTTTGAGGTGGGGGGAAGAGGAAACCTCATTAAATCCTGTGTTCTTCAGAGGAAGAAGGGGCTTTGAGGAAGTGCTTTCATTTTTAAAGGGCTATTTAAAGATTTATGCAGCTCTGTGGGGAGATGTAAATGTTCCAAGCCCCTGGTTCAATCGGTGTTAAACATCCCATCCAGGGAAGTGCTGGGAGGGGATGGAGGGGAGGATGGCTATGGCCTGGAGGCAGAATCTTCGTGCAGTTAAAGGGATGTGAGAGTCCTGCTCGGTGCTTTTGTGCTGCCTCAGGTCTAGAGGCTGAGCTCTGCTCTTTCCTGTCCGACATTAACCCCTCCTCTGCTGCAGCCCTGTCCTGCAGCACCTGCTCCTGGGCTTTTCAGTCTGAGGCTGGAAAATACAGCCAGGGCTGGAGCTTCTGAGTCAATCCCGGTGCTCAGGAAGGTGCATTCCTGGCTGCTCATGGTGCCTGTGTGCTCGGTCTGACAAGCAGCAATTCAAAAGCTCTTTGTGGTGTTATTTTGAAACCTTTTTTGGTGCCTGAATGAGCTGGATGCGGAGCCATTAAGAATGTGAGGGGTGGCAGAGATGAGCAGGGATGAGCAGCCACATTCCTGGTTCCTCTCGCAACCCTCCCTTTATTTATTTTATTTTTAGCCCTGCTCGTGGTGAGGGTGAGGTGGGCAGGAGCTGCTCGGGCAGACGCAGCGCTGGGTCAGCGGTTCCGCGGGGGCAGCAGTTGCCAAGACTTCAGCCCATGCTGAATTTTTATTTTCATTAATTTGAACGTCAGCAACTGTCATTGGTGAAGGAGGTAAAATTAGCTCACGATTCACCTCCCTCCTCGGTATCCATAATAGACTCCCGGGACTGTGCTTTTGAAGCAGGGAAGGAGGGGAGGAGGGAAGAGTCACACAAAAGACAAATGAGCTGTTTGGATAGATTCTTTTTTCCCTCCCCAGTCAGAAATGTTAATTGACTTGGCCCGAGTTCAGCCGAGGGAGGGGAAGGAGAAGTGCTCAGTTTTGATCTGAATGGGGTTGTTTGAGGCTCTGCAGTGGTGCCGGTGGGATGGAGGGATGGGAGGAAAAACCTGGAGCTCTGGGGGGCTGCAGCCAGGCTGTGCCGGGCTGAGGCTGCAGCCTGACCCATGCAAGCCCCCGAGAGAGCCCCATCCCTGGGGGCTCTGGGGCTGGTGAGTCCCCCCCTTCTAGAACTTGGACCCCTGAACCCTTTCCAGCCATGGCCCCTGCAGAGGGGTCGGGCACTGGAGGAATCACAGCAGGGCCGTGAGCTTTGTGCTCCTGAGCCTCCTGCTGTGCCAGTCACTGCCAGACTGCCAGAGGCACTGGCACATGCACTGGGGGGCCCCAGAGCACCCCCATCACCACAATCCCTTGTGGTGAGCTGGGCCAGGAGCTGTGCTGCCCTGGGGTGCCAGGCTGGGCACTGCAGGTGCGAGCAGCTCCAGCAGTGCCAGGATGGGGTGCCTGGAACCAGGAGCTGTCCCTGGCCAGTCAGTCCCTGTCTGTGCCTGTGGCAGGAGCACTCAGGTAAGCAACCACAAGGCAGTGATTGGGAGCTGTGGCAATGCTGGGAGCTGTTGGGAGGGATACAGGGGGAGATCCAGAGGGAATCGATTGCACGTGTAGCCCAGGATACGTCCCTCCCTCCCTCCCTCCCTTCCTCCTTCCCCATCTCTGGCAGTGGCCAGGGATGATGTGGCAAGGCACAGGGGTCCAGGATGGGACCCCCACTGTGCTCCCCCAGAGGAGAAGCAGCTCTCCCACCACCCCTGCGTGTCCCCCCCAGCTCCCAGCAGTGGGGTGATCGCTGGCGCAAGCGGAGCTGACGTCCCGCCCGGCCTTGGCGGAGAAAGGATTGAGCATCCTTTAAAGAAAATTATACATAATCGTCTTACAGCCTTTGCTTCCACTCAAACCTCTGAGTCATAACTGAAGGGCCCTGGAGCGTGACGTTCCTGCTGGAAGGAAATTGCCTCGGCTGGATCCGGTGCGGGGGAGCCGGGGCCTGACGAAGCCTCTCCTCAGCCCTGCGTTGGGCTGGGGGCTGCTCCGTGCTGCCGGTGGGAGCACCCCGGGATGCTCTGCAGCCACATCCCTCCGTCACTCCCCGGGTGAAGGGATGTAACCCAAGCCCCGGCTGTGGCAGCAGGAGGTGCCTCTGGAAATGGCACTTCACCTGCTCTGCTGAGTCACAGGGAGCTGAGGAGGGAGAGGGGCTGATGCCACCCATCTGGGTCATCCCTCAGGGGACAGTGACACACCTGAGCCCTAGCCCTGCCAGGAGGGGCTGCACTGCCCTGTTCTGCAAACTCACCCAGCCCCTGGGTACCCCAAAGTTGGTGCCTGGGGCTGGGACCTGCAGAGAGGGCCGGAGGAGGAGGAGTGACCTCGCCCACTGCTGCTCCTCTGCTCCCTGGAGGAGTCGAGCTGCTGCCTGGGGTCGGGGGCAGGGCACACAGACACTCCAGGGAGGAGGGGACACTGTGTCTGTGTGCTGGGGGAACTGGGACCAAACCACTCCTCGAGGGGAGCAGGTGCAGTCTCGGGCTCCCAGCCTTTCACATCCCCAGTTCAGGATCTCTCCCCTGGACTCCTCGAAGGCGCAGGAACAGGTTCAGGTTTCCCACAGGAGCAGGATCCATGCCGGGCACTGGGAAGGGGATGCTCCTTGAGGGTCTGCTGCCATGCCCTCATTGTGGCCGTTCCCTTGCAGGACAGGTGCCTGAGGAGGAGGCCGGGCAGAACGGGCAGAGCCACGGCAAGGGGCTGCCCAAGGCCGTGTGCATGAACGGGACGGAGCCGGGGCAGCTGAGCACCAGGGCCAAGGGCGAGCGCCGGGCCAGCGCCTCCTCCAACCCCTCCCGCAAGGCCTGCTCTGCCAGCAGCAAGATCCGCAAGCTCTCCACCTGCAAGCAGCAGTGAGCTCTGCCCAGGTACTGCTGGGGCACCCCCGGGCTCTGCCCGAGGTGAGGGGGACATCGGAGCCTGCCCCAGCCGTGGGCAGGGGGAGGGAGTTGAGGGGGGTTTTGTGGTCTGGATCCTGAGCATCGCTCTGCAGAGCCCCTGGTACCCAAGGCCTGGATCCCCTGTGGTGCTGGGGGGTGCAGAGCCCAGGGGAGACGCCGTGCCCTGCTCTGCCCACCTGGCTCTGCTCTGTTCTGCTTTGTCGTGCGAGAGGTGCTGCAGCCATCCCTCTCCCCTCCTGGGCTGTGGCCAGGCTGTGTGATGACACCCCCTTTCCCTGGCACCAGGGTCCCTCTGCCCTGCTCCCAGCCTCACCACCCACCCGGATTTGGGGAGCACAGAGGAGCTGGGCTGCAGAGGGATGCTGAGCTCCCCAGGGAGGCCCCCATGGGATCTGCCCCTGGCTCAAGAGGTGGCCCTGTCCCCCATGGCCAGGCCACTGCCATGCCCAAGCCCCTTTTCCTTCCAGGGGAAGCTGAGCCCACTCCCTGCTTCCCTCCCTCCTTCCGGCTTCTTCCTCCCCAGCTCCAAGCCCTGTCCCCTCCTTCCCACCCCTCATTCATAACGGAGCCAGCAGTGACTCATGTTCAGCCTCATCCGCCCCCGGCCTCATGCTCGTCACGGCGCTGCTGGGGCTGAGCTCTGTTATCTCCTGGATCACGACCAGCTTTGTGGTGTGAAAAAAGCCCGAAATAAAAGCCGGATCCTCCCCCTGCAGCTGTCAGAGGCCCGTGGCAGCTCCATCTTTAATTCATGGGGGCAGTGAGTCACCTGCGGGGAGTCGGTGCAGCCGGAGCCTGGGATGGGGCTCCCCAGGACCTGCTGCTCCTCCTGCCCCTTCCTGCTTGGCTGCTGCTGGAAAGGGAAGCTCCGGGAGGGCTGCCAGAGCCTGGCTGGGTCACTCCCCCCTTGGCCTAGAAGCGTTTGGAAGGAAGGGAATGCTCCCCTCTTTGGCATAAATGACATTCCTTGGCGGCGTTTTCTCCTCGGGGTTTTGCTTCGGGCAGGTCTGGGCTTACCTGGCTGAGGGACCATGTACTGTGGGAGCCCCCAAAACCTTCCAGGGACAGCACAGGGACCCCGGGCCCCTCACTGCCATCCCGGGGTGCCGGAGGGGAGCCCCGGGGCAGGGTGCAGGTCAGGAGCAGAGCCAGCACCCCAAGTTGGGCACCCCCTGCCCTCCCTTAACCCCTTTCTCTCTGTTCTCCCCACAGCATCCCCGGGCCCCAGGCCAGCCTGCGTCCCCCTCCTCACCCCAGCTCTGCCTCTCTCCTGGGACTGGACTGTGCTTGCAATCCAAAAGGAAACCAGAGGAAACCAACCAAGGAGCCCCCCCTTCCCTCCCCGCACCCCCTGCTCCGGCCAGCGCCAGGACACGAAGCTGCAGTGGCCGGACCTTCCCCACCGGACACCTGGAAGTTGAACTCTGCAGCTGCCAGGACGCTGCCCCCCTCCCCCCAATCACTCTTTGCCAATCAAGACACTGATTCTGTTTTTAATTTTGCGATGGG
>WEKY01000610.1:129323-172282 GCA_013390045.1 Picathartes gymnocephalus | reverse complement strand
GGAAGATGAGGCGGTGCCCCCTCCGCCCCGCTCCCCCCATCCTGCCCCCCCGCCTCCATCCTGCCCCCCCTCCCATCCTGCCTTCTGGGAACCGCTTACAGGGGCGGAGGTGAGGGGTCAGGGGGGCCTGGGCAGGGCTGGGGCCCTGCGGCTGGTAGGGAGGGGACCCGGAGGAACCGAGGCTCTCCAGGGACTCCCCTGGCTCTGCCCTGGGTACCCCAGAGCCCGGAAGGGCAGCCCGGGTCTGGGGTCCCCTCGGGAGTACCAGCAGCAGCCCCCACCCATGACCAGGATTAGCCCTGAGGGTGCCCAGGCCAGGGGTGCACGAGCTGGGGTCCAGCTTTGGAGCCCCTCGGCCACCGGGGCGCCGAGGTCTGGGGCTGTCTTGGGCCGGGGATCAGGTCCTGCTCCGTTCCCCTCCGCCTCTGGAGTCCGGTCCGGGTGTTCCCCTCGGCCCGCCGGACCCCTGCCCGCCGCGGCGGCAAAGCCCAGCCCGGATCCCTAGGCAGGAAGCGGGGCGGCACCGGACACCCCGCGAGTTCCAGCCCCGGTTCCCGGCATAGCTCAGGTCACAGCTCAGAGGGGTTCGGGGCGGGCGAGGGCTTCCTGGGGACTGGCGGTCCCGGCCGGGAGGCGGGGCTGGGTCCCAGGCTCCGCTCCGTGATCCGTCCCGGGCTTTCCGCGCTCCCGGCCCCGCTCGTTCATTCATAGATCGCGCGCGCTCCCAGCCCATTCATCCCAGCACGCGGGGAGCCTCGTTACCGTGGCAACCGCCACCCCCCCCCTCCCACCGCACAGCCAGAGCGCTGGGGGGGCCACGGACCGCCCCGGGGTCCGTGTGCCTCTGTGTGTGTGTGTGTGGGGGGGTTCCTGGCGACAAGAGCCCGGGGGGCTGCACCCAGGGGTCCCCTCGTTCGCACGGCTGCAGGCGCGGGGGGCGCTCCCCCAGCTCAGCCCCGCCGATGTTCGGGCAGCGGCTGCCACGTCGGCGGGGGCGGCCCCCCTTCGCTCCCCCGGGCTGGGGCAGGAGCCCGGCCCCGGCGGTTTCCATCGTGGGCCGGGCTTGGCGCAGCATAACCTTGACCTTCCCTCCCTACCTCCCCACTCCCACCCCACCCCCGTCTCTGTGGTCGTGGCACTGAGCTCCGGCTCTGCAGAGTGCGATTTCCCTATCCCAGAGTGCTGGGGACCCCCCCAGAGGGGCGGGGTGTATCGAGTGCCAGCGGGGAGCTGTGGGTGCGAACTGCCGGGTGGCAGAGTGGGGGTGTCCCAGTGCTGCATGTGAGGGTGGGTGCAGGTCGCACGTGTGCACCCGCGGCTGCGTGTGCGTGGGGTTGTGCAGACCCTGCAGCCGTCCTTTCGTGCACCCCACGTCCAACGGTATGGGGAGGACAGATGTGGTGCTGTGGGTACCTATTGCACAAGGCTCTGTGTGGGTGGTGGCAGAAAGCTCCGGCATGCAGCAGGGGCACAGTGGGGAGCTGCAGCTGGACAAAGTTTCCCCACGTCCTCTTTTTCCTCTCCAGGGCATCGGAAGTCACGAGCCACAGCCACAGGTGCAGGAAAAGCTGCTGCTGCAGCCCTGCAGGTGAGTCCCAGCCCCACAGGTGGGCTCCAGCCCAGGAGCCGAGGTATGACTGTGACAGGGCAGTGGCCCAGGTCAGCGTGGGGCCGAGCGTGGATCCTCGCACGGCTGCACTCGTGTGTGCCTTGCACAGACGGGTTCTCCTGAATTTGTGCACGTGGACGACATGAGCATTCAAGACCCCGGGTGTGTGGTGCTTTTGCCCTCGGGCACATCCGTGTGTGTATTTGCACCGAGCCCACGGACGGGGTGAGTGTGCAGGGCACCCCTACACACGGGGGTTGCCCTCACATGCAGCCGTGTGCGCGTCGCGGGCTCGGCACGCCGGGCCCGGGCGCCTGTCGCAGCTGGGATGACTCACGGGCTCGCAGAGGAAGCCGTGACTCAGTGCTGGATTCCTGCCGCTCCCCACCCCCCGGCCGCTCCGGCCATCGCGGCCACGTGGAGCCCGCGGGGCCTGCGGCCGGCCCGGCGGGACGCGGGTGTCGGTGCTGGGGGTCCCCGGTGGGCTGCTCGGATCCGTGCTGGGGGCACGTGTCCTTCGCCTGGGCCGTGGGGAGCGCGGGGTCCCTGGGAACCGGTGCCTTCGGGCGTGCAGGAGGAGGATGCCCCGGGCTCGGGGTGGCACCTTGCTCGCCCGAACTCCCGCCCCAGCTGGGCGTGGGGTTTCGGATCGGGCACGTTTCCCGGGTGTCTGGGGCGGCTCCGACTGTGCCAGCCCCGGCCAGCGGTGCCAGGCGCTGCCCCAAGCTCCAGCCCGGGGGGCTGCTCTCTGCGTGGGGGGCCCGGGCTGCTCCGCCTGCCCTGGGTTTCCCGTGGATCTGGGCTGTGGCTGCAGCTCCACCTGCCCCTGGCGTTAAGCCACCGCTGGCACCGAGCTCCGCAGCTGCTCTGGCTGTCAGCCCAGTGCTGGGCAAGGGTCTGGGGTGCCACAGTATCATGCGGGAAGCACTGTGGACCTGGGCAGGGACAGGTGGCTGCCGAGGGAGGTCATCAGTGGTGCCCAGAGTGCTGTGCCAGGTGCAAGCAGTGCCATGCAGTGCCTCAGGCACTGCGCTGGGGGTCAGTGGCACTGTGCAATGCCCAGCATGTTGTGCTGGTGGTGCCACACAGTGCCCAAGGTGCAGTGCCACGGCACGGGCAGCCTCTGTGAGTCAGAGCAAGGTGCAGCAGCTGCCCCCTCCCCGCTCGCCTGTTCCCAGGCCGTGCTCACCAGATTCACTTTCGCAATGACTGGTGCAGCCACTCTGGCTCTGCTGAGCTCGCTCTGACCCACTCTGCCCACGCTGCCTGTGGCCTCCTGCCCCCATGTCACCGCCCGTGACCCGGCACGGTGCTGCTGCCCTCAGCCAAACCCCTTAACCCTGGCCCTCACCAGCTCCTGCCCCAGGTGCTGCTGAGCACAGAGGTGCTTGCCTTCCTGAGCGGACCCCATGTCTTCTTGTGGGGCTGGGGGGCGGTGGGTGGCAGTGAGGGGGTCATGGCCAGTGGTGAGTCAGCACGGGCCGGTGTGGATGGGGACACAGGGACGGGGACACCTTGATCGGGGACGCCTTGATCGGGGACACCGTGATCGGGGAATGACTCATGTGTTAAACAAACAGGCGAGTCCCTGTGAAGCTGCACTGGCAGCTTCCTCCGCGCCCCAGCACCAGGGAGCTTCTGGTGCACCCCAGCCATTGATCTCCCACAGTGGTCACAGCATCGGGAGCAGTCACGGAGCTGCTGCCACATGGGGTATCACACACTGGTGCACGGGGCACCCTGCAGCCAGCAGGACAGACCCCAGGGTCCTGAATGTGGGGCAGGGGCTGATGGGCACTGGTGATTCCGGGGATCTCCAAACACCTGCCTTTTGCCCTTGCTGCAGGAGCTGCAGTGGCCAGGGCCAGGGAGGCACCTGGCTGTGGCAGCCGGGGATTTCCAAGGTCCAAGCTCACCTGGGCTGGGGCTGTGTGGCCTCTCCCTGGGCTGGCAGGTGTAAAACTCAACCGCAGGCAACTGCCCAGCTCATGCCGTGGCCGGCCTGCCCAGGCATCCTGCGGCTCAGCCGTGTGCCCACTGGGCTGGGAGTGAGCTCTGGGATGGCAGCTGACTGCCCAGCTCTGGCTTGTCCTGGTTCTGCAGCCCCTGACCCAGAGGTGCCATCACTGAGCTGGTTCTGTCTGTTCTCAGCCCAAAAGTGCTTTCCCGAGGCACTGCTGCAGCCAGGGCAGAGCCAGTGTGTGGCTGGTGCTGGGGGGGCTGTGAGGGATGCTGTACCCCAGCACAGGGTCCATCATGTCCCCAGTCCTCGGTGTGGCTTGTGCCACCATCACCACCACCCTGTGACCTGGGACCTCATGCACACACGCACCCAGAATGTCAGGAATGTTTTGTGGTGAGGCTGGAAAAGGGTCAGTTGCTTACTGGATTTTTTTCCACCCTTTCTGCTGTGGGTTTGGCCGGGGGCCCGGGGCGGGCGCCGGGGGTGGGTGTGAGCAGGCATGTGATGAGCCGGGTGTGACGGGGCTGGTGAGAGCTGTGAAAGTGCTGAGCTGGTGTGAACCCGCCGTCCCATCCCCATCTCCTCCTTTCCAGCCCTTCCTGGAAGAGCTGCAGGGAAGGTCCCTGCTGGGTGCAGGGTGTGGGCAGCTGTGCCCATCCCCACGGCATCCGGGTGCCTCATACAGGAGGAAGAGCCTGTGAGGCCAAAGGCTGCAGGGCTGGGGGTCAGTGCAGATGCCCTGGGTATTCCTGCCTCACTGTGGGGGGACAGGGTGAGGATCCCACACTGGCTGGAGACATTGCTGCTCCGGGAATCCCTGAGCTGCTTCCTTTTCCCCGTGGCGGGTGTGTGGGGCTGGTGTGAGTGTGTCCTGCCTGGAGCCGCACGCTGAGTCAGGGACAGGACAGGAATAGAGTCGGGTGCCTGAGTCACTGCCCACGGGTGAAACCAGCAGCACTTCCCCAGGAAGGGGGAACCCCGCAGCCCGGACAACCCCTGACAACCCCTGGTACATGTTGGCCACTTCCCTGGGATCAGGGTTCTCTCCTGGATCGGTCTTGGCCCCCTTTGGAGCTGGGAGCTGCTGCTGGCTCTGTCCCTCGCTGCTGTCAGCAGCCACAAGGACAGGAGATCAGACAGGGAACGGCTGTCTCACCTCAGGACCCTCTCCCTGTGCCCACACAGGGCACAGAGTCCCCCGCCAGCCCCCAGGGCTGTGCCAAGGGGCTGGGAAAACCTTGGGAAATATGTGCTGGGAACAGCCGGAGTACTCAGCCACCCTCCTTTACAGCTCCCCTCACACCCGTGTGTGCACAGCACACCCCCACACATGCGTGTGCATCACTCTGCAAGTGCGACAGCCCGTCCTGCACCCCAGCCCCCCCAGCCATCCGTCTGTCCGTCTGTCCCCCGCCAGCTCCCACAGAACAGCCCTCCCTCGCGCCTCCCCCAGAGCGTTTCCGCAGTGTCTCCATTGATAAATCTGGAGCGTTGCCACGGCGACGCTGCAATGGGGCGCAGCGAGTGCGGGGCTGCCGAGGGGCCCAGGCCCACGGCGGGGTTGGGGGGGGGCTGGCTGGATCCATGCGTGGGATTGTACACACGTGGCTTCCCAGGTGTGGGGTTGCACACGTGTGTTCACGGTGCCGGTGCAGAGTGTGCATGTGTGTCTGTGTGTGTGCACACACATGCAAGAACTGATGTGTGCTCTGCATGTGCAGGGGCTGTGGGGGCTCAGGGACCCCACTCTGGGGCAGTGCTGGCAGATGGGGCCCTTGGCACCATCTGGTTCTTCCTGAAGTAGTGCCAGGAGGGAAACTGAGGCACTGGCGGCGTGGGATTCACCCTGTCACAGATGATCACTTGGGGACAGGGGCAGCTCAGGGATGGGGGGACCTCACATTGTCACCACCTCTGACCCCCCCTGCACAGTGCTGGTTCTGGCCAGCACTGTCACACCCCGGTTGCGGTCACACACATGCGGCTCTGAGGGCAGGTGACCCCACACACCCGGCAGCAGCCCCTGCGCTGGCTTGGGGGTGCAGGTACCTGTGTGTGGCTTCTTGCATGTGTGTCCTTTGTGTGCACGGTCCCATGTGGGGGGCTGGGGGACCCAGCACTATTTGGTGACTGCACCACACAGGCAGTGGGACCCCACTAAGGGGGCTACAGGAGGTCTGGTGTGTGTGGGGGACTCTGGTGCATGAAGGGAGCGTGGGGTGGGGGCCAGAACTGGGCCATGCGCCAGGGAAGCCCTGGGACCACCCACTGCCTCCAGCACACCCGGGTGGCTGCAGACCCTGGGACGAGCCCTGTGACCAGCTCTGCGTGAGCCTGGGGGGACTCGGGCAGGCAGTGCCTGTCCCTGGGCAGCTCCTGCTGTGCCCTGCACCCTCTGCCAGGCCACCCACGGCCGTTGCACTTGGGGGTCCACGTGGGGAGCCCACGTCTGCCGTGGCCACACGTGTTCAACCCTGTGGACGTGGGCAGAGCCTGATGCTCTGTGGTGGGATCGTGGGCTGCTGAGGGGTGCTGGGCGCCAGGATGAGCCCCGTTTGCAGCCAGGAGCTGGGGGCACGTGGGCAGGACCCCAGGGCACGGGGTGACACGGGGTTGCCGGCGAGCGCAGCGCGGCCCTGGCACACGCGTGGACTGTGCGGGCACACGCGTGCAGTGCCGCGTGGGCAGGATCGGAGCGTGTAGCGTGGCTGCCCTCTGCTGCCACGGCCTCGGCAGCGCTCAGCACCCCGTGGGACGCTGCCGGGAGGCCGCGGCAGGGACCCCGTGGGTGCCGAACAATGGCAGCGCTCTCTGCCAGCCCCTGGCCCACATCAGAACCCCCCGGGCTGGGGAGAGGGACTGCCAATGTGAGGCAGCAGGGGAGGGGGCTCTGAGATGCTGTTAAAGATTAAATCCTCCTCCACCTTGTGCAACCCCCAGCTGGGATGGGGTCATACAGGAGGCAGGAGGGAATGAAGCATTTTCTGGGCTTTTAGAGCCATGGGGAAGGGGCTCAGCCTGGGCAGGGTTGATGTCAGTTCTTGGTGGCCCCCACTGCTCTCGGGGCGTGGGGCTGGCATGGATCCCTCAGCTCCATCCCATCCTCCATCCCGCCGCGTTGGGAAGCAGGTCACGTCCAGCTCCCGGCACGGCAGCGATGCTGGGGGAGCTCAGCTTTCTGGGGCAGCTCCCGGCTGCTGGGAGCAGCCAGCTGCCGCTTCCAGCGCTTTTGGGGATTGTGGGAGGAGGATTTCCAGAAGTTCGGGGCTACGTGGGACTGCCATCCCGGAGATGTGGCCGTGGGGAGTTCAGCCCCCGCTCCCCTTCAGCTCTCCCCGATGGGCGCTGGGACTCTTGGCTGCTCTGGCAGGAGCATTGCCAAGCTCCCTCAAAAAGCTCTTAGCTCCAGGAGTCGCTCCCCTGTCTCAGGGCAGCTGTGCTGGGTGGCACCAGCCTGTGCAGTGCCAGGATCCGGCCTTTCCCTGTGGAACGCCCGGCTCTCAGGGCAGGTGTGGTGCTGCTGGAGGCAGAGACGCTGTCTCTACCTGCCTCCATTCGGATCAGCGCGAGGGGGGAGAGCGGGGGAACTTTCCCAACTCGTTTCCCCACCTTAAGGGGAAAAAAAGAGGAGTCGCATGACTTGGAGCTTCCCGAGAGGCAGCGCGGGGAGAGAGTGACCCAGGGAGCCAAGAATCTGCTCCGCTGTCGTGTCTCATTCCTGCTCTGCGGCGCGGGGCTGGGAGAGGTTGGGTTACGGGAGGCGCGGAAAGGGGACGGTGCAGGATGAGCTCATGCGGGAACCTTCTGGGCAGGAAAAAACGTTGATGCTGCAGTTCAGGGATTTCTGCAATCGCGTCTATTCCCGCAGATCCCGGCTCGCTCTGCCGGGCCGCCCCTCGTGCTGATGGCAATAAAATCACTCGCGGAGGGCTGTGGGCTCAAGGTGATTCACGTGCCCTTGCAGGGAAACAGCAGCACACAGCGACCAGCTGAGGAGCAGAGGGAGTGAGGGGGGACACCGGGGTCTTGGGGGGACACCGGGGTTCTGGGGAGCCCCGGGACACTTGTGCAGGCAGCTGGACTGAAAGCTGCCCTGCATGGGATTGTGGGGGGTGTGAAAGCCCCGGCCTCACCGCAAATCGTGGCAGCAAACCCCAGTGTGAGGCGGTGCCTGAGGGAGTGTATGGAGGAGCCCAAGGGGTCTGGAAAAGCTCCAGTTTCCCTCAACACCTGGGCAGGCCCCCCTCGGTGTGTACTTTACCCCTTGCTGGGGAAGGATACGATGTTCCTGATTCTTGGCAGCTTTTCCCCTGCAGACTGTGATAAACCCTTCCCGCGTCCCCAGCCCTCTGTCCCGCAAGGTCACCCGGTGTCAGGCGGTCAGAGGCTGGTTTGTCCTGTCCTTGGGTAGCATCTCCTGCCCTTAAGAACTCGACGCTGCAAATACTCTTAGATGATGATTAATGAGCACTTATATAACCGAGCTGAGCCCTTAATGCAGCCGGGAGGGTGACAGGAGGGAAGGTAGGAGCAAGAAACCTCACGTCGCTGCTGCCACTGCTTTTCCCACACTGAAACAGCCGCGTTCCATGCAGGGCGACGCTGGCAGATGTGGGGGAGAGCCCACCCACGGGGAAGCAGCTGGGTCAGCCCTCGCCTGGGTCTTCCAGGCAGTTTTAGATCCCGTGGGAGTGAGTGGCCGGTGCTGCTGCCCTGAACCATGTTGCTTATGGCATGGCCGGGCTCTCCAGCATGGCAGAGCTGGGAGGTGAAGGGTTTATGCTGGAAAAGCATTCATGTGTGACAGTGGCTGGAATGTTGTGCTGGTGAGCTGGGAGTGCTGGAGGAAAAGGGCAAAAGTCCTACAGTATTATCTTAGTGTGGCCCATGAGAGGTGATGAGGCTGCTGCTGGAGCTGCTGGATGCCGTTGTTTCTAAATTTGGCTGTGTTTGGGCAGGTAGGGACGGTCTGACACACAGGATTTGGTTTTCCATAATCTGGCTGGGAAGCACCAGCCCTGATAAACCTGCTGCTCAGCGCCAAGGCAGTTACATGGTTGCCATGGTTACCACATGCTTATTTTCACCATCTTCCTCACCTCAGCCGGGATGCACCGGCATTCCCAACCCTGAATCCCCCCTGACCTCAATCGGGGTGCACGGGCATTCCCAGCTCCGAATCCCACCCCCACTCCAGCTGCGTGCATCGGTATCTCTGATCCCAAATCCCCCCTGGCCTCAGCTCATTTCCTAATATTCCAGTTTGGGTATCCCGACGCTGCTGTGACCCCCCCCCCCCGTCACCTCAGGGCAACTTGTGCCAGCCCTGATCTCGTGCACCTTTTTGATGTGGATCCGATCCCGTTGCTCCCTGTGGATCCAATCCTTCTGCTCTTTGTGGATCCGATCCCCCCGCTCCCTTTGGATCCGATCCTCCTGCTCTCTGTGGATCTGTTCCCCCTGCTCACTATGCATCTGATCCCTGCGGATCCCGTCCCCCCGCTCCCTGTAGCTTTGTCCTCCAACCCGGTAAATCCCGGTCACAGGGAAGCGCAGCGGCCGCGCTCCTCGCCATGGCAACAGCGGGATTGCGTCAGGGCTTTTCTTTCCAACTGCAAAGCTGGATGAGCAACTCCCTCGGGGACAGTAGTAAAGGCGAAGGGAATATTCTTTCCCCTGGGGCGCTTTGGGACTGCCAGTTCCCTAATCCCGCCCTGGTTTGGTGTTTTGCTCCTTGCTCCCGGCTCCAAGGCTGCGATGGGGCAGACACGCTGGGAACAGCGAGGGCTCCCATGCCGGGGACACTGAGGGGTCCTGTGCTGGGGACAGGGAGGGCTCCCGTGCTGGGAAGACTCCGTGTGCCTTCGCTGTGGCACCTCCCTGCTCGTGGTATAAACTGCTCTTGCAGGAAAACCAGGAAGCAGCCAGAGGTTTGGTGATAGATGGGGTGGAGGCCCAAGGATGAGCCCTGTTTAAGTCCAGCCTCACATTCCCTCCTTTCCTGCAATCCCAGCAAAAACAAAGGCAGAGAAGGCGGCTCTTGCGCCGTGCAGGATGTGCTGGGGCGTGCAGAGCTCCCCCGCCGCTGTGCCTGGGAGCAGGGAGGGTGGTCCCAGGGGCTTTGCCGAGGCTCAGGGGCAGGAGCGCAGTGCTGGAGCCCGGAGTGGGCGGGGGGCTGCCTGGAGGGTTTTGTTCCCTCCCAGCCCCGGGTAAGGCACAGCCCCCGAGCAAGAGACGTGGCACCCACTGCCCCGTCCTCCCCTCGGGCACTCCCCTCTCCTCCCCAGCCCTGGCCCGCGGCGGCAGCACCGGAGGAGCTGCTCCAGGATTTGGGAACCTCATCAGAGCAGTGCCCAGGGCGGGGGCTGCCCTTGGCTCCCCAGCAGGTGCCAGGGCTGCCGAGCAGGTTTGGGCTCGGCTGCTGCAGGGCTCTGGGCAATTCCGTGTGCCCTGGAAACAGGCCGTGAGTGCAGGGACTGGGAAAGGTCCCTACAAACACCACAGCAAGGTGGGGACCCCCAGAGAAGCCCCTGGCGCTGTGGAAGGAGCTGCCCGGGTGCGGGATATGCTGGAGGTGGGAGAGAGGCTCATGTTGATGTGGGAATGGCACGGGGTGAAGGTAGGAGGGCAGCACAGCTCCTCATGTCACTGCTCCCCCATGGCATTTCCATGTGGCACTATCCCTGCTGTGCTGCTGGACGGGCGGAACTTCCAGGAAATCAGATTTGCATTAACAGGATGTTTGGTCCTGCAACCTCTGCCCTTGGAAGTGTTTAAAAATGGGTGATAAAAACATCAGTTTTTATCACATCAGGGGGATTGCTTGAATCAGCTGCAGGTGATCCACAATGTCCCTGCAGCCTCTGGTGATTCATGATTTCCCATGGCTGCACCTGTACACACACAGCTCTGCTCCAGAGTGGATATTTGCACTCCCTAAGGAAGTGCTGGCGCTTTTGCCATATTGGGTCACTGTAGCCACAGCCCTGCTCACAGCCAGCTCCAGGTGACCAAAATTGGGGCTCAGCCAGGGATAGCACCTGTGGGTGCTCAGATCTGGGTCTCACATAGGAGTGAACTCAGCATCTCCTACGTGGTGTCACCTGTTTGGGACCCCTGACCAGGACACTTCTGCTGCAGGAGGTTTGCTCTAAGGACGTGGATCCTGGTCTGTTTCAGTGCTTAATTAACTGCCCTAATGACTGGTGCAATCTGCCAGGTGAGCTGCCTGCTCGGCTGCTCCCAGCGCTGCTTCCAGCCGGAGCCCAGCCCATGGTACGTGCGGGGATGTCCCTGAGCCCCTTGGGGAGGTGACATGGGGCTGCTGCGGCCCTGTGCACAGCCTGATCATGGAATATCCATGAGGATCATCAAATCCACACCTGATGCCCTGGGTCAGGAATGATCTGGAGCACTGAAATCCCCTGGCAGCAGCAGTACTAGAGCTGGAGCACGCAGTGTCTGTTTGGCCCAGCTCTCGCCTTGTGTCACTGGGTTATTCTCACTGTCAAAGCAAAGGCATCAACACACCCCAGGGAGACAGAAATCACACTTTTGGGACACATCCAAGCAGGGTTGTGCTCACCATTCCCTGTCACAGGAGCTCCTCTTCTCCTACCAGCCCTTCATCCTGCTAAGACTCAAATTCCCCTGAAGCAGCAAAGGTTCTCGGTGTTACTTTCACAATACCCGACCTGCCTGGCTTTGTAAGGAGTCATATCCCAGTGAATCCTTGTGTTTGTCCCTGGAGGTTTGCAGCAGGGTTGGTGTTGGGCTGGCGCTGCTCCTCTTGCAGCATTCCGGGCTGGAAAATGGCTCTGTGCATCAAGGTCACTTTATCCGCCCTCATCACGGACCAGAGACGCTCACGTTAATGGGTCTGTAATTTAATCAAAATGCCGTGCCTGTGATTGCAGGGCTGGGATCTTTTCCTCTCTTGAAGGGCAAAAATCAATTTGCAGTAACAGCAGATGTGTCTCCTCACTCTTCCAGGCCTAGGAAAGTGAGTACATTTTTTCATAGTAGGAAAGTAATAATATTGGCTTGGTCTGTTATCAATATTGGGGTTTTTTATGTGCTTTTGAGCACTTTGGTGGCAGCATTCTGTCCCTCCAGCCCTGTGAGCTCAGAAAAACCACTGATGTGGTGCCTCTGGGTTTCATAATTACTGTATAACTTATGTACAAATTGCCCTTTTCCGGCAGATCCCAAAGGGATCACAACAAATCAGGGAGGAAAAGCCTGATTTCCACACTCTGGGAGGCAGGGAATGGGTGATCACTGCTCGGACAGAGCAATCGTGGGCAGGTTTCTTTGCATCTCCCCATGGTTTGTTTTTCATCTGTCTCAGCGCCTGGTTTGGAAATTGGTCACCAAAGAGTGGTGATTTCTGTACTACAGTGGTTTTCTCCCGTGCAGCCTGGCTCTGACTGGGAATACTGGGAGGGAAGGATGAAGGAGAGTGGCCGGTGTCTGCAAATTCCTGCTGTGAACTGCAGTGGGAATTACAAGGAGTTTCTGGACGCAGAGCCAACGTGGTTGGTCCTGCCTGGGACAGGGGACACACAGAGTGACCCCTGATGTGTCCACTCCTGTCCCCGGACACAGGACACACACAGTGACACTACAGCCCTGTCCTTGCCGTGTTTCCTTCCCGATTCCTTCACACTGCTGTTCCCTGCTATGCCTCTCCTCCTCTCCAATCTATTTCTTCACGTGCATCTCTCCTCCTCTCCAATGTTTCCAAACACTTTTCTACATGAGGTGGTAATTATTGTATGAAACACTGAAACACGAAAAATTTTTATTTTTAGGCCTTTCAAAGCTGTGTAGCATCTTGCTGAGACATGTCTTTGGATTTGCAGTTTTCTCTTTCAATACGGAAGTTTTTATTGCCGAAGGTTTTCTCACCTTCGTCAAACCTCAGGATGGGCTTTTAAAGATGTCAATCTTGGGGAAAACGGGCTGAGCAAAGACTTTTTATTTTTGAAGAAAACTTTGCTGCTTTGGCTCCTTCTTACCATCATCTCCAAAGTGCGCGTAGGACAACACTGCAAAGAGGCAGCTGAAGGGATCATTCCCCACAGGACAGGGATGAAGGCGGCCGCCCCGGGGGCCAGTTCGCGAGGACAGGACGGGCCCCCTGAGCGGGGCGGTGACCGGATGGGCCGCAGCGGGAGGAGCCGCCGGGGCCGGTCCGGGGGCAGCGCTCGGCGCCCAAGATGGCGGCGGCCCCTGAGGCGGCCCTTTGTCTGCGGCCGCCGCCGCAGTGCGAGAAGGGCGCGAAACTGGGCCAGCGTGGACACGCCCCCTTCGCCGGGGGGCGGGGCGACCGCGCCCCCCGGCCAATCAGCGGCCTCCACTTCCTTCCCTCTCACAGGGGCGCTCCCGCCCGCCTCCACGCGCGCAGCCAATGGGCGCCTTCCGCCGCGCCTCGCCCCCACGTGGGCGGAGGGGGCAGGGCCACGCCGAGATTTTGTTTGCGCGCCCCCTCCCCTCGGCCCCCGCCGCGACTCATTGATATTAACGAGGTCCCGCCCAATCGGGTGGTGCAGCGGCGGCGGCGCTTTGGTGACGCGTGGCCCCGCCTTGCAGAGGGGTTTATCTGCATATTCATGAGATAGGCGGGATGAGGCGCGGGCGTTTATAAGGCGCCGCCCCGGTAGGCTCGCCGTACATTTCGGTGAGGCTTTGAAGTGTTGTGTGGAGCTCGCACCGCCGGGGCATCGGTGAGCGCAGTCGCGCGGGGCGGACGCGGCCGCGCCGGGCCGGGTGGGCCACGGCGAGTGGAGCCGTGTCCTAGGGGCGGAGGGCCGGGTCCCGCGGGAGGCTGGGCCGCGGCTCCTGACCCGCAGATCGGTGCCCTCTGCGGGTACGAGGGGCGCGGCGGAGCGGGCCTGGCTGGGCCATGTGGGGGAAGGGGCCGCGGCGGGGCGAAAGGCGCGCGCGGAAACAAAATGGCGACGGGCCTCGGCCGTGCAAAATGGCGGCGAGCGGGAATGAGGGGGCGGCGGGTGGCGCTGTGCGGGGAAGGCCGGTAGGGGGCACGGCGGGGCGCGCATGCGCGCCGGGCCCGGAGGGGCGGGGGCCGGGACCGGGGGTCCCACCGGGGGCTGGCGGGACCGGGCCCGGCCTCGGGTTCTGCCAGGGCCCGGCCGCGATGCTGCTCCCCAGCGCGGGCCCTGAGCCCCGCGGAGACCCTGGTGGGCCCTCGCTCACAGCCAGCCTAAAGGAGGCCCTTCTGCCACATAATGCGTGGGCTCAGAGGGGCATGAGGCGTCCAGGAGTGTGAGATTCCATCGATGTTGTTATAGGTGGTGTTAGAAGGATTTAATCTTTCAGACCTCGCGGGGATGTGTGCGTCTTTTGAGTTGGCTGACTCGGTTCTGTTGGTTTGGCAGGTCAGAATGGCATCAGATGAGGGAAAGCTCTTTGTCGGTGGGCTCAGTTTCGACACCAATGAGCAGTCATTGGAGCAAGTCTTCTCTAAATATGGACAGATTTCTGAAGGTGAGACTGCAGAGCTAAGCTGGAATGGTTTCCCTTAATCTGTTAAATTTCCCTGCTGCTAATGGGTTTTTATTTTCTCCCTCTCCTTTTCACAGTCGTGGTAGTGAAAGACAGAGAGACTCAGAGATCCAGAGGTTTTGGCTTTGTTACTTTTGAAAACATCGATGATGCAAAAGATGCAATGATGGCCATGAATGGAAAGGTGAGGAGACTCTCCAGTTGATTCTTGACTTGCAGTAATGTAGGAAGGGAGAGATGTACTGCTGTTCAGGCTGTGTGGAAAAACTGATAAATGCCAGTATCTTACAGACACAAAATAATAGATATGTAAAGAATCTGGCTTTATGGATTTATATGTAAATACATATATATTAAGAATATAAGTTGATAAAGTTTCATGATGGAATGTGGATGACTGAGATAGTGACTTCATAGGAATTCTTGTAAATACAATTAATATATCAGTTTCCTTGCCTACTTGGCATAATTGTTGCATGAAATACACATTTGTTTTGAGAGGAGCAGTAAATTCTGGCACTACTTAGCTGACGGTGAAGGCATGCAACTTCTTTCTGCATGTGCTTTGCTGTGTAAATATTTCAATTTGGTAATTGTGGTTCTGTTTTAGTCTGTAGATGGGCGTCAGATCCGAGTCGATCAGGCTGGGAAATCCTCTGAGAACAGATCCCGTGGCTACAGAGGGGGGTCCTCGGGGGGCCGGGGCTTCTTCCGCGGGGGTCGAGGCCGAGGCCGTGGCTTCTCCAGAGGTGAGTGTGTGGGGATCAGTTATAATGGCTGGATGGGGGGGTGCCACTTGTCGGAATGGTTAAAAAAATCTAATTTCCCTGTTTTTCCAAGGCGGTGGAGACAGAGGCTATGGCGGCAGCAGATTTGATTCCAGAAGCGGAGGCTATAACGGCTCCAGAGACTACTATAATAGCAGGTAAGGGCTCTACCAACACCGTGGGTCGTGGGGATGCTGTGATGGAGGTCAAACCAGCAGAGAGAGTCCGTTGAGCAGCTCTAAAGCATGTGCTGTTTGTCCCGCAGGAGTCAAGGTGGCTATGGAGACAGGAACTCAGGAGGCTCCTACAGAGACAGCTACGACAGTTACGGTAAGTCCCGCTTCGACCGGGAGCACTGAGTCTGTGTGCTGTAGGAGCTCTGAACCTGCTGAGCCTGAGCCTGGAGCTGGGGCAGGCTCAGCCTGTGGACGTGGTGGTGCCGGGAGATTCTAATTTAATGCATGTGCAGGAGTTGCTCGGATCTAAGGCAAAGCAAGTGTTAAAAAAAGGTGTTCCTGGAGCCCAAACTCGGCTGCCCTAACGCGCACTGACCCGCGGGTGGGGGATCTCAGTAGCCAAGTAGCCGTAGCAAAGGGAGTAAAATGCTGGAACTTGTCTTTGCTTCAGTGCCTTTACAATTGTGCCTGCTTCTTGTCCTCAGCTACACACAACGAGTAAAAATCCTTCCTGACTCAAGATCGTCCTTCCAATGGCTGTATTTATAAAGATTTTTGGAGCTTCGCTGAAATGGTTATTGTGTAGTACATCTACTTGTATTTTCACTTTTGTAGTATTATCAGTTCTGATCTTGTCATACACAGCCTGGCAGCTTCTGAGACAAGACTGTCTGATTAGACTGTCTTGGAGAAAGCTCTGCTTTCAAGTGGTTTTAATCTTTTTTGAAAGCACTTCAGATTTTATTTTATTCTCCATGAATGAGCCAAGGTGTTCGGTTTTTTTGTTGGTTTTTTTTTTTAAAGTTGGGGCCCCAATTCAGTTTCTTTTGAGCTAGAAAGGACCTTGTACCGATGTTCACTGGAAGCTGAACAAGCTGTGGACTTTTTTTTCCTTTTTTTTTTTTTTTTCCAAGTGCATTACCTTCGTCTTTTGTAACATTCCTTTAGTGTAGCAAGGTAGGAATGCAGCCTGGGTTCCGTTGGAAGGCAAACCACCTTGATATATCTAAAGAGAAACGTGCTTGTATGTTCAACCCGCATAACGGTATTTTTACTGTTGTAACGATGTAAATGACCCAGAACTAGACTTGCAAACTTACCATAAAGAGGTTCTTGAAAATGTTTATTTATATTGTCCTTTTTTACTGGAAGAAATATGCATATTCCATTGCTGTTGTATTTGAAGTGGTAAAGGATTCCTGTATACAGTTTTCTTTGGCTTTACGAAGCCTATTAAAAGACCATCTGAAATGAACTCTGCTCCTGACATTTACATTTCATTGCACAACACAACCCTTGGAGATGAAGAACAGTCTTGGGAGCAAGAGGAGGAGATTAGGGACAGTGGCAGAGCCAGCCGGACGATTGCCCGGGCGCTGGAATTTAAATCCTAAAATCAGTCTTGACATCTGAATTGGCCATATGTCACATAAAATAGTTAAAACTTGTCTATAGAGGCTGGAAGTACAAACCTGAGGGCGTGCTAGGAGCAAAGCGCAATCGGAATGTTAGGAAGGATGATGGATGTTTCCTCCAAAGCTGCTGTAGCCTACACTGGGAAGCTGCAGAGAAGGGCCAAGTGCTGTAGTCCCTGGGCTGTCCCCTGCGTGCCGAGCGCGTGTGCAATGTAGGGGAATGCCGGGCTTAGCTTAGCTTTGTCATTGCTTACAAGTTCTAAGAATTCTTTGCTAGCAAATGGAAACTGCAGTGTCCTTGGAGAAAAGAAGTGTTGTGCCTCCAACAGAAACCTCTGAGACGAGAGCTGCTCTCTTGGCTAGTTCATATGTGGAAATAGTCCTGTAATTCGAGGTAACTCCTTTTGCTCATGTCCGCATCCTTCCTCTTGTTGAGAGCTCATTTGAAAGTCTAATGTACCTGTGAAATATTCCTTTTGACAATTTTGGTCAGCTGCTGGAAAAACGTTAACCCATGCTGTATGCAACCTTTGGCTTGTGGCACACCTTGAGTTCCACAGATCAGAGTTGGGCATGCAGCCGTGTCTTGCTGTAGGTACGGAAGCAAGATGGGAACGAACTCCCTGACTCGATATGTGTTCATCTATTGAGACTCTTCCTAGACTTCATTAAGTTGCTCACTTTAATTGTAGCTTTCTTTGCCATCCTACTTGTTGCCATTAACTTTTTCCCATGGCCCACACTTCCTAAGCAGCCATGTCCAAGTGTTAACTCTCTGCTTAGGGGATCCAATCCATGGGCTGGCTGAGCACGGGCAGCAGTCGGCCCGGAACAGTTTTCCCAGACTGTGCTTTGTGGTGTGATGGGTTCAGCGATGGCTTGTGAGACCCTCGTGCGCTGTGAGCTGTGTGGGGAGGTTGGGGGCGAGAGCAGCCTCTGCTCAGGGCTCCTGTTAATGCCTCTCTGCTTTGGCAGGCTGAAGGGACGCGGCACACTCCTCGGAGGCCCAGCGGATCCTGAGTGAACCAGAGCTGCGTTCCAGGGCTGCAGGAGCAAGTCTGCCAACCAGGTAACATCCCTTTCTGAGCTTTTTTTCTTTGACTGTGTCCCTGTTCCATAGCCCAAAGCTCTAAGTGGTCCAGTAACCCTGTTCTGTTCCTGTATATTTATCCACCTTCCAATTCTCTGTCTCCATTTCATTTCAGCGCTGAGACGTCAGAGAGGACAGAAGGACAGACACTGGAGTGGGCAGATGAAGAGCTCAGAGCAGTGGTGTTGCTCATTTTTACATGAACCAAGTCAATCAAGCCTGAATAAAACACTGAAATGTGGGAAAAAACCCAAATCTCTGTGGTACTTTCTGTGGGAAACAGACTGTTTTTGGCAAAAGTGCACATCTGGTGCACAGCCCAGTTCAGAGCACAGAAAAAACCACCGCTGTGGTGCTTGGGAGGTGAACACACTTGGGTCCGAGCCGACTGATGCCTCATCCTCATGGAAAATTAGGTCTTGCTGCTGGTTAAATCCCAAAAATGTGGCAGCTCAGTAATGAGGAGGATTTGTCTTTGGAGAGGCTGACACTGTGGATGTGCTTTTGGCAGGAGATGGCAGGGTGAGAGCAGTGAGAGTTTTTTGATGATCTCAGCTGCTCCTGCCCATTTTTTTTTGTGTATTAAAGAACAGTTGATTGCTTCATGCTGCCATTTTCTCCCCATTTTTAAAACTGATAAACTCAATTTGGTGATGGGCTCACTCAGGAGCCCTGAGGACTTGCTACCCTAGAGCCATGAGTTCCCAGTTTGCCACTGATAAGAGTCTCCAGACATTCCTGCCTGCAGGAGGGGGATTATTGAGCTCACTTCACAGAACCTACTTTTCCTCCTTTAACCTTATTCAAATTACCTAAGTGAGCAGCATTTTAAAAAAGCACTCAGCCATGACACACTTCTGGGGCTTGTATTGAGCAATTCACCAGTGAGGATTTTTTGCATGTTAATGCAGGAGGATATTAAATATAATGAAAGCTGAGGAGTGTGTGAAGTCTTTGCTGATAAAAATGCAGTCAGGTGAGGCTTAAATGAATTCAGGCTGAAAATACTTACAAATAATGCTTTGTAAGACCTTCCTAAATAGGGTGCTTAGATGCAGGCAGAAATAATGAACAGGTGTAAAAATAGAGCCTGGTTGGAGGTGCTGTTATTTTTGGCATCGCTAATTATGGCACGGAGTTAATGATGTCTTGCTGGGATGGGTGAGGGAATCGCTGGATCTAGGGGCTGGATGTAGAACCCAATGGCGTCATCGGGAAGGTGTTTGTGTGCCGTGGGTCTGACGTGAGCTCGGGTGACCCAGTTTTAGCCAAAATGCCCTTTTTTTAAAGTAAGCCCTGTGTGTCCAGGCAGCTGTTCCGAGGAAAAATGGAGTGGAGCAGGGCTGAAGGGCGGTGACTGAGCCCTGGTCAGCTGGAAGTATCTGCCGAGGAAAAAAGTGGGGGATAGAAATTCTTGAAATGCTCAAAATTCTCCTGTTTCCAGCTGTGTTCGCCCTCGGGCGGGAATGGGCGCCGTGACGGGGGAAGGATAACCCTGAGGTGGAAATGGCGGGTCTGGGGCAGAAAGTCCTGCTATGAGGGCGAAGTGGGAGAGAAATGATGACCGTCAGGGGAAAATGGTGGCCTTGAGGAAGGAAGGACAACCCTGAGGGGGAAATGGCGGCTCTGAGAGAGAAATGAATCCTCAAAGGGCACTGGCGGCCCTGAGGGAGGAAGGATGACGCTGAGCGGAAAATGGCGCCCGTGCCGGACGGGGTGTTGCAGTGAGGGAGAAATGGCGGCCCGGCCGAGGTGGCCGCAGCCCGTGAGGGGACAACAACGACCCTGAGGGGAAAATGTCGGAGCCCCGCGGCGCCCCCTGAGCGGGGCACTGCCGGCCCGGAACGGCGCAGCCCCGGAACCCGCGAGCGGCTCCGCGGGGCCCGGGCGGTGCCTGCGCCGCGCGCACCGTCCCGGTGCCTTCCTGCGGCCGCCGCTCCCGCTCTGCCGCCCCGGCCTGGCCCGGTCATGCCGCGCTTCCTCCTCCTCCTCTTCCTCCTCGTCCCGCACCTCGGCCACGCCACCGCCCCCACCTCGGGGAACAGCACGGAGCCGCCGCGGGTGACCACACGGAACGAGACACGGTCGGGGTCGGAGCACGAGTCCGGGCCGAGGCTGTCGGTGGGGTCGGGGCTGTCGGTGCTGAGGCGGGCGGTTTATGTGCTGAGCGCTCTGTCGGTGCTGGCCGCGCTCTACTTCGTGCTGCGGGCGTTCCGGTGAGTGCTGGGGCGGGGGGACGGGCGCCCGACCCGAGCTCTGTCTGTGTTCCTGCTGGTCTCGCTCCTGGTCTTGTCCCTATCCTGGTGTCTCCTGACCCGGGGTTGTTTCCCTGCTGGTCCCAGTCCCTGTGCCCTTTGTCCCAGGCTGTGTCCCAGCTTGTCCCGGTTCCAGTGTTTTCTGGCCTGGAGATCTACCCTGCTTGTCCTGGTACGCCCTGGTCTGGGGTGTCACCCTGATTGTCCTGGTCCTGGACCCACTTCCCCTTGCTTGGGGCAGTGTTTCTGCTTGTTCCTGTTGTCCTGGTCCCTGCCCTCCATTGCCGTGCCCCTGCCAGTCCCGGTCTTGGTCTGAGTCCCCCCCCAAGCCGGTCACGGTGTCCCTTGTCCCTTGCCTGCTCCAGTCCCGCTCCTAATCCCTGGATTTGTGCCCATTTTCCCTGAATCCCCCTCTCCTCCCTCCCCCTGCCAGCCGGGGCTCTGCTTCCCCACGCATCCCTTGGCAGCGAGTCCTAAACGTTGCTGTAAATCCCCAGCACTGTTAATTACTCGAGGTAATTAGCGCTAAACCATCTCCGGTCCCGCTGGGTGGGGACAGCCGCTCACTCACTGTGCTCTCCCTGTCCCTCAGCCCCAGGTCCGAGGGCCCCAGAAACGAGCCCAAAACTCATTTCAGGTTGAAGAAGCCCCAGAGGAAGAAGTATGGGCTGCTCTCAAGCCATGACGAGAGCATCGAGCTGGGCTCCCTCGACAGTGACGAGGACACCGTGTTTGAAACCCGGAACCTGAGGCGGTGAGGGAGCATTTTGTGTGTTTTTTGTGTTGCTCTTTTCCTCACGAGGGGCTGAGGCTCCTTTCCCAAAGCCGTGGGAGCTCTGGCACAGCTCCTACAACCAGATCTGCATAAATTAAAACGCCTGTGTGTGGTCTCTGTGTTGGCACACGGATTTATCTCACTTTTCCTCATTTTCTGGCCCAGGAAAGTCTCACTGACAGGGTTATTTGGACACTGCTGTGCGGTCACAGGGCTGTTGGGAGAGGCAGTTCTTGTGTGCAGTCTTGGGCTCCCTGTGTTAGACAGGAGAACAAAAATTCCTGGTTTGGTTTTTTTTTTCAGTTTGGGAGTTGCTTCCAACTCATTTCACAGTTCAAACTCCCAGTCCTATCAGGACATCCATTCCTGCTTTCCCAGCAAAATTCCTGGTTTGTTTTGTTTTGGTTTTTTGTTTTTTTTTTTTCATTTTGGGAATTGCTTCCAGCTCACATCACAGTTCAAACTCCCAGTCTCACCGGGATATCCATTCCTTCTTTCCCAGTGCCATGTTTACATCCCACAAGTTCAATTTCTGGGGAGATTGTTTTACGCTGAGAAGGAATGTCACCTCAAGGAATGTCACGTCAGCTCCCTCTGATTTTGGGTGTCTCCTTTTTTTCCAGATGACTCGGGACCAGCAGCACTGGCTGCCTGGACTGGTGGAAGGTCCAAAATCCCAGTGGAATCTCCAGTGCTCAAGTTTTATATCTGCTTACAGTGACTATTAATTAACAGTTCGAGCCCTTCCATAGCTGGGGCAGGTGAAAGGGGACCAAACCTGTTTTCTTCACATGCATTCTTGGGGACATTTCTGGGGAAAGATGGGAGCTGTTCACTGCACGGGGAGAGGCTGAGGTAAGGGAGATGCTCCTGGATGGTTTTCAGCACCTGAAATCCAAGCTCTGAGCTCGAGAGCTGCCCCTGTGCCTCACATCCTTCTCTCCTTGCCCTGGAAGCATCAGATTCCTTTTCCAGGCTGATCCCCTTTCCTTCATGCAACATCAGGTTACTTCTTTGGGAAGTGTCTCTGCAATCAGCTCCTGGGAGGAGCTGGGAGAGCTCTCAGTGTCTATTACACAAACAGGGGCGGGAGGGTGATAGTTCAGACAGAACAGCTTCGGGAATGAGTTAAATGAGTTAAATTTTGCAGGATTAGCAGTTACGGGGATAATCCAGATCACTCGTGGGTTTACAGACGTGTTTACAAAGAAAGGGGCCACAATCCAAAGGAATATTTCTCCAAAAGAGCCACCGAAAGGGCTGAGAGTGCCTGGACTTTGCCCAGTCCCAGTTGTGTGTTCACCAGGGACACGTGTGACACCAGGGACAAGTCTGGCATCTGCCAAGCTCTGGATTTTGAAATACCTGAGGAAGAACCAGGTGTGGAGCCAGGGAGTGTCTTGGAACAGCTGATGACTGGAAAAGGGGAACCCCAACCCCTCTTGACTGTGATTCAGGGCAGCCCTGGCTGGGTTATCTCCTCTCAAGGACCCTGGAGTTTCACTCCCTTGGCTGGTGCTCAGCCAGGATCTTTCCTGCAGCCCATTGTTATGTGGATATTTGGGGTCTGACTGTGTAGGACCAAAGGTGAATGTGTCAGGAGGTTGTTTTTGGGTGGATCTGCTGCTAAAACAGTGAGAACTGCTTGCCAAGTGCTCCTGTCCATGGCCTTTCCTTGGAAATTGGCAGCACATCCTTAAATCCCACTTCCTCCCCAAGCTGGTAGTGCCTTTGTTTGGAGAACCCGAGGGATTTGCCCTGCGGGCAGGGAGGTCCCTGTGGCACCTTTAGGGTGAATATTTAGAATGTCTTCGGAATGTCTTTGGCTCCTTTCCTTTGGCTTGCAAATGCCCTGTGGATCAGGGGGCCCCGATGACTCTCGGAGAAGGGACAGGGATGTGCTGATCAGGGAGGGGCTCGGGATCCCCGAGGCAGTAGAGGGAGTGCTGTGATCCCGGTGTGATCCTGTGCAAGTGGCCACGTTTGTCTGTTCAGGACAGGTGAGGTTTCCTGGAGAAATCCCACCCCTGTGGCAGCTCCATCTCGCATGTGCACGCAGGATTTTAAAATACATATATAGATATATTTTTAATAACGCTGCCGTGTGCACACAGTGCTTGGACGTGGCCTTTTCCTGTCGTTTGGATCCTTCCACACCTATTTTGGGTGTTCCCTGCTTGTTGCAGCTGCTGCAGATGGGAGCAGGCAGAGGTTCCGTGTGGGAGTTGCTGGGATGGCTCCACCCGGCTGCAGCTTCCCTGGGGATGATCGGAGCTCTGTGATCAGAGAGGTCAGGGATCTCTCTTGATCCTGCAGAGCTGCATGTGCTGGTAATTCCCTGGCTCTCAATTCCCTCTGGAAAGTTGTTCCTTGTGCTTTTGAAGCCAGATGAGCCCCACTGTCCCAATCCGCTGCCATGCTCAGTGTTTCACCAACACATTCCTCAGCCTTCCTTCACCTGGAACGGTGAACCTGAGTGTTCCTTAGGCTTCCCTCTTGTTGGGCAGGTGGGGTTTGCAATTCTCAAGTTTCCTCACCTCACAGGAGTGGAGGATTTGTTTATTGTTAAAACGATTCGGATCAGAGGGATCCTCAAGCCGTAGGTCCCGCCCTGAAAATAATTCTGCTGGAATTAATTTTGGCTGGATCAGCTGTTTGTGTTTGAGCAGGGAAAGGCGTGGAGCAGGTAATAAGGTGCCTGTGCTGTGGAGGTAGCAGGGAAGGAAAGTGAGGTGCCAGCCTGGAATTTCTGCACCACATCCATGTTTTCAGAGTCCTACTGGCCACCTTTAAGGAGTGCAGGGTTCAGAGGTGCTTGTGGGGCTGTCACTTGTTCTGGTCCTGTTTGGGCTGGGGACAGTTTGGAGCTGTAATCAAGGACCCTGTGGAGCTGCTTCCAGTTCCATCCTACCCCTTGGCAGCAGTTGGCATCTGGATTTGCCCTTTGCAGGCCATGCCATTCCATCCCTGCTCCACTCTGAGTCCTTGGAGGCCTTTCCTAAGAGGAGAAAACCAAGTGACAGAGCTGAGACTCCGTGAGGTGCTCAGCACCATCTCTTTTACCTGGGAGGAATCACCTGGAGCTGTCACCTCTGCAGTGTGAGCAGTGCCAGGCCAGGGCAGGTGGTTTTGGGGTGGATCCTGCAAATAACAGCAGCTTTGAACACCTCACGTGACCTTTCCACAAAGGAGCAGTCCAGGTGTTCCTTCCATTACTCTTTCAGTTCCTCCACGTGTATTTGATACCCTCATTTTAGGTCTCTTTGCACACCGGGTGGATCTTCCAGTAGCTTTCCAGTTTTAGCTTTTCACAGGGATGCAAACAGACCCACCTGTGCCTGGCCCTGGGCAGGCTGAGGCCTCACCAGCCACTGCTGCACTTTACTTTCTCTGGGATGAATCAAGGTGTTGGTGGAGGCTCTGTGTGCCCGTTGGTCTGCAGGATTCCTGCTCATCCCAGCCAAAAGGAGACGCCAGACCACGACCTGTGACATTCACCACCTGTCTGTGTCACGAGTGACTACAACAGTCTGCTCCAAATTAAGCCAAAGCCAAATTTTACAAAGTTTACTTAATCCCTCTGTCATCTTGGAGGCTTTATGGGATGCTTTTCTTCTGCTACTGACCTGCCCAAACGGACTGGGCCATCTGGAGGGTTAACAGGATCCATGGGAGCGGGGTGAAATCAGTTGTGTTTTGTGTTCTATGCCTGGGATGGGACTGGGAGTGCTGGGAGAGGGGCCTGTGGTGGGAGCCCTGGAGTCAATAAACTGCACTTGAGTGCATTGTCTGAGCTCCCCAAGGAGCAGCTTGTGTGTCACCCTCCTGGAACTGCTGATTTATCTTTACACAGCCCCCGGCCCTGTATTGATCCATGGTTTTCCCTTCTTGCAGCATCCCCTCCCTCGTACCTGGAACCACTGGAATGAAGCATTCCAGCCCACCCTCCCTCCCTGCTGTGTGCAGGTGCTGCTGAGCCCATGAGATGAGGCTGCTGTGGTGGATTTATGGAGTCCTTTGGGTTTTCTCCCTGCCCTGTTCTCACTCACAGGACAGTGGCACTGTCCCTCCACGTGCTCCCAGGGCTGCTGCTCACCTTGCGTCCCATCTGGAAGTGTCCAAGGCCAGGTTGGACAGGGCTCGGAGCAACCTGGGTTAGTGGAAGGTGTCCCTGCCCATGGCGGGGGGTGGAACAAGGTGAACTTTAAGGTCCCTTTCAACCCAAACCACTCCGTGATTCTCCAGTCATCTTTGGGTTGGTTTCAGTTTTCTGAAGTCTCCTCCTTTCTCCCTGTTCTCACTTTAATCCTTTTCCTTGTACAGAACACCAGACAAGGTCCCTGTGAGGCCAATTCCGGCCTCTCCACAGCAGCAGAACCAAATTCCATTTTGCTTATTTGGGAGCAAGGAAAGAGAGGCTGTTCCTGGATCATAGAATCATGGAATCTCCTGAGGTGGAAGGAATCCACAGGGATCATCCAGTCCCAACCCCAGGCCCTGCACAGGCACCCGAACAATCCCACCATGGCAGTGCTATGCAAACACTCCTGGAGCTCCGGCAGCCTCAGGCCGGGACCATCCCCTGGGGAGCCTGGGCAGTGCCCAGCACCCTCTGGGGGAAGAATCTTTTTGTAATATCCAACCCAAACCTCTCCTGACACACCTCCACCCCTTCTCTCATCTTCTACCCCTTGTCCCAGAGAGCAGAGATTGGAGGTGCCCCTCGGGAGTCTCTCCTGAGTCTCCTCCAGGCTGAAACGGGAATGTCCCGGCTCCTCCCTGCAAGGAATTAGTTCCAGAACAAACCCAAGGGCGTTCCCTGACTCTCACATCTGCTTCTCATCCTTCTCATTCCGGTTGGGTGGATCAGTGGCACTGAAAAAACAGAAGCCACGTTCCACCTGTCCCCCTCTGCCACCCTGCCCACGTCCCTGTGTCCTGACTGCTCCTGTCCTGGAACAGCTGAGGAGGGAACAGGGGTTTGTTTGCCCCACGATTTACCCTCGTTGCTGGTGGGGTTCTGGGGGGCATCGGGGTCGGGGCACACCAGGAGCTGGGGCACAGGGGATCCCTGTAGGTGGCACTCACAGACCAGACTTGCGGCTGCCAGGGCACTGCCGGCACCTGGGGAAGCTGCAAATAAATCCTGGCGCCTTGAAAGGCAAATCTCTTTCCTCCAGCAGCTGTCTGGGATGAGCTGGAAGTGCCTTTTGGGGGCTGTGTCTCTCTTGGCTTCGGGGTGGAGGAGCAGCAGGTTTTGGGGTGGCTCCTGGGGAGCTGTAGGGCTGGGGAGGGTCTTGCCCTGGCTCCACCTGAGCCAGCTTCCACCTGGCTCTGCCAGGACTTGTTTGGAAAAGATTTTTAGGATTCTGGGCCTGACAAGGTTTCGGGGTGCCCTGGTTTGATGGAGTGAAGCCACCGGCTCCAGCACAGACATGAACACCCAGCCCTGGCACAGCAACACCCTCAGGGCACCCCGGCATTCCTGGGCCAAATTAACTGCAGTGGTAATGAACTAACAGAGAGCATTCTCCATGCAGCAGCATGGGCAGGGCAGCATCGCCCTGTCCAGTTAGATTGGATACTGGGGAAAATTATTTCCCCAAAAGGCAGAGATCCAGCCTGGCACAGGCTGCCCAGGAAGTGTTCAAAAAACCCCTGGATGTGGCACCTGGGGACATAGTTTAGTGGTGGCCTTGGGAATGGTTGGACTTCATGATCTTGGGGGTTTTTTCTGTGCTTTCAAGCTCGCTCTGTGTGTGGTGCTGGGAGCTGCCACAGGATGTGAACCAAGCGCTTGTTCCTTTTCAGGCTCAGGGGGCTGTTACCCCAATTAGCACTAATTGCCGTGGCCTGTGGTACTGGACCAGCTGCAGCTGTGCTGTCCTCCCCCCATCCCTGTTCCCTGCTCTGTGCCATCCCCTCTTTCCCGAGCTCTCACTGGGGACAGGCTCTGGCTGGCGCTGGCTGGGATTCCAGTCACAAACACAAGCTGGCGGCATGGATCTGCTCGGAATTTATTCTAAACTCGAGGTAAAGTGCTCTTGATGCTTTGGATGCAAATTTCCTTGCCTGGAATAGGAGCTGCGGGGCCGGTGGAGTGCCGGGGAGCTCTTTTGATTCCAGAGCCTGTTTGCTGCTGCGGCTCCTCGCGCCGCGCTCCGTGGAGTGCGAAATCACCTCTGCGGCACAGCCCGGGGAGGGAGCACTGCTGGCACACAGAGCTCTTCTCCTGCTCTCTGTCCCCTGGTTTTAATGAGGGTTTGTGTCTAAGGTTGGGGTTTTTTAGTGGGTTTTTTGGTGTTTTTGTGTGTGACAGCAGTCTGTGTGTGATTTTTCTGGTCACTGTATGTAAGAAGAGATGGTCCAAGTCCCTCCAGCCCCCCCCTGCAAGGAAGGAGAAGATAAAAATATAGAATGAATAAAGGATGCTCCATTCATGGATTTTGGAGGTCTTTGTCACTGGATTCCTCCAGTACCAAACGAACCTCAGTTTTAATAGATGGCATTAACCTAGGCCAGGTTGGATGGGGTTTGGAACAACCTGTTCTAGTGGAAGGTGTCCCTGCCCATGGCAGGGGGTGGAACTGGATGAGCTTTAAGGTCCTTCCGACCCAGACTATCCTGGTGCCGTCTCCATGGGTCACTGGGTCGGGCATTGTCCCCGTGGATGCGCTGGGCTCTTGGTCCCATTGGGGCCTAGCCCCGGATGGGTGAGGAGATGAGCGTGGTTGGGGGAAAATGTCATGAGATTTGTGCCATTTATTGCTCCTACACTCACGGGGTGGCTCTGGGTACTTTGGGGTGACTTTGGGTGGCTCTTGGAATTTCCCCATAAACGTTTTCAGCTGCACTCACAATTCTCCTGTGGCCGTGTCTCTCTGGGGCTCGTTGTAGGCAGGGGCTGGGTGATGTTCCTCACCTTCATTCCATGGACACTGGCACTCCAAAATGCGTCCCTGGGTTGGTGTGGAATCGGGTGGCACAATGGGAAGGAGGCTGGGAATGTTTGAAAACCTGCTGCAGAGTCTCTGATGTCTCTTGTGTTCCACTCAACAAAGCGCCTCTACACAACGAGCAGATTCTCCTGTATCAGAAATTACCTTTACTTAGTTGGCTTTTTGTCTAAATCCTCCTTCTGATCTTTATTTTTTTTCCCTTCCATCATGGAAAGGTGAATGGAAGTGGCACTTCAGCCACCAAAGCCTTTCCTTTAGAATCGCTGGTTGTTTTTTGTTTTAAAAATTTTCCAAGGGGGCTTTGCAGGGGAGGAGGAAGGAGCGTCCACTTTTCAAGTGACTCTGGGGAATAAAAGTATAAAGGACAGGAATGATCAGAACTGTGCTGGCAACGGAACAATATTTTATTTTTGAGTACCAGAGCTAATTGGAGAAGGAATTCACGCGACAATTTTTGCAATCTAAGGATGAGTAAACATGAAAGGGGCTCTGTGCTCCTGAACGTGCAAATGTGGCAGGAGGGCGGGGAGGGTGGAAACAGCCCAAAAATTAAATTGGAGACAATGTCTTGGATGTTACAATCCCATGTTTGCTTCTCACGATGCTGGATCAAAGTCACCAGCTGAAGCTCACGTCCAGGGATACCTGGTGGGGGATGGAACTTCCATGCACCTGTGGGGCTGGAATTGCCAGAAAATGGGAATTTTAGGTCTGATTTTGTGGAAACACTTCCACAGGCTGTGGGATCCTTGTGGGATCACTGTGGATCTGAACAGATCCTGCCTTGGAGAGCCCCTGCCCGTGAGAGGTGTTTGCAGGCAATTACCAGCTGCTTTAATTAACGTGGCATCTGGGGAATGGGGGGTGATGGGTTAGAGCAGCTCACCAGGAGGCGGAACAAGGTGATTGGGAGTTCCCATCCAGACCATCCTGGGATTCTGTGGTCACCCTGTTCGCAGTCATTGTGGTTCCTGGGTGTGGAGAGGTGCGGGAAATGGAACTGAAATGGCACTGAGCTGGTGTGTGGGCAACCTCCTCACCCCCTCTCCCACTGGAAGTGTCTCCCAGTGCCGGCGTGATTCCTTGCTGCCACGCTGGAATCCCCAGGAATTGCTGTTGGCAGCACCTGGGCATCCTCAAAATGCTTCCATCCACCACATAATCGGAGCCTGGAAATGGGGGTGTTGAGATTTGCAGGTGTGAAGCCAGAAGAGCTCATTCTGGGGTCACTCAGGCAGAGCACCAGGAGGTTTGTCCTGCTCCTTGTGAGGTGAAGGCAGAAGGTTTCCCTGGAGAGGCTCCAGCCCCTCCCTGGAGCATTCACTCCGCCCCTCTACGCTGCTGTTACGTTCCGGTGGTTAATTACTCTCGCTCTTTAAAAGAATAAAACCCCATGTACTTAAAATAATCCCAATTATTTCATTGTTCAGCCCGAGCTGAGCCCAGCCACCCCCGCTCCTGCAGAACTGCTGGAAAGGCTGTTCCTGACAGGGAAAAACTGCTGGGCATTAATGCTGTGAGCAGCAGCTGTGGGGATTGAGGTTTTGGGGGGGGGGCCACGGTGCTGCTCTACCTGCAACCCCCAGGTGCTTCTCCAGGACATCCCAAGGATCATCAAGTGCAATTCCAGGTGATGTCTGGGGCCTGTTGCAATAGCACGATGAGTGATGGTTTTAAACCAGAAGAGGCTGATTTAGACTGGATAGAAGGAGGAAATTCTTCCTCGTGAGGTGAAGAGACCCTGGCACAGGGTGCCCAGAGAAGCTGTAGCTGCCCCACCCCTGGAAATCTTCAAGGCCAGGCTGAATGGGGCTTGGAGCAACCTGAGATAGTGGAAGGTGTCCCTTCCCATGGCAGGGGATGGCACTGGATGATTTTTAAGGTCCCTTCCCACCCAAACCATTCCAGTGTTCCATGATGTTGCCGAAACCCAGGCTGGCAGTGCAGAGCCTTCCAAGGACACCCCAGAGGAGCAGCTCCTGAGGGGATGTTCTCCTGGAGGGATGGAGGGATGGCTGGGGAGCCTCATCCCACAAAGAGGACCCTCAAAGCAGCTGAGCAGGATGGTGGCAGTGCTTCCATCTCCGTGTGCTCCGGAGGCACAGCGGGACCTCGGGCGCGCTGGCTCAGACTTGCTCGTGCCGGGGTATATTGGTGTATTTTGATCCTTTTTCTTGCCAGTGTTATTTTAATCCGCTTTTCTCTCACATCAAACTCCTCTTTCTGCAGAACACAGAGAGACATCGGGTTTGTGCCCTTTGTGATTGGTAGCAAAGGGCTGCGATAGCGCATTTTTCCTTTAGAACTGGAGGTTTTATCCCTGTGATAACTTTAGCTTCGCCACAGTCATTGTTTGGGCTTCTCGCCTGGCTCAGATGAGTGCGGGGAAAACGCTTCCCACATTTATTAGAGGAAGAGAGGGCTGGGTGTTCTTAGGAGGGTTCCCACTCCTGTCACCCAGGAGTTACCTGGTGGCTCAGGTGGGTTTGGAAAGCAGCTGAGTTCAAACCGAAATCACCTCCCTCCATCTGGGGTGGGCTGTGGCTTTATCAGACTTCACATCAAGGTGTTGCTTGGCACCACTTCCAGGGTGGATGATTGCAAGGAGCAGAAGTCCTCAGGAGCAGCCTGGTTTTCCTGGGAGCTGCACAGTCAGAGGGAGCCCTTTCCCTCCAAAGCGTGTGTTTCCCACATAGAAAATAACATGTCGGGAATGGTTTTTTCAAATGAAGGAAGGATTAAGGCACAGCAAGAGCTGATTTGCCAAAGGGCACCCGAGGAAGTGGTGATGGATCAGAGATGGAAGTGGAATCCTCCGCTCAGCCTGCGCCTGCCCCGCCACCCTTTTCCTTCCCTGCTCCCTGGCTGCCCAGGTCTTATGGGATAACCAGGACTTGGATTTCCATCCTCTTAAAAGAGGCAATTTAAGGAGCTTTCCAGGGTAGCAGAGCTGCAGGTCACCTCCTCGCCACCGAAGATGTTTTTCTCCCGCTTTCTCCATACTCGTGCTCCTTCAGAGCCTCTTTGCTCTCCTCCTTTCCCAGTGCTCAGAGCCATTCTCCCAGCTTCAAAAGGTTTCCTAATTACCCTAATGAGGTCAGGAGAGACCAAACGCTTCTGTGACTTAAAGCAGGGGTGGGAAGAGGTTGGGAGGGGGGAAATATCCCGACTGGTGCCTGAACGAGGTGTCATGGGAAGGCGGCGTCTCCCCCTCCGCATGTTTCCCCCACCTTCCCATCTCCAGCAGAAAAGGAAAAAAAAAAAAAAAAAGGGAAATGTGGACAGAAGGTCTCAAATGTATCAAACAGCTTTTAAAAAGAAATTCCTTTTGCCTGTCAAAAGAACAAACAGATACACCAAAAACTGTCAGAATTAGTGTTGGAGTAATTGCAGCAGCTCTCCAAGGTTAATGCTCCATTAACGAGCAGCTCTCACGCAGCTAAAAGCCAGGACGAGACAGGTTGTCAAAGGCTTCCAGGAGATTAAAGCGCTGCATTCCCAGCCAAACTCTCCTGTGGATGTTGTTTGGGAGGGAGGGAAGGGGGGTGTTTGTGGGGTGGAAGCATCACCAGCCCTGGCGTTGGTGGAGAAGCGCGACCCGGAGCCCAGGGATGGTTTTCAGGCCTTGGCGAGGTCGCTGCCCCCGGGGCCTCACTCGGTTTTGAACACTCCAGGAATTGTTCAGCACCTTCAGGCTGAGGTTTAAGCATGTCCTGAGGGCAGTCCCGGGTCTGTGGGATCTATTCCGGTTGGTGAGAGGAGTGGGACCAGGGGGAGTGGGATGCTGGGTGCTCTGACACCTCAGGAATGAATCCAGCCTGGGTTTCAGCCAGCCCAGGCAACTCGTTGTGAGCTCAGCATAATTTGGAATGGAATTGGGGCCTGGTTCCATCTTCAGGCTGATTTCAATAGAACGGATCTTGATTGTTCTTTTGTAGAAGAAAGGAAAACCATTTCCAAACTTCCAGTGAGGAAGCATCACCTGGGGCATGTGGTCCAGCAGTGACAGACCCGGCAGCAGCTTTGGGATCACCTTCCCAGGTGGACCTGGGTGTTCAGGACCTTCCAGCACAGCTCATGGTGGATGTGGCTCTGAACGCAAGGTTTTATAAAGCAGATCTTGTCCCAGGAATGTCGTGCCCTGGCAAAGGTGGGATTTTGGGATTGTCCTATGCAGAGCCTGAAGTTGGACTTGATGATCCTTGTGGGTGCCTTCCAACTCAGGATTCTAAGGTGCGTTTTGAGTGGGAAGAGGCAATTACATTCCACAGCCTTGAAGTGTGGTGCCGAGGGCCACCCTGAGCCATTTCCATCCCAACTTCCCTTTGTGTGTGAACAATCCCCCCTCAAAAGGTGCCAGGGGCCTCCTGCTGCTGCTCCTCGTGATCCTGTGTCCTGTGTCAGGGCTGTGGCTGTCACACCTTCACCAGGAGGGTGTGATGGAGATCCCTGCCAGGACCAGGACTTGGTTCCACAGCCACTCCATGAGGGTGTGGGAGCCATTCACACCCCCCAGTGCAGCTGAGAAGGCTGGTAAGGGAATGGGAAAGGAGAGGAAAATTAATCCAAGTGGTGAGGCTGAGCCTTGTAACGGGGCTGGGAGAGAGCAGGGGAGTCCCACAGTGACCCTTTGGAGATGTGGCTCCAGCAGCAGGGACACAGTGTCCCCTCGGGCTCCTGGAATCAGCTGCACCCCTGTAATGTGGGAATAGGGACCTGAGCCTGGGATCCACGGTGGGATCTGCAGGGTAATGGGGCAATTTTGGGTAGTGAATGGCTGGGAGTTGACTCGAGGGAGGTGTGAGAGGCCTTTAGAAGGAGCAGCCGTGGGCAGGGGAGACGAACAATGCCATAATTAGGGAATTAAACCTTTCCCGTTCTTCTCTTTCCCCATCCCGATACAATTTGTACCGATCAGACCTGGGGTGCAGCAGGACCAGAGGGGGTGAGTCGTCTGTACAAGAGCAAAACAAGCTCCTGCCCAGCCCCTGCCTCTTCATTAAGTCGATTTGCATTCCTAATCTCCATTTGCCGTTATTATTTTCCCCCTTGTGCCGAGTGCGGGAGATTTGCATAAAGTTCCTTTTTTCTTGTTTTTATTCACGCTCAAGGTCAGAGACTCGGTGAGACACTGACGAAAACAATCCCCTCCTCACCCTGCTTTAATTCTTTGCTGAAACATGTCCTGGGGATTTTAACATAACAATTGCTGGGGAAGGAGGGGGAGTCCCGAATGGAACCCTTGGAGGAGGGACCCAAACAGAGCCCTTGGAGGGGGGACCTGAACGAAGCCCTTGGAGGGACGAGACCCCAACAGAGCCCTTTCTGTGCTGGAAAAGAGCTACCCAAAGGAGAGATGCAAATCCTTGACGAAAAGGGAAGGGGGAAGTGGATCTGGGAGCAGCACCAGTCGTGCCTCATCCTGCTGGAATGGGAGAGCTGGTCCAGCTCTCTTGGAGCTATGGCTGGAGCAGAGCTTGTGCCAAACCCTCTCCAAGCTGGGAGCACCAACCAGCACACCCAGGTCCTGTGCCCTGCCCAGGGCACCTGCTCGGTTCCTCCTGCTCCGTGTGTTCACAGGGAATGGTGCTTCCCCGGGGCAGTTCTCCAGCTTATCCCATTTCTTGTCTGGAATCCTTGGAGTTGTGGGATGCCCCATTTGGGGATGTTTGGGTCACCCTGGGCCCTCACAGGAGTGTGAGTGGGAGCTCTGGGATTGATTCCTGAGCTTGGGAAGGGATAGGGGTCTCTCAGAGGGAGCCCCAAATCCTCTCGTTCCTGCTGTGATCCTCACTATGTGAAGCCAACCCTCAGCTCCCTGCGGTTCCCAGAGGGAGCAGGGCTGGGTGTTGGGGCACAGACATCACTCCCACCTCCAGGTGTTGTGACAAGGACAGCAGCCCCTCCCAAAGAGTCCCGTTTCCCTGTGGTTGGGAGATTAAAGGAAGAGGGGAAAACTCTCGGCCAGCTGCTGAGGGGTTTGTGTGGAACAGCCCTTTCCCTTCCATGGAGCAGTCAGCCTTCTGATTTCCAGATTTTTCCTGGTTTTCCCAGTTCTGGCACTGTACTCAGAGCCTGGGATGGGGCACAGGGGACACCTGAGCTCTGCGTGTGCCCAATGGGTTCTGAACCCCTTAAAAGGCAGAAAATCCCTTTTTAGTCCTGGGGTGTTTCCAGGTTTCTGCTGGATTTGGGAAGGAGGGAGAGAAGAGTTGGTTCCTTTTCATGTGTTCAAGCTGTGATGGTTTTAATGTGTACAAAATCATGTGAATCCCACGGTTTGGGCATGTCTGAGCTATCTTGGAGGGCTGGGGAGTGACTGGATGGTGGCAGATGGTGGCTTGTGGGGATGGTGGCCCAGCTGCTCCCGAGTGACCTGGATGGCAATGGGGAGGGATTGACTTCAGGAGCAGAGGAATGTCGGATGGCTGGGCTGATGCCGGGGCTGGCAAGAGCCGGGAGATGGGTTTTGTCTGGTGCTGCAAGCACAGAAATATGTCTTATTTCCCAGTACTGGGAGGTGCATTTTTCCCGAGGATGCTCCAGGGCTCTCAGCTCCCGTGATGTGAGTGTTTTCCTGCCCCTTTAATGCTTCACTAAACAGTTTGAGCTGCCGCCCCTTAATGCCCCAGCAAAGCACGGAACGCCCCGGAGCGGAAAGAGCAGCGAGGAAGGAGGGTGATGGAAAAGAGAAGAAAAGAGGCTGTGAGGAGGCACAAAACCAGGGAGAAGTCACCTTTTTCCCTTTCGCATTCCTGGTCCTTGCTGTTGTGAAGACAGCTGGATGCTGAGGGTCCCCCCAGCTTCTGCTGCTCCTCCAGGGAAGAGCCGGGCTTCACTCGCTCTCTCCTTGCCCTTCCCGGGCTCTGTCCTGCACCAGTGGGTCCATGGAGGGGTGAAGGTGGACACTGGAGGGGACACTGAGGGGCAGATATTTGGAGCCTGTCAGGATTCTCCTGACTTCTGGCTCAGTCCCTGGTGAGCACGATGGGGCCAACATCCATCGGATTGGTGCCCTGCAGCCCACGCTGGTGATCCCAGCCCGCTGCTCTCACTGGATGTGTGCTCCCCAAAGCTTGGGAAATGCCAAGGACAGGGGGAAAATAAAAGATTTTAACCCACCCAGGAGAAGTTTGGCCTCCTCCCACCCCGCTCTGAGGGGAGCCGCCGGCTCCTCTGCTCTTAATTCAAGTCATTGCATTCCCTGCACTCCGTGTCCCCTCCCTGGCACCGCTTGCCCTGCGGTTTGATCCGAAAGTACCAAAGGTACCGCCTCGGGCTGCGACATCGGCATCCTCGGTCGCCATAGGAACGGGAGCTGGGGGTCCCCCGCGCCCCCTCCCCCGGGGCCCAGCTCCGGGGGCTGAGCTCCAGCGAGCCTCTGAAGCTGGGCTGCTCCAGGCCGGGGGGAGCGGGCTGTGCCAGCCTGGGAGGGAGCGGGAGCGGCTGCCGAGCCCCGGAGCACAAAGACAGAGGTTATTGGTGTCAAAGAACTCGCAGCTCCAGAGGCTGAGCCGTGGCTACAGCTGCTCTGAGCAGAGGGAAGTGAAAACCGGGAGGAGGGAAGAGGAGAGCTGGGAGCTGGAGCCAATTATTGCCACGGGGGTGGGAGGAAGAGGAGGAAGGTGATGGAGATGTCAGTGGTGGGGAGGGCAAGGGGGAGGATGAGGCTCAGGGCTCGGTTCATCACTGATCATGCAATCATTGAATATCCTGGGGGGAAGGGATCCACAAGGATCATGGAGCCCAGGTCCTGGGGCTGTGTTGGAGGACCTGTTGCGACAGGACAAGGGTGATGGTTTTAAACTAAAATAGGGTGGATTTAGGTGAGGTATAAGGAAGAAATCTGTCCCTGTAAAAGTGGGGAGGCCCTGGCACAGGTTACCCAGAGAAGCTGTGGCTGCCTTATCCCTGGCAGTGTCCAAGGCCAGGTTGGACAGGGCTTGGAACAACCTGGGACAGTGGAAGGTATTCCTGCACATGGCAGAGCGTGGGACTGGATGATCTTTAAGGTCCTTCCATCCCAAACCATCCTAGGGTTTTGTGACTCATAGAATCATTTAGGTTGGAAAAGACCCTCAGGATCTGAGCCCCTGTCCACACAGCTGCTGTCCCCGATGTTTGGGAATTCATGCAGCCCTGGGGATTTGAGCCTTGGCTGTGGGTAAGCTGGAGGCAAAGGCAGCTCTTCCCTGAGGGGACACAGCCCCGAGGCCGCTGCCGGTGGTCCCCACTCCCCACCCCCGGTGAGTGACGTGCGGAGCCGCCCGACTCCCCCGAACCACCTCCACTGCCTAATTGCTGACAGTTATTTACTGTAAAGACGGGAGCACACGCACCACCGGCTCTGACAACTCGTGTCAAAGCCCCGCCAGAAAACTATCACTTTACAGCTTTATTTATTGCCCCTTTTTTTCCCGAACAGATCTATTCCCTCTCCCCTCCGGGCGCCGCGCTCCTGCCGGCGGCCGTGCTGCGCTGTGGGGCTCCCTGCCCGGCCCCAGCCCGGGAGCCCCCCCCTTTCCCGGTCCATGCCTGGCTGGGCGCTGACGGACGGGTGCAAACGGAGGCTGGCGGAGCCCCCCGCACGCCGCCGTGTTTATTTGCTGTCTCTCAGCCCCTCGATGTTCAAACATAATTGGTTCTGCTCGGCGCAGTAAACACTGATGTGTCGCATCAGCGAGCCGGAAGGGCACCTACACACAATTAAAATAATTGGGCGCGTACCTGGCTCTGATCCCCCCCCTCCCCGACGCTGTTCTCCCTTCATCTGCTTCTCGCCATCCTTTGTTCCATCCTGCCAGCCCAGCCCACTCCTCTCGGTGCCCATTTTCCGCCAGTGCACGGTGAGGGGATGCCCCGTGGAGTGGGAGGTGTCCCATGGAGAGGGGCGTCCGGCACTGCTGGCCTTGGCCTTGGCACAAGTGCAGGATGAGTTCTCTGATGAGGGAGATGATATTCCAGCCCAGACCCATGAAATATAATGAAGGCCCGAGGGACTGTACCAGCTCCTCAGTTAAAAATGATGCTGTTATATTTAGACAAGGTAACTGGAGGCCCCTCCGGACAGCGCCGAGTACAATTTTTTGTTTAATGATTCCATAATCTGATATAATATCGGGCCTGTAAGACATAATGAAGACCTGGGGGAGTTTACATCTTCGCAGCTTTAAAGGGTCCCTGCTCGGGGACGCGGCCAGGTGGAGGTTTGAACTTTGATGCAGTCAAACGTGTTTTTCTCTGGGTTTGTTTGACATGATTGAGGGAATCCAGCAGCCACAGGGAGAGGGAGTGGAGCAAGTGCAGCCACGCTCACACCAACCCCACAGCCGGTGCTTGTGCCGAGGTGGGAAGAGTTTGGGGGGTCCAGCCAGGCTGTGCTGGGATCTGCATGGATGTGGTCACAGAAGTGGGGGCTTCAGGAGATCGTGGTGGTCTTTGGGAGGTTGCTGTGGTCTTTGGGAGGTTGTTGTGGTCTATGGGAGGTTGTGGTGGTCTTTGGGGGCAGTGATGCCTCCAGAGTGGAGCAGCCTAGCCCTGCTGTGGGCAGGGGCAGAGTGAGGGTGCTCCCACCCCAACTCACCCTCTGCTTTTGCCAACCCCTGAGATGGAGTTTTTGGTGCTTTAAGCTGTTTTGGCCCAGCCTGGGGATTCCTGCAGCAGCTCACAGTGGGTCCTCCTGGGAGCAGCACCGGTGGTGCCAGGCTGGGCACAGTGATGGTCAGTCCCCCTGGCTGCTCCCAGCTCTCCCAGTCCAGCCCCACTCCCTGCGCTGTGATCCAGAACTGAGAGTGCCATCAGGGCTGCTGGCACCAAAACTGGGAGGAAAGGAGCTGGCAGAGCCTGTGCCACGCTTTCCTGAGCAGTTGATCACAGGTTGATCAGGATTAGGGTGTGAGTCCTTTGGTGGCACCCGGACAATCAAGTGACTTTTTCCCCAAAACACACAGTGACACCAAACACCTCCAAGATCAGCATCACCAGTAAATCTGCCCGCTGTGTCCATTTGGGATCCTCCGTGGATCCTCACCTGGAGGAGCCAGTGGCGATACCTCCATCGTGTCTGCTGAGTCCCGCCAGTGCCAGGCTGGATGCTCCGGGACGATTCCTTGTGTGCTCTTGTCTGGGTATCCGTGCCGGGAGATAACCTAATCCCATTTAGCCTTGGAGGGAGCCGGCAGATCCCTCCCCTGGGAGCCAGCGCGCGGCGGGGGGTGGTCTGTAATGAATTCCCATCATTCCAGCACAAAGGGAGCTTACAGGAGCGCTCGCCGCAGAAAATATGAGGGTCGCTGCCCTATCATCCCTCCGAGACATCCGTCGTAGTTCAGTGATTCCCGGCTGCTGACAGGCAGCGGCCCTGGGAGGCACAGCCAGGCGTCGCCTTCCCGGCTCTTTCCCGCCTGGAAAATGCCTTTTTCTGCCAAACGAAGGGATTTAACGCCCTGCCTGGGGCTGTGCTCGCCCGTCACCCACCCGAGCAGGTGTGTGGCCCTGCGGGGCATGGCTCCACGGTGCCCATTGTGCTTCACCCCGGTTTGTTATTGATCTGTATTCCAGCGGCTCCTCGGGGATCCCGGTGGGAAAATCCTGCCCCAAGTCCTGTGGGAGCTGGGAGATGCCTCAGCCACTGGATGGAACCGGGGGGGGGGCGATGCTGTGGTGGTCGCAGGGGTATTGTGCCAGCAGAACCCAGGGTCAGGTTTGGGGGTACTTGAGGAGCCACCTGGGATCCCTGTGACAGGGAGGCTCCAGGGAACCATTCCCCTTGCCAGGGCCTTTTCCAGCTCCCTGCTCTCCCTCCCTTCTCACCTTTATTTATTTAATTCATTTTTTTCCCTCATGGAAAACCACACGGTGGAACCTGCCCCCTCCAAGCCGGGTTTTCCTGCGGCTCCGTGGCTCGGCCGGGATGTCTCACCTCGGGAGCTGCCAATCCGTCTCTGTCAAGCTGTCAGCCCGGAGCTCGGGCTGGAGCCGCTGCAATTCAAAGTGGATTAACTCCTCGGGCTGCCCTCTCTCCCCCCGCCCCTCCCCATTCCACTTGGGTGGGTTTTGGCCGAACAGAAAACGCTTTTCCCCTGCGCTTTCCATATTCAAAAGCTCCCGGAGCGCAGCCGGATGGCAGCGGGGGCCGCGGGGCCGGGGGTTCGGGCCGGCGTGCGAGGCCGGTGGCCGTGGGAGAGGGACACGGTGGCCGTGGGAGAGGGACACGGTGGCCGTGGCACCGCGCTGTGTCCCTGTAGCGCCCTTAACGGGGTTCTGGGAATGATCTGTGCAGGGATGGGGGATCCCCAGAGGGGTGAGGGGCTGCAGACCCTCCCCAAATCTGCCGGCTGTTCGGTCGCTGGTCCGCAGAGGGCTGCGGGGGTGGGGGGCTGCAGGACTTGGGGTTGCTGGGCCGTGGGGTACCAGGACTGAGGGGCTGCAGAATTGGGGGGATGCTGGATTGGGGGGGCTGTGGGATACAGGGTTATGGGGTTGGGGGCTACGGGACTGGGGGAGATGCAAGATGGGGGGGCTGGGAGCTGCAGGGTTTTGGGGCTAGGTGGGCTATGGAGCTGTGATCTGGGGGGGGTCTTTGTTTTGCCAGGTGATCAATTCCCCCAATCCAAGCAGGGGCCGGGGCTGTGTCGCGTTAGCGACGACCCGAGCGCACGGTGACAACCCCGGGGGGCCGCGAGGGGCACTGGCACTAGAGGGGGGTATTGCCTAAGCAATGCGGTGCTGCCGCTCCGCCGCCGCCGCCTCAGCTTTGGGGCGAAACCGCAGGATTTTGACCCTTGGCGGTTTCCCGGCTGGTTTTCCAGGTGTCGGCTGCGCTGGTATCCAGGTGCCGTTCCCGCACCGTTCCCGCCCCACTTCGCGAGGGGCTGTGGGTTAATTCACCTTTGGAAATTGCTTTGAGGATGCTGCTGCGAGCGGGCGCTCCGGTGCCACCGTCCCCGATGGCCGAGGGACAGCGGCCACCAAACGCCACCGAGTCAAGGGGAGCCGCGCTCTCTCGTGGCAGCACGGCTGCTGCGTGGGAAGGATTTATCCGCAGCTGGATTTTGGGGCTTGGTGTTTTAACGAGCATCGGATGAGGCGGCCGAACGTGCCCGGTGCTGCTGGGGGAAGGTGTGAACGGCCCCGGGCGAGGCGTGCCCAGGCTGCGGGAGGGGTTTGGGTGTTCCCGGGCTCCGGGTTCCCACCCTGAGCCGCAAGTTGTGCCTCTCTCCCATCCCACTGGAGGGGAGACACTGCCCGGAGTCCCGGGGGTCCGCACAGGAGCTCCGGGCGCACCCACATTTGGGGTATGATTGTGGGGTTTTGCCGTTTTACACCTCTGTGACAGCTTGTTTGGTTTCCTAAATAAACTGGGAGCTCAGGGAACCTGGGAGCTTTCAGGGAGCAAAACCTGGGAGCTGGAGCTGTGTCACAGTCTGGCCACATTGATGGGTGTCCCCAGACTGCCCCCCAGCCCTGCGAGCCTGGGGATCCTGAGGGATGGGCCCCTCCCGACCTTTGGGGTGCCTTTGGATGGGATCGGTGCCTGGGGATGGGGTCAGAGCCCGTGGATGGGGGCTGGCACCTGTGGATGCCACACAGTGCCAAGGATCCCTCGGTTGGAGGCATCAACACCACTCTTGCCTCCATGCTGGGCACCTGGATCCTGCTGCCAGCTGGGATTTCCCGTCACCCTGATCCCTTCCAGTTTGGGAAGCTCCAAGGGACCCGCCCAGGTTCCTTTTTTTTCCTGCTGCAGCTCCACTCCCAGCAGCCTGGCTCTGCTCTGTGCCGGTGCTTCCCAGCCCTTTCCCTGCGACTCCTCACCTTTTTAGTGGGAAGGGTTTTTTCTGTCGGTAGCAAATATTTTCCATAATTTCCTGGCCGATCCAATTAATGCAGAGGAAGGCGGGTGTGAATTATCCCTCCCTGCATCCAGCCTTGCCCCCTGCATAGAGCTGGGGGCTGGAAATCGCAGGATTTGCAGTAATTAAGGCAAATAGTTGGTTTTGTTTGGTTAGAAAAACAACCCGGTGCTGTTTGGAGAAGCCAGAAAAATCCTGGAAAAGGTTTTCCTTCCCGTTACCAGGAGCGGGGAAGGAGAAATCGTTCCATGCAAAGCAGGGCTGAGCTCCCCCCTCGCCTGGGGCGGGGATGTGTTGGGACTGATCCTGGTTGGGAGGGAACGAGCTGGAGCGGGCGTGGGGCTGCTCCTGCCTGATCCCAATGGATCACCCCATTTCCCAGGGAATTTAACCTGGGATCCCCCACAGCTCCGGTAGAACTGAGCTGGGATGCACTGGGTTGAGCTGAGATGAACTGGGCTGAACTGGGTTGCTCTGGGTTGAACTGGGCCGAGCTGGGATGCACTGGGATAAGCTGGGATGCACTGGGCCGGGCTGGGATGCACTGGGCTGAACTGGACGCACTGGGCCAAGCTGGGATGCACTGGGATAAGCTGGGATGCACTGGGCCGGGCTGGGATGCACTGGGCTGAACTGGACGCACTGGGCCAAGCTGGGATGCACTGGGTTGAACTGGGATGCACTGGGCCAAGCTGGGATGTGTTAGGATGCACTGGGATGAACTGGGTTGAACTTGGCTGAGCTGGGATGCGCTGGGATGCACTGGGATGAACTGGGTTGAGCTTGGCTGCGCTGGGATGCACTGGGCCGGGCTGGGATGCACTGGGCCGAGTNTGCACTGGGCCGAGTTGGGATGCACTGGGCTGAACTGGGATGCACTGGGCTGAGCTGGGATGCACTGGGCCGAGCTGGGATGCACTGGGCTGAACTGGGATGCCCTGGAATGCACTGGGTTGCACTGGGCCGAGCTGGAATACGCTGGGAATCTCCAGCCAGTGAGTGCCCATTGGTGACCTGTCACCTCAACCCACAGCCGACCCCTTGGCCAGCACGGTGCCCTTCGGATCATCCCCATTCCCCAATCCACAAACACCGATGGGATCCCTCTGTGCAGCGACAGCTCCGGATTTTGCCGTGCCCTGGAGCTGTCCCTGGGACGTGGCTGTGCCAGGGCTCCCATCGCTGTCCCCAGGCCGGGAGGAACCACGGCCGGGCCTCCCGGAGAGCCCGGAAAGGCTTTTAGTGGCTTGGCTGGAGAAATGGAAACAAACGAAGTTGACAGACAAGTGTCCGGGTTTATGGCAGCGTCCGCTGACAGGAGGGAGATTGGCTGTCGGGGGCTTGATGGAGACGGATCCTGATGGGAGCGGGATGAGGAGATGGATAACCTTGATGGAGCTGCGGAGCGGGAGGATGCTCCGGCGGCCTTATTCCAAAATAAATTGGTTTTTATTTGTTTTCCTTTGGGGCGGGGGGAGGGATGCGGAGCCCCACAGTCCGTGGAGTTTTTCCTAAACAGATTTGCTAAATAAATAATGAGGAGGATCCATATTTTATTTATATCCCACCTCTCCGTGTGGCGCTGGAGGTGTTTTACACCGGGCTGCTCCCTCCCTTTTAGCACGGACAAACTCCAAAGAGCTCGTGAGATGGAGATGGATTTACAGGGATATTTGGATGCTGAGCAGAAGGACGGGCAGCGGGATGTGCTGGAACTGCTCCTCCTGATGGACTTAATGGGCACCTTGGTGCTTTGTGAATCCAACTGGAAGCATCTTTGCATCTGGAAGCACCTGAGGAATTCTGGTGGGAGCCAGCTCTGGCTCTGAGGAGCTCAGGAGGGACATAAACACCACTGAAGGACACTCCAGGATTCCCAGGGGGACATTCCAGGGCCCTTGGGCAGGAGGGTCTGGAATCCAGCTGTGTTCACTCATCCTTCTGAGACAGTTTTTGAAACTTGGGGGAAATAGGGGGCTCTGGGAGAAGAGCAGGTCCTGTCCAGTGAGGACCAGCCCCCCTGGACAGCCCAGGGGGGCGCGCCCTTGCTCAGGGATGTGACTCCAGGGCCGTGGGGTGTCCTGGCTTGGCGACATGGCTCTGGCACCATGGGGTGTCCTTGTTCAGGGATGTGGCTGGGTGGCACACCTGTGACCAAAAATTCCACTGGATTTTCCCTGTTGTCCCCAAGGTCTGTCCTCCCCAGAGCTCGACACGGCCCCACGGCAGCTCCAGGGCTCTGTGTTATTCCCATCACTGTTTTCCAAGATTTCGACAAAGCAGATTGATCCCTTAACACAAATTATTGTTCAATTTATCCTTGCATCAGAGGTGAAAAAATGTCCCTGCAGAGGGGGAGACTCTCCCTGTTACCACCCATCTGTGTTTCCTTGGCACCCGTGGGTTGCAGGATGTGTCCCTGTCCCCATCCCCATCCCTGTCCCCTCCAGTGCGAGCCTCTGGTGGCCCCTTCCTAACATAGCCCCCCATCGCCCCCTAAAACCCCCCATCAACCCATCCCTGCCTCAAGGTGATGGATCCCAAACCTCCCTCCTGCTTCCACAGCCCC
>WEKY01000610.1:109525-126627 GCA_013390045.1 Picathartes gymnocephalus | reverse complement strand
TACGGCTGGAATTTGGCGCCCAAAGGTTCTGACGTTTGGGATTTGGCGCCCAAGGGTTCCTGGGGATGGGATTTGGCACCCCAAGGCTCTGACGGTGCTGCCAACAGCCAAAAGCAGCCCCTTGGCTGTTGAGGACGGGCGTCCCGGGACCCAGCACCGGTGATGGCGTCGGCTCCATCCCCTTCGCCCCCTTGTAGACGCTGCCGAGAATTCCTCCTCAAAAAATCCACGGTGGATCGTTATTCCATATATATTTATATATTTATACATTTCTAAATCTGCTGCTGGCAGGGAAAATATTTTCGAGGAAAGAGGGGGGGACATAAAATGGAGTAGAGGGAAGCGCGAGGGGCTGGGAGGGAAGAGCAGACAATGGCTGGTGGGTTCGGCAGGCACGTCCGCAGCGCCTGGCTCCGGGATGTGACCCAAATTTCCCCAATGTGGGAGCGCCCCGTGTCGCCAGCGCTCCCCGCCTGCGCCTTCAGCTCTTGGAATTCGAGGCAATTTATTAGGGGTTGCAAAGATTGAAATTGCCATTGAGTTTCCTGCTTATTCCCTTTTTGAACCCAGCGGTGGGTTTATTTTTTCCTCTGGAGTTACTACAAGACCGTCTCATTCTTAAAAATGAAGAAAAAACGTATTTATGCGTTTTCTGGTCTCTTGTTTTCATTCTTTTTCCCCCCCCACAACGCTTCATTTAATAAGGAGGAAATAAAAAGGAGTTAAAAAAAAAAAAAGGGGAAAAGACCCAAGGTTAAAATGCCCTGTTTGAACCCACAGACCTTCTCTGCCGCTAAATATTTTTCCTCGGGTTTATACAGCAATCTGTATTTTATAAAAGACAGGAATAAATCTCGTGGTCGATATGATTTTCCCAGATTAGAATAATTCTATATTTCATAATTGGGGCTAAATTAAAAATAAGTGGTACCTCGGGATGCTGCAATTTCCCTGTTCTGGGGAGAGATTTAACCACTCGCTGTGGATTTACGAGGTTTATTTTTATTTTTAAATGGTTTTGTGAGGATGCGCTGGGAAAACGTTTGGCTGGATGGAACTCCTGGGTTATCCGGGAAAAAAAATGAAGGATGCTGAAGGTAGAATTATATAATAACGGGCAGTTTTGGTACCGTGTGGAAGGATGGATTTTTGCTCCGTGGCACGTACAGGCGCTGCCGATGGTCGCTCTCCGGGTGTGGATCCTTTGGCCGTGGCCGGGCCAGTCACGGGTGGATCCATTGGTCATGTCCAGGGTGATGCACCCATGGATGGGATCTTGGGGCTCTTCCCGGGTCCGGCACTGCAGGCAGGGGTCCGGCAAAACACCCAGGGCTCTTCCCGCCGTCACTCCGTGTTTTCTGGCTGGTGGTGTGGGAGCCGCTCGTCCGTAGGATTCCAGGGTGGATTTGCCTTGGGAGCCAACCGGGTCAATCTGGGTGTCCTGGAGTGTCCAGCATCACCAGTGGGTTGGGGTGCCCAGTTTTGGTCCCCATTGCCCCCCGTGCCACAGCGGGTTTAGGGTGGATGTCTCGGCGCGCGGCGCCGCGCGGCAAAAAATCAGGGATGTGGGAAAACCTCCGTGTTATGGGGGAAAAGGTCTGTGGGAAGGAGTGACCTGTCCTCAGAAGGTCCCCAGTCCTGTGATCCTGACCCGTGGCCTCATGGCCATGCTGGAAACCCCTGGAAGGCCAAGGAAGGACGGAGGGTTTGGGATTTGTCGCCGTCCCCCGCTCTGCCGACAGCCGGGTGATGGGCAGGGAATCGTCATTCCCGAGTGCTGGTCGGCGTTCCTGCAGCAATCCCGCGGTCACTGCCGTGTGCCTGGATCCACCGCAGGAATGTGCAAAGTGCCAGGGGTTTTCCTCCCTCTGCTCACGGCACAGGTCCCCAGGACCGGGCGGGATCGTGCCCCTGGCCTGGTTTAACGCCGAGGTCACGGCGCTGCCTCCGAACGGTTCTTTTGCTGATTTCTGTATTATTTTTCGGTGTGGTTTGTGAGCACAGCTGGGATTTCTGTTCTGCTCCTCTGCACTCCCCAATCCTGGGATCGGGAACCGGAGAAATGGTTTCTGGCAGGGGGATTTACAGAGCCAGGTGATGCTCAGGGCCGGCGGTGATGGCAGAGCAGGACTTTGGGGGGTTCTTTTGGGGGGCAAGCTGCCCATGCCACAGGGTTGGTGGGGTTGGGGTGAATGGAGCATGTCTTGGAGAGGATTTGGATTGTGTTCCAAACGATCCCGTTGGATTTTGTGCCCCTTTTTTCCTGCATTCCCATCTCCTGGAGCTGCAGCCCCGGCGCCTGCCAGTCACTGGTGCTTTGTCCGAGAGCCTGGAGCGCGGTGGCCGTGTCCAGGAGAGCCCTGGCCGTGACTGTGACCCACTGACCACCCAGGCCAGGGCCACCTTGCCCATCTGTGTGCCACGAGGGGCTGTGGCCAGGCCACTGGTGGCTGCATGTGCCACCTCTCCATCAAGGGAGTGAAGATGATGCCACATCTGTTTTTTCCAGGGGAATTTGGTGCTGCAGAGGGGTGCCCGAGTGAGAGGGCTCGGCTTGGAGGATCCCACCCACATCTCCATGTTAGAGTGGGACTGGATCCCAAAACCTCTGTCCCTGGCTCTGGCTGGGACTTCTGGCGTCTCCCCAGTCCTCTGTTGTCCCTCCCTGCTCCCACGGGCATCATACAGAGCCCACATCAGCCTCTGAAAGAAATGTGTCCTGTTCCCTCCTTGGGGTGATTTTAATGTGAATTTTAACCCTGGCCCTCAGGTTGTTTCTGTGTCACCGTCAGGCCGAGTCCCCTCTCAGGCTGCCAGAGCAGTGCTGTGGGTGTTGGGGTGTGCCAGCGCTCGGCCTCGTCCTGTGCAATTCCTGCTCTTTTAGTTTCCCTCCTTCTGTTCTCCCTTTGTGCCGAGATCACTCCCAGCCCTTCCCACCCCTCTTTTCCAGCCCGTTAAGCCGTGTTAGCAATTCCTCACCAGCCCAGGGCTGCGGCGAGTGGTTAATGGAGAGCAGACACCACCGGGCCGGCGTCGCTGACAGGATTCTCTCTCCGTGCCCGTCTCCGTCTCCGCCTGTCCCTTTCCAGGGACCGCAATTACATTCCCTGCTGGTTGCACATTTGGTATCCAAATGCCGGCCATGCGCCGCATCCTAATGCGAGGATGGGCTGGGGGCATGCGGAGCTGCTGGAGGGTCAGACGGTCCCCAGGACCCCCCTCCCCTGGATCCCAGGGTGTCCTGGTGAGGGGGGGGTACACGCAGAGGGTGGGCAGTGGGAATGGTCCAGGGGGTAAGAGATGCCCTCAGGTACCTCGGAAAGCTTTAAAAGTGCTGCTGTATAAAGAAAAATACGTCTATTTATATACATATAGATTTTTATATATATTTATATGCAAATGTATTTATACATATTATATAAATCATATATTTATTTATATGTGGGGGTGTTTATTCACCCCCCTCCCCACAAAAATACACTGAGCACACACAACTCAATGCCTAAACACCCCCTGTGTGGCAGTGCTGTGCCACCCCTGGAATTCCTACCTGGGGGCTCCAGGATATACCTGGGTGTGGGTTTACTTGGCTCCATGCACAGCTCTGTCCGTCTGTCCAGCTGTGTCCGTCCCAGTGCCGCAGCAGGAGCGGCTGGAGCCGTACCTGCCTGTGCCTGACAAGGTTCAGCTGCTGGGTTGGCTGGAAAATTGCAGCAATTGTTCCTTAAATAGCTCCTCGTTCCTGATGGTGACAATTTCGGTTCTTTTGTGTTAGATATTAATCATGATTTCTGAGGCTCCGTTTTGATCCGAGCTGGTTTTCCCCACTCGGGGCAGAGATCCTGCCCCGCTTCGTTGGATTTAATGGGATTTATGGAAGGTGAGCAGCTTGGAGTGCTGTTACCTGCAGCCCCTAAGAAGTGTTTAAATTCCTTTTCCCCCTTTACCATGACCTGATGCTCATCCCAACGTCTGGCTCCTTCCTTCTGCTTGGAGATCCATCCCAAAAACAGGACCAGGCCCTGTTTGGCCTCTGCAAGTGCACGGGGAAGCACTGTGCTCTGAGGATCATGGCTTGGAACCAATGATCTTGGAGCTCTTTCCCAACCCAAATGATTCCATGGTTCTCCAGAGCCGGAGAAGTGTCGGGGTGAGCTGGTGGCCACTTTGGCCTTTGCATTCCAGAGGCATTTCTGAAACCCCCCCAAAGCCTGGGCTGTGTTTAGGGCTGTCTGTGGGCCCAGACTCTTTGCCACCAGCCCAACCCTTCCAGATTTGGGGGCCCCCTGGCTGTTCCCACCGGCTGGCCAGGAGCCGTGTCGGGGGCCGGTGCCCGTGGGGCCGTTCGGGTATGGGATGCACCCAGGGCTGGTTCGATCCTGGCAGGAAAAGCAGGAAGGGATGAGGCTGAGAGCAGGGCAGTGGGATGGGACCTGTCCGGCAGTGCCGGGCAGTGTCCCTGCTCCATCCTGGCTGGTTCCCGGGTGGTCACAGTGTTGTTATTTATTTATTTCTCCTCCCTCGCTCCCCCTTGGCTTGTTGCTGCTGCTGTGCCTGGGCTGCTAAAGAGCTTCCCATTGTTCCAGAGCTAATTACCTCCTAATGAGGCTCCCGGCTCAAAAGCCGAGCTGAGGAGGGGCTGTGGGGGGATGTGAGGGGGCTGTGCTGGGAGGGGGTGAGGGCAGGGCTGGGGTCACCACCGGGGTCACCACCGGGGTCACCCGATGGCCTCAGCTGTGCTGCCCTGACGGTGTGAATTGGGGTTGGCGGTGGGAAATCCACGGCCATGGAGCTGCCGGCCTGGAGCTTCATCCCAAAGGGTGGCTGGGAAGTGGTTTTGCCAAAATTTTCCTGTTGAGCCCCAAACCCGTGGAGAAATCAAAGCCCCGTGGATTTTGGCAAGGTGGGGCTGTGCTGGTGCTTGGAGCACGGGAGCATTCCCGGCGTCACCCTTGGCGTGACACCTCCCTGCCAGCCCCGTCTGGGACAGGTGTCACCTTTAGGGCACATCCTTCCTTTTGGAAGTGGTGCTCAAACCAGGGGTCTTTATTCCATCCGTGTGCTGGACAAATCCTGCTCCACTTTGCCACTCCCCTCTCAACCTTATCCCGTCCCTTGGCGAGAGACCGGGATGAGCCCCGATCCTACTGGGATTCACCACTTTGGCTGGAGGGAGCCAGGCAGTGTCCAGGAGTGTCCTTGTCCCTGCTGCCATGCAGAGCAGAACTTTGGGGCTCCACATCCCTGGATCCTGCTCTGTCCCTGGAATATCCTGCGTGTCCCTCGGGGTTGCGGCGGCTCCCGTGGCTCCTCCGTGTGCCGCGGGTGTGATGGGGGAAAAGAGGATCCTTCTCCAAAGGGATTGGGAAAGCCCCCATCTCTGCCCCACTCCGACTGAAGCCGGGCTTTGTGCCCCTGCACGGGGGCGGAGGGTCCCAAACTTCAGAGGGGTCGAGGCGCTCGAAGCAACAGCGGTGGGGGAAAATATTCCAGGAGAGGAAAATTTACTCCCTGGAATAATAATGAAGGCGGGGGAATGAGTTCGCCTTCCCTGTGCCCTTGGTGAGGGGCCCAGAGTGAGGGGTCCACCTCCAAGGGGATGGAGGTGCTGGCAGTTTTGGGATCACCCATCCGGCCCAGCTTGCCCATGGATCCATCTCCAGCTGCCGCACAAAGCCCGGGATCGATGGCGCTCGGCTCTGGTGAAGCCGATCAGCGCTGGGGCAGCGAGATCCGCACTCCCGTTCCGAGCCCTGCTCGGATCCATTTGGCATTTTCCTTTGGATCATTAATGAAGAGAGAGGGATGCGGAAACAGGAATTTAGACTCTTTTTTTTTTAAATTCCTCCCCTTTAAAATTTTTCTCCTCTTCCCGTGTTTGCTTCCCAAGGCCCAGCGGAGCGGCGAGTTGATGCCGCTGCTGGGAGAGGAACGGCCGCGGGGCCGAGCCATGTCCTGGTGGGGCTGTGCCGTGGTGGCATCCCGTATACACTTGTGCCGTAGTGGGATCCTTTGGGATTCACCTGTGCCGTGGTGGGATCCCATGGGATAAACTTGTAATATGGTGGGATCCTGTGGGATACATCCCTACGCTCCCTCAGCACATCGGCTCTTCCTGACCTCCCAGTTTTCCGCTTTCCTTGATGTTTCCAGCCGCCCTGGCCTTGTTTTGTGGGATTTTCCCGTTTTCCCTGCCGTGACCTCCAGGCACTGGTGTGCATCCGTGCAGATGCCGGAGCTGCCTGTGCCAGGTCAGTCCCACCAAACGCCATCCTGGTGCTGGATCTGGAGCTGCTGCTCTCTGGGGATGCCGGCACCAGTGTTCCCAGCACCGGTAGTCCCACCACTGGTATTCCCAGCACTGATATTCCCACCGCTGGCATTCCCACCGAGCTGCCGAAGCGTTCCCAGGATCCGCAGAATTTTACGCCATCACTCAGTACCTTTTTTGTTTGACTTCAGGAACGGACTTTTTGTTTCAGCTCCTTCCCCGCCAGCCCCGAAATCCCCCAAGAATCCAACTCTGAATTTCGGATCTTTTGTGCCAAACCCAAACCTCTCTCGGCTTCGATTCCCAGCGCCGCCGACTTGGGGAAAAAAGGGAATAAATGGCAATGGGGGTTTTTAATGACTGGGAATGGAGAAGCCCCATTCCATCCCCAGCTTCTTCCTCCTGCCACATCCCAATCGCCTCCTCCATCTATTTCCTTGGCATTTGGCCGAATTTCCCTGGAAATATTTCACTGTTTCCCCCAGTGCAACCAAATATTGTTGGATTTTTTTTTTTTTCCCCGCCCAGCAGAAGAGGAGGAATTATCCGTCTCGGTTTATTTTTCCTTGAACATTACACGGGAGCAAAACTCACCCATGTGCTGGGAAAGAGATAAAGTGTTTAGACAGCAAATACAAATATTCCAGAGCACTCAGCCCAGCTACAGCTATTCCTGCCAGGATTCCGGATTCCGTGCCGTGTCTTCCAGGGGGGCTTTATTTAGACTGTCTTAGTTATTTTTTTTTTTATTATTTATCAAAAACCCTATTTATATTTGCAGTAAAATAAAATCAGCCTGACCCTGTAGAGAACTCGAAAAATCCCAATTCTTTCCTTTTCCAATCCTGTTTCCACTGAGGAAAAAAAAGCCCCTGGACCTCGTGCCCTGCACAAAATCCAACCGCGATGGGATTATTTCGGCGGCTGAGTTTCTCCGCAGGCGCTGGGACGGCGCCGGCTCCCTGTGTTCCCCCCCAAAATCGGGATGCAGGGAAGCTCCTGCAGAGGTGGGGATGGAGCTGGGGCCCCCGGGGTCTTCCCGTGGTGTTTTGGGGGCACAGGCTCCCTTGTGCCTTGAGCACCCAAAAATGGGTTTATTATTTTGATTTTCTTTTAATATTAAATGATGGATCAGCTCCCGCTGCTCCTCGGGAGCATCCCAATCTCCCACCAATGTCCCAGCCCTGCTGGGGACCCCGCGGGTGTCATTGTCACCCTGGTGCCGGGCGCTGGTGCCGTCAGGAGCTGAGGGAGCTCTTTCCCAGCCAGCTCGATAATCCCAATTATTATCTGGATTCTCGATCAGGGTTGCTTATTAAACTTGGCACCGCTGGCTTTGCCGTTCCGGCCGCCTGCCTCGGCAGAGGGATTTATCTCCTGCCGACGCGGGAAGGAAATTGAGTGGAAAAACGCGGGGCAGAGCCCCCCGGGACGGCGGGGGGGCCGGGGGTACCCGGCCTCCGAAGGGTCGGGAGATGCCGGCACAGCCCCGGCGGTGCCGGATCGCGGAGCGGTGCCGGGCTGGGTTGGTGGAGCCGCCTGGGCCATGTCCGTGTGTCCCTTTCCATCCCTCTGTCCCCACCCTGTGCTGGCGGAGCGGCCCCGATCTGGGATGGGTGTTTTTATTCCAGGGTTATTTTGGAATGGCCGGTGCTTTTATTCAATACAACAGCGGTTATTTTCACTTTTCCCTGAAATTCAAGAGACTTTTTGTCAGCCCTTCTCCCTCTTCGCCCCAGGAGTATCAGCTTTTTCCACATCCAGGCCTTTCTGCTGGAATTCCCTGCTTCCCATCCCACAGACCTTCCTGATTTGCTCACTGACCCTTCTTCTCCCATTGTGCCCACAAATTGTGTTTTATTTTTACCCGACCCCGCGCCGGAGCTGCCTGAGCTGGGGCCGACATGCCGACCCCTCCAAAGGGGCTTTTCCCAAATTTCACCCAATTCTCAGCACCGACCGAGCAGGGCATCCAGGGGAATGGGGTGGGAGGTGGGAGAGATGCTGCTGGAGAAGAATGCTCTCCTGGAGGGTTTTCCTCCCTCCTGGTGTTTGGATGTTTCAATTTCGCCGTTGCTCTTCTCCGCTTTTTCCACCATTTTTCTGCATTTTAAAAAACCTGGACAAACCCTGTAACTGAAATTCCCTCTCTTTGTGCGTCCGGCCGCTCTCCTGCCCCTGGCTGAGCTCCTGGCATCCCTGTTTTAGGGTGGGGGCTCTCCCCCATCCCCTCCCCATGCTGCTGCTGGGGGATTTGAGTGAGGATTGTGTCGGCTCCAAAATCCTTTATTTGGGAAATTACTGTTATCCTGAACCCTGCAAGGTTCTTCCCTCGGGAGCAGCCTCGTGCTCCAGGCTTGGTGTCCATTTTGGGAGACTCCGGGCTCCCTCCTTGGCTTTTAGAAGATCTTTCATGCCGGGTGGTTGGGAGAACCTGCTGCCCTCTGGCTCTGGCTGAGGGACTCGGGATGGAGCCGTGGCCCTGCCGGGCTATGCCTGTGCCATGTCTCGGTGACCGTCCCATTGTTGTAGAGCCGCCATCGGATACGGCACTGCCACACGGGAATTCTGGCACCAGCTCTGGCTGCAAATGCTGGTCAGAATGGTGCTGCTGTGTTGTTTCCAACAGAGAATCCAAGCCTGTCTGGAACAGAAGTGGCTTCTGGCTCCAGGCTCCGTCTACATCTCCGTTGGATCACCGCGGGGTCGCGGGGACTGGTTTGGCCGGAGCCGCGCGGGTGCCCAGTCCCGTGGAACACCAGGATTGTGTTCCCCGCCACGGCCCTGGCATTGCTCCTGGCCCTTTGAGGTGGGATTTAAGGCTAAATTGGGAGAGTTGGGAGCAGGTTTGGGGAACAGGGATTGCCTTTGCAGGATTTGTGCTCCGGAGGCAGCATCCAGCCCAACCAGTGCTGGCGTTCCTAACGCTCATTGCCGCGAGTGACCTTCAGCTCGGACCAGCTCCCGGCTTTCCCTGCCCGCTCCTCCTGGCATTCCCGGGTTTCCTCTCTCTGTGATGGCTCCTGGGGTCAGTGCACCTCAGTTCCAGCCACCCAACCACTGCCTCTCCTGGCTCATCCCGCCGCCATCTGCAGTTTTCCATTGTTCCTTGGCTCTTCCCGATGCTCTCTCCGGTGTTGGGATGCGGAGCGCTGGCAGCGCTGGAATGTCCGGGCCCAGTGTCGCAGCCAGGATCTGGACTCCAGGAAAATCTGGACTCCATTTCAAAGGTGATTAATGATAATCATAAATCATGATGTTGTCTTTTATGATAGAAAGCTCTGGATCGGGAGCAGGCACTCTTATCCTGTGAGCTGGGGGTGATCCTGGATCCGGCTTCCAGCTCATTTCCCGGAGACAAATGGCTTCTCCCTCCCCCAGCCTCAGTTTCTCCGTGGGTAAGGTGAGGATCGCTGCCAGGGGCTAAATTAGGGAATTAATGTTGGTGGAGTGATTGAGAGATGGAGAAGGACACGGCTCTCACAGCCCCACGTCCTGCCGCACAGCGTGTCCGCCCGCTCCGGGGCTGGATGCCGGAATTTTCGACTGGGAGTAGGGATGGGTGTGTCCGCAGTGGAGCCCCTTCTTTGTCTCCACAGAGCCCAGGGCTCCATGAGGAGGGACTGGAACCCCCCAGCTCCTTCCACACTGGTTTGGGATCTGTGTGGGGACACAGTGGCTCAGATCCATGGCTGATTCCAGCGTGCATCCCGCATCCAGGTGGTTTGGCAGTGCCAGAGGCCAATTCATTCCGTCCTCTTCCTGGCGTGTCCCTCACTGCCCCAAAATCCTGGTGTCACTGAGTCCCCATTCCCGTGGGAGACGAATCCAGCTGGATGGATTTTTGTGACTTTTTTATATTTTTCCTTAAACGTTGTAATATTTTTTCCACCTTATAAATCACTTCCTTGCTCCGGGGGGAGGGAGGATTTATGGGCGCAGGTGGGAGGAACGCGGCTCTGGGGACCGACCTGCTGGAATGGTTTTGTGGAGATGGTCACAGCAGCAATTCCAGCCAGGGCAGAGGGCTCTGGCTGGGAATCCTGTCTGGGGACGTGATGGGAGCAGGGATGGACCTGTCTGGGATGGCCTGAGGTCGGAACATCTCTGGTGCTGCTCAGGGTTTTCTCCGTGCTGGAATGTGGCACCGACAGGTTGGACCCCAAACCATCGTCTGCTGAGGGACAAGCCAAAAAAGGGGTTCCAAAGCCTTTTCCAAGTCCCCCAAAAACCTGTTTAAATCCTGGGAACAGCTTGCTTTCCCACTGCAGCCATCAGTGTCATGCTGGGGCCATGGGAATGTCACTGGGGATGTGGGAATGTCGCTCATGACGGCGACCCCAGGGCGAGGGGGCCGGGGGGTGTCGGGGTGCGTGGTGAGGGTGGGGATGCTCAGCCCTGGAGAGACCCAGCCAGGGCTCTCCCTGCTCCCTGGGGGCCAGGCTGGCTCCGGGGGGATTTTCCCTGTGCCAGCGCTGCCCGCAGCAGCACAAACGAACCAAGTAATTGGCAACATGGAAATATTTTGTGCTCATTAAGCAGTGGGAAGCGGCGGTGAGGAAGCGGCGGGCGAGGAGTCCGGGTTCTCCGGTGGTGTCCTCTGGAGCCGTGTTCTCCAGTGGCACTCCCGGTGACCCAGGGCAGGGAGCACGGAGTGGGAGCACCCCGGAATGGGGGGGACTGGCAGTGGGGAAGGAGCTGAAGGAGCCGGATCCCGGCACTGCCCAGCCGGGAGCTCCGTGTGTTGGGGACAAGGACAAACCAGGGGAGCAAGGGAATCACGGCTGCTGTATGAGGACACGGGGGGGGGGTCACCCCCCATTTCTCCCAATTCCCATCAATCCCACAGATTAAAACTCGAAACATCAGATCTCAGCAACTGCCTTGGAGCTCCCCAGCCCCAGCACTGGCGGTTCCCAGGAGCGGCACCGAGGGGAGCCCCGGGAGGCTCCGCGTTCCCTCCGCTCCCAACAGGAGGATCCCTGAGGATCCTGTCCCTGTTCAGGAGGTCCCGGAGGGGTCCCCCTGCCATCCTCAGCCCCGAGCACGTCTCGGTGGGCCCCGGTGCTGTCCCCAGCACGGCGCAGGGAGCCCAGCGGTGCTGCAGGCGGGGGAAGCTTTATGGCTGTAGTTAAAGTGACTTTATGATATTGTATCTGAACAATTGCCGGCTATTATCCGGATCGATGCCGCGGGATTGAGACGCCGGTTGATAACCCAGGCAGGGCTCTCTAATCGCTTTTAAACCGCGCAGGGTCGCTGGGGCTTTCCGTAAAACCCCTCGGTGGTTTCTGTTTTAACTCCCTGCCCCCGGTGCTGGTGAGTTTTTTCCCCGGGACATCCCTTTGTGGGTGTGGGTCCTGCTTTGTCCCTCTCCAGCTTGCCCTTGGTGGGGATCAGGATGCTGGGAGCTTGCTGGAATCCAGCATTCCTGGGCTCCAGGGTGCCCAGCACTGCTGGGTCCTGCCCTGCTGAGGGGCCGGGGCAGATTTTGGGATCCTGTTCCCACCTTTGCCTGGCTTGCAGCGACCTTGGGTGAGTCACATCACCCCCCACCCCACCCTCGCTCTTCGTTTTCTGCAGCTGTGAAACGAGGACAATGATACCTTTCCCACCTCGCAGAGGGGTTGGGAGGCTTAATTAGTTAATGTTCGTAAAGTGCTTTGAGGATTAATTAATATTGTGACTAATTTTTTCCGATGGTGAAACGCCACTTAAATATCTCCACGCTGGTTCCTTCCTCCCTGACCCTATAAAGCAAATCCACCTGGGAACGTCGCTGGTCTCTGCAGGAGCCGTGTGGTCCTGTCCCTGCCAGGTGCCACCTCCCCAGTGCTGAACTGGGAGGCACTGGGACAGGGGCACTGGTACAGGGGTGTCCCAGAGTATGGGGTGCAGCTCTGGGTCCCGGCTCCCCGGTGTGTCCACCCGATCCTCCTAGGCCAGGCTTTCCCTGCTGGGAGCCATTCCTATGCTGGGATTAAGCCACTGTCACCTCCCAGTGACACTGCCCGTCCCTGCCCAGCCTGCTGGGGCACCTCTGGCAACCCCAGTGGGCTCAACCTGCTCGGAGGCTTCGGTGGGAAACGGCCCCCAGCAAATCCCACAGCCTGTGTCTGATCCCATCCAGCGTTTTGGGGGCTGCTGGGCTGGGAGGGGGCTGTGGGGCCTGGCTGGCTGGGGACACTGTGCTGGGCACGATCCAAAGCTCTGGGCTAGCTGTTGGAAATCTTGGTTTTCCTGGTGGAAAAAAGCTTTTGGGATCACACCTGGCAGGTGTGGGAGGGCAGTTCCAGTGTCCCCGTTCCCGTGTGCCATCAGTGGGGTCACTGACGGGCAGCCTTGGTTTCCTCCAAGGTGAGTTCTCAGCAGCAGCAGCTCTGCTCCTCTGTGCTCTCCTGCTCCATGTTGGCACGGAGGGGACGGGGACAGCAGAGGGTCCCCGCAATGGCAGTGCCATCCCCCAGCCCCTTGGGGTGGGAAACCCAGGATGAGCTCGGCTCCAGTGCTGGGAGGGTCATGGGCCAGCACCACTGGGAGGTTTTCTGCTGGGAGCAGCCAAGGGAAGAGCTGAGTGTTTGTCCCAGCTCTGGGTGACCCAAGAGATCCTCGGCCTCAGGCTCTGGCACAAACCAGGGGTGTTTGACCCTGTTGGAGATGTGAGAATTCTGAGAGGGGCTGGTGGAGGGAGCTGGCGATCCCAGGTGGGATGGGCTGGTGGGACACGATGGAGCCCTGGGGCTGGAGAATCAGGGCCAGCAGGAGAATTCCCAGTTGCAGAGCACTGGAGGGAACTGGGATGCACTGTGGAGCGAGGAAGAGGAAGAGGGAGATCCAGAGGGAGCCACCATCCTTTTTCTTGGAGCTGCTGGGTGGAGCTGGAGGAGAAGGAGTGTCTGGGCTGGGAGAGGATGAAGCAGCCAGGCTGATGGCTCCTGGCCCTGTCCCTGGTCAATGGCTGCTGTCCCTTGGTTGTCACCAAGCTCTGTTGGTGTGAGGAGAGGCACGTGCAGGGTCTCAACCCGCAGGTTTTGGGACAGGACCCGCCGACGTCAGCATCCCCCCGCCCAGACCCTGCTCCGTGCCGTTAATGACATCCCGGCAATTAAACCGGAGCTAATGCAACGATAAAAATAACCTGCTGTCCTTCCTCAGCGCCGCATCCCACAAGCTCAGAGGTGTTTAAAAACCCATTTAATGCCATATCCTGGGCGTGGGGTGCCCGGGGTGGCACCAGGATCTGTGTGGCCATGGCAGGATTTTCCAGCCCTGACCTGTTCCTGGCCCTTCTGCAAGGTGTGAACGCCCCCAGATCCCTCCAGCACAGAGACTGGTTTACCAACTGCCACGTTTTAAATAATCTAAATTACATGAATATTTTATTTTTCTTCTTTCTAGAGTTGTGGAATTCCCAGGGGTTGGTTTTCAGGCTTTTCTCCGTAATGGAGGAGCAGGAACGCTTTCTTTTAATGGTAATTGAGATTCTTGCATCATTGCAGGACTTGGGAGCTGGATGGGCTTTAAATAATGGGAGAGGGGAGGAATTTGGCTTCTGGCTCCTCAGACGGGTTTTTGATGTTTTTGGGTGGTTTTCCTCACTGTTGTGACGGGGCCAGAAAGCTGCATCCCCATCCCAGTGCCCTGGGAACCCTCCCCAAAGCAGGGTGAGGATGACAGGGACCTGTGGGTGTGGTGTTTTTTGGGAAACCTCTTGGGAATGGTGCTGGGGGTGACCTGTGTCATGCACCCCCAGTCCTTCCCTGACCTGTGTGTGCCCACATATCGGAGCTGGGTCCTCCCAGGCTGAGGTGTGCGGGTTTTTTTGTGGCTTTGTTGCCTTCTGCCTGGCACGGTGGGTGCCAAATCCAGAGGATGCCCATCCTGGTGGGCACCCATCCCTGTTCTGCTGCAGGGAGGCTCGTGGAGCCTGGGAGGGATTGGTGTCCCTGCTTTGCTGTGCGTGAGACCAGGGTGATTTTTTGGAAGGGGATGAGCAGGGGGTGCTGTCACTGTGAGTCCCCAAACACCGAGTGCAGGAGCACCACGGCGGGGCTGGCACTGCCACCCCTGCGCCCTCCCGAGCCGCCTTGTCCCTCTGCTGCCCGTGCCGTGCCGGGTGGATCCCGGCGCTGTCGGCACCGCTCCGTGCTGGCAGCGCTGGTCCCGACCGAGGCCTTGTGGGGCGGTGGAAGGGGCTGCCGAGCCCTTTCTGGATGGGGGAAGCGGTTTCCGGCTGCTGGGGGAAACATCTGGATGCAATTCCTGCTCCACGTGCAGCCGGCCGGGCCGGACCCGCTCCTGCCGCACGGCGTGAGGGGAGGGGCTGTGCTGCAGAGGGACACAGCCCGTCCCTGTCCTGGGCTTGGGAGCCCCGTGCCAAGTCCCCTTCCCTCTGGGAGCCCCAGCACTGCATCCCCTTCCCACTGTGAACTCCAGGACTGCATCCCCATCCCTCTGGGAGCACCAGCACTGCATCCCCTTCCCTCTGGGAGCTCCAGCACTGCATCCCCATCCCTCTGGGAGCTCCAGCACTGCATCCCCATCCCTCTGGGAGCCCCAGCACTGCATCCCCATCCCACTGTGAACTCCAGCACTGCATCCCCATCTGAACAGGAGCCCCAACACTGCATCCCCATCCCTCTGGAAACCCCACCACTGCATCCCCATTCCAACAGGAGCTCCGCCACTGTATCCCCATCCCACTGAGAGCTCCAGCACTGCATCCCCTTCCCGCTGTGAGCCCTGCCACTGCATCCCTATCCCAGCAGGAGCCCCAGCACAGCTCCCTGATCTCAGTGGGAGCCCCAGCACAGCGTCCCCCTTGCAGTGGGAGCTCCAGCACTGCATCCCCATCCCCGTGGGACCCCTGCCATCCTGCCCTGCAGCTTCCCTCGTCCCGATGCCATCTCTCGGGGCTGCCAGTGCCCGTCCCCAGCGTGCTGCTGCCCGGGGCGGGGGCGGGGGGAGCCGCTGCCCGCCGTGCCTTTTGTCAGCCTCGGAGAAGTTGACCTTGAAGCGCGCTGGCAGAGCCCTGCAGCTTAATCGTGTTAGAGGTGTCTGACTGCGGCTCGCGCGGCTCTACCTGAGCGGCATCAGCAAGGGGGACGCGGCGGGCTCGCCGCCCCGGCTCAATAATTGATGCGTTTTTCTCAGCTCCCCCTTCCGTGAAAGGAAACCCAAGTGCTGGGTGGATGGCTGGGCTGGGAGGATGGCAGAGATTAGGAGGATGGCAGGGTTGGGAGGATGGCAAGGCTGGAAGGATGGAAAGATTGGGAGGATGGCAGGATTGGGATGATGGTAGTGCTGGGTGGGTGGCAGGGCCAGGAGCATGGCAGGGATAGGAGGGCGGCAGGAATAGGGGGATAGCAGTGCTGGGAGGGTGGCAGGATTGGGAGGATGGCAGGAATAGGAGGATGGCAGGATTGGGAGGATGGCAGGNTGAGGAGGAGGGCAGGATTGGGAGGATGGCAGGGATAGGAGGATGGCAGGAATAGGAGGATGGCAGGAATAGGAGGATGGCAGGAATAGGAAGAGGATGGCATTGCTGGAAGCATGGCACGGATAGGAGGGTGGCAGGGCTGGGAGGGTGGCAGGGCTGGGAGCGTGGCAGGGATAGGAGGATGGCAGGGTCGGGATGATGGCAGTGGCAGCGAGGTGGGATGGGAATGGGGCTGGGTTCCACGTGGATGCTCTGGGATGCCACCCTGGGCTCACCCCGCTGTGGATGGGGCTGTGCTGAGGGCACTCTGCAGTCATGAGGAGACACACAGAGGTGGGAGCAGCCCCTTGGGTGCCCTCCTGCTCTGCCCGGCTTCCTCCCCATGGGAAGACCCCCAGGCAGCACGTTTCCACCGGCTTTTTTTTTGGGAATCTCTGCAGAAACCCTCAAACCCTGCATTCCCACGGAAGCACCGAGCGTCTCCCTTTTCCAGGGAGCACCTCCTGCCCTGGAGCCTGGCACAGCCCCCCTAGGACCCCCACCACAGCCCCCTTGGGTGTCCCCTGCTCCCACCTGGATCCCTGCCACCCTCAGTGACCCTGGAGCCCATGCTGGGGACACTGGCCCCGGGTACCCCCCCAGCTCAGCCCCTTCACTCCAGGCAGGGTTGTTTTGCCTCCACACAACCCTTCCTCCCTGCCTCCCCCCTTTTCCCCCCTTTCCCCTCTTAGCCAAGCGCACAGGGAAGGGGAGAGATTTTAACCTTCTGCCTGGAACCAATTAAAAAGGTCTTTCCACAGAGACGAAAGTGCTCGTGCACCTTTGTGTGCTGCGAGCGGGGGGAAGAAAGCAGAGGCGGCCTTTGAAGGGGGGATGAGGTCCCTCCGCTGGGACCCCTCCGGGCTTTCAAAGCCTGCGTTATTTCTTTATTTTTAAATAGCCAAATTAAAGTGCCTCCCGCTTCCTCCCCTCCCCGTTCGCGCGGCAGCACGTGGCCCCCGCCAGCTGCCAGGGGGGATGCGGGCACGGCCGGTCCCATTCAGGGGGTTCTGGGCACCAGCAGGGGTCAGGGCACAGCCCAAAAACCCAGCTGGGACCGCTCTGGGACGGGGCAGAGCATCCCTCCTTCCTGCTGGCATTGCAGAGGCGCTGGCAGGGGGGTGCTGGGGGGGTCCTGGCTGAGCCGGGGTGGGGGCACGCTGGACCCCCAGCCAGGGCAGCCCCCAGTCACTCAGGGCAGCCCCCCCAGTCACCCAGGGCACCCCCCACTCACTCAGGGCATTCCCCCAGTCACCCAGGGCACCCCCCCAGTCACTCAGGGCATCCCCCCAGCCACCCAGGGCATCCCCGCAGTCACCCAGGGCATCCCCCCAGTCACTCAGGGCATCCCCC
>WEKY01000610.1:97483-108802 GCA_013390045.1 Picathartes gymnocephalus | reverse complement strand
GCGCCCCCGGCTCCTTTCTCCTTCGTTTTATTTATTTATTTTTTTTTTCTTTATATATATATAGTAGTCTCAGATTTATTTTTCCACAGTGTAATTCTGAAAGACAGCGGGGATGAATTATTCATTCCCCCTCTCGGCCTTTGCATACAATCCCTGCCGGGGAGGGGGCCGTGGCGAATGCGTTTGTGTGCAGGGCTGGGCCGAGGGGAATGGAAATCGATGGTTAAGGTTTAGGTGGGGGGCTTTGGGTGATTTTTGGGGCTGGAGCACGTGGGATGAGGCCAGGAGGTTTCTGGTGGGGAATTGTTCCTTTCCCAAAGCTGCCGCGGAGTGGAGGGTCCCGGGGTGTGGGGGCTGGTGGGTGACCCCAGTGTCCGGGTGTCTTGTGTGTGTTTGGGGGGGCTCCAGGGTGGGCACCTGGCTTCACCCCACATCCACTCATGGCTGTGAGTGAAAAGAATGGAAAAAGTCAAAAAATACACTTTTCCCCTAAATTTCTCCTAAATTAAATGCTCCTTTAGCTCGACCTGGGATGTGAAGCCAGGCTGAGGAAGAGGAGGGATTCTCCAAGGAATGGGATGGCTTTGGAGACCTGTGGCTGCTGCTGCCTTCACCCCTCTCCTGCCACCCTCTTTATCCAGATCCTGCCACTCCCTTCACCCGCGTCCTTCCACCCTCTTTTTTCCCATCCTGCCACCTCCCTCATCCCTGTCCTGCCACCCTCTTTATCCCCGTCTTGCACCCCATCATTCCAGAAAAATGATCCCCACCGTCTCCCCCCAGAACCCCCCACTCTGTGCCCTTCCCGGGGCACACAAGGGCAGCTGGTGCCACCCCTGACCCCTGGCATGGCCATGCCCAGACCTTGGAGTTGGCTGCCAAAACCTGACGGGGAAAAAGGGGGTGAAGCGAGGGGAGGGGGGATGAGGGGGTGAATCTGTGCGAGGGGAAGCGGCACCCCGGGCAAAGCTTTAATCTGATTAGTCTTGGAGTGAATGGACGAAGTGAAAAGGCTTAAACCCCAGTGAAAGGAGAGGGGAGGAGGGGGCACCGAGAAGTGAAGACCCCGGCTGGTCGCGCCAAATTAGGTCAAATGTGGCCGGTGGGACACAAGGGGAAGGGATGAGGAGAGGGGAAGAGTCAGGCGAGGAAATCAGTGTGGATGTACTGGCCCTGTGACCTGGGCTCTGTGCCTGTTTGTCCCCTCCCTTCCCGGGGGACCGGGACCCTCCAGCCTGGCCCTGCGGCGGAGGTGCCAGGGAGGAGCCCCCCTCGCTGCTGGCTGTGCCCCGTGTCACCCGGGATGGGGACACGGAGCCTCCTCGTGGCCCCGCCCGGACCCGCTGGGTGCAGGGGGAGCTCCTGGAGCCTGCGCTGCCCCGGGGCTGGAGGAAAGGGGCTGCCGGGGGTGCTCCCCGCGGTCCCCTCGGCGGGGGTGGCCGCCCTCCCCTCCATCCCCTTCTCCAGCCGATCGATCCTTGCCCCGATCGATGGGCGCTTCCCTGCGGGCGAGGGGCGGTGCTGCCCGGCCGGGCAGGAGAAATGGCTTTTCGCAGAGCCTGGAGCGGAATCCAGCATCGATCTCTGGTGCCTCGTCAGAGATCAATTAGGCCGGTCATTAGCCGTGCCCAGAGCGCAGCGGGAGCCTGGGCTGGGAGGGGAGCAGGGAAATGCCAGGCTGGCAGAGGGTGCCCACGGGCACGGGATGCTCGGGAGCTGCCCAGCTCACACATCCCACCCTGCACATCCTCAGACCCTTCCGTGCCTCAGTTTCCCGGATCAGAGCTGGGCTAGAGGCTGTTCCAGCATGACCCAGAGTCTGGTGATTGTCCTGGGGCTGTGAGAGCCTCGCGGCTGGGCTGTTCCTGGCTCATCCTCCTGATGGGAATGTTTGTTTATCCATCCCTTCGGAGCCATCGGCGTGGCCGGAGCCATCCGAGGAGCAGGAAGGGGTTGGGAAGGAGCGTGGCTGTCCTGGGGGCTGCCAAGTTGCAAACACTGGGACTTGTGTCCGTCCCACCCGGGCGTGTGTCCGTCCTGGCTCAGGGAAAGCAGCACGTGGGAGGCCCCGCGGGACGGAGCGCAGAGGAGCAGGACGGTGACCAGGTCATTGTCCTGCTGGGCGGCCACGTGGAGTGGCTGAGACCACCCAGGCACTGAGGGGACCGGACAGGATGCCCAGGACAGGAGAGCACGGGCAGGGATCCCCAGGGCAGCCCCAGCGGGGGGAGAGCCACAGGCACTCCATGGTGGGGAAGCAGGAATGGTGCCAGGAGGGGTGTGGAGGGGAGCAGGACCAACATCTCCTCTTGGGTGGGAGTTTTTTAAGGCTGTGAAGGACCTGCAGGTCCTTGGCATCTGCACAGGGACGTGTTGTGAGCAATCTCTGCATCCCCCTAACCTGGCATCCTCCCAAACTGGCACCTTCCTGACCTGGCATCCCCCTGACCCAACATCCCCCATCACTGATATCCCCCAGCTTCAACCTGTGCCCATTTTCCACCCCAGCTCAGGGTTTGTGCCCATCCAGCAGCAGAAGATGGCAGGAACAGCCAGCATTGGCACAGCGTTTGGCATCCACCCTCTGTGCCACTGCCCTGTCGTTCTCCCATCCTCCCCTCAGCCAAAACCCAACTGGAGAGCAGAGCTGAGCAGAGCAAACCCCTGGGTTCGGGGAGGGTGACCTGGAGCAGGTACCGCCTGCAGCAGCCGCCTCTGCCCGCGAGCTGCAGCTTCTAAGAAACAGAAAATAAGGAGAGTTTCAAAAAGAAAAAAAAAAAAAAAAAAAAAAAGAAAATTAAAAAAAAAAAAAAAAAAAAAAAAAAAAAAAAAAGGGAAAAGTTCCCCGATTACATCTGGTGAAGTGACAAATCTGCCAGGCAGGTGATTATTCTGGGTACGGACGTGCCGAACACAGATGCCGATAGGATTAAAGGGGAAGGAGCGGGGAGGGGAGCTCGCCCTGTTAAACCAACACCTGATAAAAGAATAAACCAGCCCCAGGAATAAATTCCCGGCACTGCCAAGGTCGTGTGACGCCGGGCCCGCCGCCACTGCCGTGGGGAAGGGACAGTGTCCGAGCTCCGGGGTGACCCCTCCGGCGCTGGACCACCTGGCAGTGCCGCAGCCCCCGCTCCCGGGAGCGCCCGTACCCGGCATGCCCTCGGCTGCCTGGTTGCTTTCCAGGCACGTCCCGGGCATCCCCTTGGGATGGCGCAGAAAATTAACAGCAGTTCAGATCTGAGGAACTTTATGACACGTGTATGATAGGACTGAACCAGGGCGTAATTGAATGACGGATGAGCTTCCAAGAGCCACATTTCCAGGGAGTAATGAAAAATAGAAGTGCTATTGACTAAAGGAGCTTTCGGCGGCCGGGCGGCACGGCGCGGGATGAGCCGCTGCCGGCGGGGGGAATGCATCAATACGGCGAGTAATAGCTCAGTTATTATAACTCTGGAAATGTCATTCAGGCCTAACCAGAGAACACTGGCTATTAACTAGCCTTAAACAGAACGCGCCGGGCGGGAGCCCGAGCCGCCAGCGCCCGATAATTATTTCACTTCTTTTCATGGCTCTGTCGCCTTTCCTGCCGAGGGAAGCCTGGCCTGAGTGCCCGCAGCCTCAGGGGTCCCTGTTCCTGCCTGTGGCGCTGAGCCAGGCCTGGCTCCTTGGGAGCTGCTCCAGGGCAGGGCCCCATCGCAGCCCGGTTTGTCCGTGTGCCTCGCAGGGATTGCTGGCGTTGCTCTTGTCACCTGCAGCTACAAGCTCGGGGCTGCAGGCTTTGTGCACAAGGCTCCCTGTGTCCCTTCCTGCATCACTTCTCATGCACATCCCTTCCTGCATCCCTTCCTGCATCCTTTCCTGCATCCCTTCTTGCATCCCTTCCTGCATCCCTCCCTATGCACATCCCTTCCTGCATCACTTCTCATGCACATCCCTTCCTGCATCCCTTCCTGCATCCTTTCCTGCATCCCTTCCTGCATCCCTCCCTATGCACATCCCTTCCTGCATCACTTCTCATGCACATCCCTTCCTGCATCCCTTCTTGCATCCCTTCTTGCATCCCTCCCCGCATCCCTCCCCCTGGATATCCCTTCCTGCATCCCTCCCTGCATCCCTCCCCATGGATATCCCTTCCTGCATCCCTTCCTGCATCCCTTCTTGCATCCCTCCCTGCATCCCTCCCCATGGATATCCCTTCCTGCATCCCTTCCTGCATCCCTCCCTGCATCCCTCCCCATGGATATCCCTTCCTGCATCCCTCCCTGCATCCCTTCCTGCATCCCTCCTCATGGACATCCTTTCCTGCATCCCTTCTTGCATCCCTCCCCTTGGATATCCCTTCCTACATCTCTTCCCTCATCCTTGCCCATGCAGATCCCTCCCCACTGTTCTTCCCCCACATCCCGCCAGCTCCTCTGCTGAGACATCCAGCCAGCAGCGATGGGATCTGGGCTGGCAGAGGCCGGCTCAGGGCCCAGTGCCCTGCGGAGCCCCGAGGTGTAATGAAAGCCCAGGGGAGAGTATCGAGTGATCCTAAATGGATTTTCTCCATTAGCTCAGCCCCATCAGTCAGTTATCTGCTCCTGGAGCGCTCCAGAGCTGCCGCCACTGGCACTTAGAGCAGTGCCAGCACCTGCTGCTGCAGCACAGCACAGCCCAGCACCCACCTGCTCATCCTGCCAGCTCAGCACCCTCCTGCTGCTTTTGGGGCGCCGTTTTTGGGGGGGCAGCGTGCCTGTGAGAAGGATGCAGGAGTGCCCCACAGCCCAGCGTTATCCCTGGGTACTCCAGTGTCCCACCCTGCCATGGGGAAGATGGTGAGGCAGGGGCATGGCGGGGTAAGGGAGGGCCGGCTCCTTCCCGCACGCAGCCGCTCCCTGCTTGGCAAGTCGGAGTTCATCATTAGCCAGGAAATAATTAATTGTTGGGCAGACAAAAGGCATCGCTCGGCCCCCCCCCCGGAGACCCCGTCAAAGGGAGCTGTCAGGGGCGGGCGTGATAAATTACGGCTCTGCGGCTCCTCAGCCCGGCACTGCCGGGACAGGGGACAGCGGTGTCCTTTGGCTGGGGGTCAGCGCGGCTCTGGAGCCCGCCCGGTGTCCCCTGGCAGTGCCAGGGTGGCACTGAACAGAGGCAGGTGCCTGCCCCGTGCTGTGCTGTGCCCGCTGTGCCCGTCCTTCTGAGCCGTGTCCCCGTGGCCGCCTGGCCCCGTCGTGACGTCCCGCTGGGCAGCGGCGGCCGATTTCCACCGCGTCGGCGTTTTCCCGGTGATTGCGGGGCCAGCGCTCGCTCGGCTCCCGCCGATCAAATTACCTCCACCGCTCGCCCCAAATTCCCTGCCAGTCCGAGCATTCCAAGGTTAAAGAGTCACCGGTGCTCCCTCCAACCCCCGCCCTGCCGCCCCTCATCCTGCCTCTGCCCGGAATTCAGCCACCAGCCGAAAACACAGTGAAGTAATGCACCAATCCGAGTTTATCCGTGTTAATTTGTGTGTCTTTAGCCGGTTGGGATAGGGAATGTGCTCCTGGTTTGTCGCTCCTGCTGCCGGACCTGCGCCATGCAGGAAGATCCAGCCGTGGGACAGGGAAACTGAGGCACGGAAGCAGCGGATACCGTGCAGGACTGTGCTGTGTCCCGGTTGTGGCTCTGGGATGAGACCAATGGAACGGCTCTGGGGAGCACCAGGACAGCGGCTGGTTTGGCTCAGAGACCGGAGGGTGACACTGATCTCCTCAGTGCCCTTTCCTGCTGCCACCCGTCCCCTCACAGCACCAGGGACACCTCAAATCTCCCTCCAGCCCGGTGACAGTGACACTGGCAGGGTGGGCTCCCCAAGAAGTGCTGTCCCTCACCCCCAGGACAGCGAGGAGGTGACAGCAGATGGGACAAGGGGCTGGCACCGGCACCGTGCCGCTGGCGACCCCACATCCCGAAGCTCTGCCCGCAGCATGCCAGGCCCAGCCACAACCACGCTGGGGCTGGGCCATGCTAATGAGGTCACCCCTGGGGGGCTGTTTACCCCATCCCCCCGCTGGAGACCCCCAAAGGGCGCCTTGATCCGGCTGTCCCAGCGGGCTGCGGCGCGGGCGGCGGGGGGGCCCGGCTGTCACCGGCTGATAACCCCCAGCAGCTCCGTCCCGTGCCCGTTATCAGCGCCCGCCCGCCTGGCCAGACGCGGTAATTAGGGCGCTCAGCGTGAGCCGCCGGAGCACGGATGAGCACGCCTGGTCCCGTGCACGGCTGGCACGTGCCCGGCGTCCGGCTGCCACAGAGAGACGTGAGCGGGGACGTGAGCGGGGCTGGCGTGCACAGGGCTGGGTGTGCCGGGGACACGAGTGCCAACCTGGTGTCTGTGGGGTCACGTATGCCAGCCTGGTGGCCATGGGGGTCACATGTGCCAGCCTGGTGTCTGTAGGGTCACATCTGGTGGCCATGGGGACATGAGTGCCAGCCTGGTGTCTCTGGGGGTCACATGTGCCAGCCTGGTGGCCATGGGGACACGAGTGCCAGCCTGGTGTCTCTGGGGGTCACATGTGCCAGCCTGGTGGCCATGGGGACACGAGTGCCAGCCTGGTGTCCATAGGGGTCACATGTGCCAGCCTGGTGTCTGTGGGATCACATCTGTCAACCTGGTGTCCTTGCTGGTCACATGTGCCAGCCTGCTGTCCGTGGGGTCGTGAGTGCTAGGCTGGTGTCCGTGTGGGCACATGTGCCAGCCTGGTGTCCGTGGGGGTCGCATCTGCCCTGCTGGTGGCCATGGGGACCTGTGTGCTGGACGGTGACGCAGTGATTTGGGAATGAATCCCCTCCCTCCGGAGCCTGGTGCCCCTGTCACCTTTGCTATCAGCCACCACCGTGACCCCTTCCTGCCGCCTGGCTCTGCCTGTCCCTCACCTGGCTCTGTGTGCCCTCCACTGGCCCTTGCCCTGCTCCCTCCTGGACCCTCACCCTGCTGGGCCTGGGGGATTTTGGTCCAGTGAGCCCTTGTGCTGGCATTGCCATGCCCATCCCATCGTGGCCATCCTCCTGGTGTGCCCGTTGCTCTGTGCCATCCTGCTGTGGCCATCCTGCCATGCCCACCTTGCCGTGCCCACCCTGCCGTGCCCACCTCACCGTGCCCATCCCACCGTGCCCATCCCACTGTGCCCACCTCTCCGTGCCTCCCGGCTCCCGCAGCAGCCGCGGCGCTGCCGGCACGAACACAATTACCGTGACACTTCCCAGCCCTCGTCTCTCCGACAGCCGAGTTTGTGCTCTGATTCGATTTGCGCGGATCCGGCCGCGGCCCCGGCTGGCTGCCGCCATCCCCGGAGCCGGCCGGCTGCTGGCACTCCCCGGGAGGGGCAGCCGTGGCTGGAGAACCCCCCTCCGGTGCCATCCCGAGGGCTGGCAGCGAAGGATGTCACATCCACGGTGTCACATCCAGGGTCCGAGCGGCCTCTGGTGCCTCGGCAGCCGGGAGCTGCTCCGCGGTGATGGCAGAGCCGTGCCGGGGCACGAGGGCGGTGCCAGCTCCCAAAAGTCTGCGGGGAGGGATGTGGGGCAGCAGGCCCTGCTCTGGATGGCGTTCCGAGGGGACGAGGTGGGGATGATGGAGTCTGGGGTGCCATGGACATGAAGGGGGCACGGAGGAGCACCCAGGGTGGGGTCACAGTGCAGGGAGGGGCGTGGGGGGTCACTCCCGCACAGCCCAGCCTGGGGCTCACGGTGCCTCCTCGGTCCCCAGCCCGGGGGCCGCGGGTCCGGCTGGAGCAGCCAGGGCTGGGCTGCAGGAGAAGGAGCTGGAGCGGGACCTCTGCGCCGCCCCACTTTATTATTGAATTTAACCTACAGTCTTCCTTACATGCCACAGTGCCCGTAACTAGTGCAGAGGCTGCTTTTATGTGCAAATGAGGCTTTTTTTTTTTTAATCTTTGACAGAGAATGTGCTGTGTTTACATAACAGAGGGCCCTGGTACTCTGGAGAGGGCCACTGACAGTGCTGGCAGGAGATGTTAAGAAAGATCTAACATTTCTGATCTCTGTTTAGCCAGAGGCGCTGCGAGGCGGCGGGGAGCAGCAGGGGAGGGTGGCTCTGGGGTGCCCGGGAGAGCAGCTCGGCTGCTCCTGCCCGGGGCTCCGGGCCCGGGAACCTGGGCCAGAAGGGATGGAGCAGCTGCAGGAACAGGGTGGCACCAGAGGGTCACGTTCTGGCTGTCCCCGTGCTGGGATGGTGACCCCAGAGCCCTCTCCGGGATCCCCAATCCCGTGGCTTGGGACAGGGGCTGCCCTTCCCCTTGTGCTGATGGTGCTCCCAGAGGTTTGGGAGCATCCAGCAACCTTGGGATGACCAAAAAGTGGTGCTGAACCAGCAGCCAGGAGCTGTTGGCATGAACTGTCCCAGCTTCCCTCCGTCATCTGCTGCCACCAGCACAGGGAAAAACTCCTCCTGCCAGGTTAAGTGGAAAAATGACCAATATCCTGCGGCCTGCCAGGTTCAAGCGCATTAATTCCGGGGAGTCGGTTAATGGCAGTATTGATTAGTCTCAGCGCTGGGCTAACGAGCATCCATGCTAATGAGGGGTGAGTGGTGGGAATTGCAGCAGCTGGAGCAGTTCCAGGGAGCTTTGGTTGTGGGGAGAGGGTAGAGCTCCCCGAAAAGAGGCTCCACCTGCCTGGGCAGTGGGTTCATCCCCCTGGATGGGCTGTGGCACGTGGAAAATGAAATATTTGTGTGCCAAACCCCACGATTTCCGACTGACACCTGTGCTTTTTCTGGACAGGAGGGTGATGTCATGGGTCTGAGGGAAAAACCTGTCTGATCCATGGCAGGATCCATCCACCCGGCGTGTCCGTGCCGTGCTGGGTCCCATGGAACACCCAGCTCCCGGTGCATCCCACGGGGTCACGGGTCTGTTTGGGTTTATCCCAGGCACTGTGAGCTCCGGGGTCCCTGCTCAGGGAGGTGCTGGGTGGGAAGGAATCTCCCGATCCCAATCCTGTGCACGGTGCAGTGGGGCCGAGGGCGAAGCCGCCCCGGCTCTTCCCTGGAAAGCTGCTCAGTTTTTGAACTCTTTGCTTTTTTCTCTCTTTCTTTTTTCACTGCAAACACTTGAAAGGCCCCGTTCCTCCCCCCACAGTCCCCAGCAGCTCCCCCAGCCCTGTCTCACTGTGGCCCCCGCGTGGGGCTGGAGAGAGGGGGGTGGCATCCCAAGTTTGGCTTCGCATTTCCTCTGTCCATCTTGGCAAAAAGTGGGATGGGGAGGGAGAATGAACTTGGGAGTTTGGAGAAAGAACCAAGAGCAGGTTTTGCTTTGGGGTTCCCAGGAGTATCTTTAGGGGTGGCCCCAAACGGGGTGCCAGCCCTGGAATGGGATGTGAGCCCTGGAATGGGATGCCAACCCCACAATGGGATGTGAACCCAATAATGGGGTGCCAGCCCTGGAATGGGGTGCAGTGGGGTGCAGGAAATGTAATGGGGTGCCAGTCCCACAATGGAGTGTGAGCTCAATAATGGGGTGCCAGTCCCACAGTGGAGTGTGAGCTCAATTATGGGATGCCAGCCCTGGAATGGGATACAATGAGGCAGTGGGGTGCAGGACATATAATGGGGTGCCAGCCTCACAATGGGGTACCAGCCATGAAATGGGGTACAGTGATGCAATGGGATGCAGAAGATGCAATGGGGTGCCAGCCCCACAATGGGGTGTGAGCCCAATAATGGGATGCCAGCCTTGGAATGGGGTACAGTGAGGCAGTGGGGTGCAGGACATGTAATGGGGTGCCAGCACCACAATGGGATACCATCCCTGCTGTGGGATGCCAGCCCTGAAATGGGGTACGGTGGTGCAATGGGATGCAGAAGATGCAATGGGGTGCCAGCCCCAGAATGGGATGTGAGCCCAATAATGGGGTACCAGCCCTGGAATGGGGTACAGTGATGCAATGGGATGCAGGAGCAGTAATGGGGTGCCAGCCCCACAGGGGGTACCAGTCCACTAATGGGGTGCCAGCCCCACAATGGGATGCCAACCTAACAATGGGGTACCAGCCCTGGAATGGGGTACAGGGGTGCAGTGGGGTGCAGGAGATGTAAGGGGTACCAGCCCCACAGTGGGGTACCAGCCACGGCCCAGTACCAGCAGCTGGTGAGGATCAGTCCCCGTTATTCCGTGAGTATTCCCGCAGCCAGAGGAGGCTGAGCTGCTTCCGCAGCGTTTTCGGCACCGCTTTGGTGGGAATCCTCTCCCAGGTACCACGTGCCCAGGCCCCGCCAGGCTGGCGCTTGCATTTAAACAAATTTTATTTTCTTCTGTGCGCTAAAACCTCCCCACAGCCCGCGGGATCGGGCTCGGCTCCGCTTCTGGATCCGCAAACAGGCTGAAATAACAGCTCCGGGGGTCCCCATTAATCTCCGCGCCTCTCTCCTCGTGCGTCCCATCTCATCCCGCTCTGTCACCCCGTCCTGTAATATCTCAACATCTCCCTTAAGCAAAAGATGACAATAAAGTGTAAATGGGGAGTGTTGGCTCTGGAGCATAATGATGGCAATTTAGATGCCAGCCGTCATTTCCCCGCCGTTGCCCCAGGTAACAGGAGCCGCTGAATCCTGTGGGAATGCGGCCGAGGCGGGACGAGGTTACCTCGGAGGCTGATGGCTGTCCTGGGATTTTCTGTCATTTACCTCAAAAGGAGGGAGAGGGAAATATCCGTCAGTGGAGGTGTGAGCTCCGGGAGCGCCAGGCTGAGCCTGGCTGGGGGTGCTGCTCCCCTGTTCCAGCTGGGGCAATGCTGCTCCAGGGCTGGGGAAGTGCCCCCTGGTTGGTTCTTCATGGAATTTGTATTCTTTACCCACAATGCCTGCCCCACTCCCCATCCCCATCTCTGTGTCCATCTCCATCCCTGTCTCCATCCCTCTCTGTATCCCCATTCCATCCCCATCCCTGTCCCCATCCCTCTCTCTGTTGCCATTCCCATGCCTGTCCCCATTCCCATCCCCATCCCTGTCCCTATACCAGTTTTTATCCCCATTCCCATCCCCGTCTCCATCCCTGTCTCTGTCTATCCCCACTGGCATCCCTGTCCCCATCCCTGTCCCCATCCCCATTCCCATCCCTGTGTCTATCCCTGTTCCTATCCCTGTCCCCATCCCTGTCCCCGTCCCTGTCCCCATCCCTGTCCTTATCCACATTCTTATCTCCATCCCTATCCTTGTCCCCATTGCCTTCCCTATCCCTGTCCTTGTGTCTGTCCCCATCCCCACCCCTGCTCCACCCTTGTCCCTACCCCTGTCCTCACCGCCATCCCCACCCCTGTCCCCACCCCTGTCCCCAC
>WEKY01000610.1:70634-81020 GCA_013390045.1 Picathartes gymnocephalus | reverse complement strand
CCGTGCTGGTCCCCGTCGCGCCTCGCTCCGTCCTTCGACTTTTCCGCTTTCGTCCTCGACGTCGTGCTGATGGTAACCGGATCTCTCACACCCCCCCCACCCCCATTTGGATTCTGTATTTTTTTATAATAAAATACAAATAAATGTCGTGTGAGGCGCTTGCTTTTGAGGAATCACTTTGCCCTCTCCGTGTGGCTCCGTGTCCCCCCTGAGGAGGGGGTCTGGGGGTCTGGGATTGTGTCCCCAAAGGGCTCCGGCTCCAGGGGGTCCCTCCCTGCTCCCCGTGCGGCCCCTTCCCCTCGGTACACCAGGGCTCTGCAGCCAGACCTCTCTGCTGGCTGGTGTGTTAATTATGGGAAGGATTTAATTACCCTGTTAATTAATAATAATGGATATTAAATTAATTAATATGCAATTGTTGATAGTTCTTAATTATAGGAGGCGAGGCTGCCTGGCGGGTGGGCGCTCAGGGCTGGAAGCTCCCCGCAGCCCTGGCTGCTCACCTGGCTACCGCTGCCTCAGTTTCCCCGGGAATGGGACACCAACAGGTGACATCCTGGCAAGCCACCAAAGCCAGGACAGGCTGCTCTGAGGTGGCACCACGAGCATCCTCTGCCTCTGCTCTTTTTTTGCCTTAAATCCTAAACTTTTCCGGAGTGGCCCGCGCTCTCCTTGCCGGCGTTTTATGCCTCTTCCAGCATAATTAGCAGCAATAGGAGCAACCCGCTGGTAATTAATTGAGGCTCCCACAGCTGATCCGAGCTCTGAAGTTTTGCCACCAGAGGGTGAAAGACTAATTTTGCTTTTTAATAGGGGCCATATGTGTGCCAGGAGTGGGAGCGATGCCACCCACTGCCGGGGACGTGGGTGCCACCTCCTCCAGCTCCGCCGTCACCGCCGGCCCTGCCGGCGACGGGCTCCGTCAGAGGGAACCACCAGTGAAAGAGCCTGGCAGGGATTGACCAAAAAGTGAATTTTTAGACCCGCTCAGGAGGTTTTCTGAGACCCGGCTCATGATTTTTTTAGCGCTGAGGAGTTGGAATTAGGGAGGTAAAAATAGCGAACGGGCAGGCGCGAGGCTGAGACGGATCATCGTTAGTAATTAATTAATGGAGTCGTGGGGCTTTAGGGCCTGAATGGGATCATTTAGAACCCGTCTCTCCCGTGCAGAGACATCGAGGTTTGATGTGAGGGGTGAGTCGTGGTGATGGAGAGCTGGGCCGGGCCTGGATGCTCCGCGTGCCGGCTCCTGTTGGGCTGCAGGATCCCGATCGCAGAAATATCAGAACATGAGTGGAGCTGGCTCGTTCCAGCTGAAAATTGGGGCTGGTTCCACGCAGCCAGGCTGTGAGGTGCCATCCTGCTCCAGAACAGAGGCACCAGGACCCCCGGGGGTCCCAAGCCCCCGTGGTGATCCTGGAGTTCCCGTTCCGAGGTCTCCGCTCACGCCGCTCCTCGCTCCCTTTCAGCATTTCGGCATTAATCGTTTTGGTTTTTTTTTTCATTTAATCCCCTGGAGGCCGCGGGTGCTCCGTGCTCCGCTGGCCCGTGGAATATCCCACCTGGCGTGACGTTCCAGCTGTGGAGAGCAGGGGGTGCAGCCCCCCTCAGTCCTAGTGTTGTGGTCCAGATTTGCACCGTGAGGAGGCTCGGGATGAGCCCCAGTTCCCTCCCTCCCTTCGTCCTCACTCCAGGAACGTTCAGCCAGGCAGGTCCCGTCCCTGCTGGGCTTTCCAGAGGGATTTTCCCAGTTTGTGCCTGCTCCAGCAGGGATGCCACCGTGGCTCAGGGCAACCACGGCCACCGTGTGCCAAGGGAAGTGTTCACCACGAGGCCGAGCCCTCCCCGGGGCTGCTCGAGGCCAAGCGGGGAGCTGGGAACATCCTGGGCTAAAAATGACCCTTTCCCCAGCATCCAGCTCCAATTTGCTCCACAGAAATGAACTCCCAGCGTCCAGGCTCTCACATCGCCACCCTGGGCCCGCAGGGGCCGGTGGGGGCTGCAGGGCTCAGGCTCCCGGATGGAGCTGGCACAGTGGCCACTGAGATTGGCACAGTGGCCACCGAGGTTGGCACAGTGGCCACCAGTCCCCTCCGAGCTCAGGCTCAGCTGCAGCAGGGCTGGGGGCTCATCCCTGCGTCCCCCTGTCGCGTCCCACGCAGGGGACCGCGACACCCCTGTGCTCACCGCGGGCTCACCGGCAGCTCCCGGGCTCCGCCTCGTCCCTCCGGCAGCTCCGGCGGCGCCTCCTGCCCCGGCTCCAGCTCGCGGGGGGATGCGGGATGTCCCTCCTGTCCCTGTGTCCGCTCCGGCTGTCACCGCTGCCCCCTCCCCGCCTGCCCCGGCCGTCCCTCTCCTCCCGTCCTTATCTGCTGATAGCTACAAGCGATACAAGCGGGAACGCTCCGGTAACAAGCCGCCGGCTGCGGAGCACCTGGAGAATCCCAGAGCGGGGGATGATTTATGGAAACAGCGCGGGAGAGGAGAGCGGGGAGGCGAGGAGACAACACCGGCTCCTCCCGGCCCGTCGGGGTGCGGAGCCGTGCCCGGCCCCGGCCGCCGGGGGGCTGGTGGGGGAGGCAGCAGGTGACAGCCCCCCAGCCCTTTGTGGCCATCGATTTGCAGGAGCCGGCCCAGCCGGGTGTGTAATTGTGCTTCAGCCGTGGCCGCTCGCTCCGCGCCGTCCGCGGGGCCCCGCGCGCAGGAAATGGAACTTTTCAGGCCGCTGGACATTTCGTTTTGTCCAGCTGTTAATTCCCCCCCAGCCCTGGGAGAGAGGAGGGGGCGCGGCGGGCGGAGGGAGGGTGCTGGAGGGGTGGGATGGGGCTGCTGCAGCCCCCCCGTCCGTGGAGGATTCCTGGGAATCATCGAATCGGCGAATCCCAGAATGGTTTGGGTGGGAAGGGACCTTAAAGCCCATCTCATTCCATGCCCTGCCATGAGCAGGGACATCTCCCATTATCCCAGGCTGCTCCAAGCCCTGTCCAACCCGGCCTTGGACACTTCCAGGGATGGGGCAGCCACAGCCTCTCTGGGAAATCCATTCCAATGCCTCGCCACCTTCACAGGGAAGGATTTCTTCCCAAAATCCCATGGATGCCATGGGTGAGGGCACCTCGGGAGGTCACACCCACCCCCAGGCCACCTTCCCTGGATCTTTGTCGCCGTCCCAAGCCCAGTTTGGCTGGCGGCAGACACGGAGCTGGTGCCGAACCATCCTCACGGCAGCCCCCGAGCTTTGCCGGGGAGCGATTTCTCCCCCAGGCACGGAGCGAGCATCCATTCCCCTCGGAGCTCCTCTCTCGCAAGGTAACCGGCATTATATCCGGACCAATTGCTCCAGCATGATCCTCCTGAATGTTGCACAGCATGTACACGGCGTCTTATGGAAAATACATGCCCCTAGGTGAGCCTTTTAATAGCGCCGGCTCCTGCCCGGGGGGCGGGGGGGCCGCGCTCTGCCACGGCGCTGCCAAGCAATGATTGAAAAGTTGGGGCTCGCCGTAGGAAACCCCCCGCTGCGGGGAACAACGTGTTTTCATTCCCCTGCCAGGTAACAAATGAAAAGAATTGCCATGAATGCTAATGGAGAGGGGAGCAGGACGCTGCGGAGGCTGCCGGGNGATCCAGCCCTGGGAATGCGGGAGATGCAGGGGAACCCCGGGTTTGCAGGTTGGGGCTGGTGGTGGGGAACATTCCCTGGTGGGTGCTGCAGGGGGGATGCTCTGGGGTGCTGGAGCGAAATCACTCCTTTTTGCAACAAAATGCAGCCGAGGGAATGTGTCGGTCCCCAAAATTCCCCTTGCTGAGCTCCTGTCCTTGGGGCGATGCCGGTTCTGCCGGCTGGAGCTGCTCATGGCATGGCAAACACGCGCCGGCACGGGGCTGGTGGGAATGCTCTGATGCTGCATCAAAATCCCTTCTTTTTGCAACCAAATGCAGCTAAGGGAACACAGAGATCCCCAAAATTCCCCTTGAGGAATCTCTCATCCCGGTGGGGACCCCGGTTTTGCGGGTTGGAGCTGCTCACACCCCGGCAAACACGCCCCGGCACGGGGCTGGTGGGCGCCACGAGGGGGATGCTCTGACGCTGCACCAAAATCCCTTCTTTTTGCGACAAAACGCAGCTGGGGGAACACATAAATCCCCCAAGTTCCCAGCTTTCAACCCCAAGGAGCCTGTCCCCGTGCCACAGCCGAGGTGCCAATGAGCCGGGGAAGGGCTGAGCTGCTTGTCACCAGAGCCAGGCTGGGAAGCGGGAGGGTAAACACGGATGAACAGCCTTCACCCGCTCCAGTAAATATTTTATATCCCACACCAAGAAAAGACACTCCTATTTAAATGATTTATCAAGGAAGATCATGTAGAGGTTTCCATAAAATATGTAGGGCTCCTAATCCCGACATCATCAAGCCAAGAGGACCAGAATCATTTATTACCTTCCCAACAGCCGCGCGGCTGCGGGGACACGACTGACAAATAAAAGTGTGTTTACAGCTTTTGGGCTCCTCTGGGGAGAGGTAAATCACGGGCGGGGGTGGGAAGGGGGAAAGGGAGCCGGAAATTAAGCGGCGATTCCTGCCCGTCAGGGCAGTGTGGGGCGAGGGATGCCGGACTCGGGGCCTCCCGGTGTCACCCGGTGTCCCCATGGCGTGCTGGCTGCAGCCACGCTCGATCTCCGGTGGGATTTCTGGGGGTGTCAACCCCGCTGGGATGGCCAGATGTGCCCAGATGTTGGTGCACGTCGGGCCTGTGCCGTGCTCCGTGCTGGGTTCGGCCACCTGGGATGAGACACCAGCGCGGTCAGGGTGGCACCCGCAGGGATGTCGCCCCTTTCCTCCCGTGCCCACATTGCCGCTCGACGCTTGGGATCCTGGCGGTGGCACCAACCCCTCTGGGAGCCCAGGTGTGCCCAGGTGTCCCGCACGGGGCAGCTGGACGGGGATCAGCCATCTGGGGTGGGGTTTCCGTGGTCACCAGCAGAATTAGGCCCACAGGGGCTTCTTCCCCCTCGGAGCCGGTACCGAGCCCACGCTGCCACTCGGCTCTCCCGTCACCGCATCCTTTGGATCCATTTATTGAGCATTTCCCCCCCATTTTCTGTCACTCAGTCATCCAAATCACCCCGTCCTTTGGGTCTATTTATTAAGGGTTTCCCCCTATCTTCTACCTCTCAATTATCCCATCTCTCCAGCCTTTTCGGTCCATTTATGGGGGGTTTTCCCCTACCTCCCCAACATTTTGCACTCATTTATTGAGGATTTCCTCCACTCCATCCTCTGCCTCTCGATGGTCCCATCTCCCCATCATTTTTATCCATTTATTGAGGATTTCCCCCCATCTCCCCAGCCTTTTGTGCGCATTTTTTTGATGATTTTCCCCCCGTCCTCCACCACTCCATCATGCCGACACTGTATCCTTTTTTACTCATTTATCGAAGATTTTCCCCCAACCTTTTGCACCCATTTATTGAGGATTTCCCCCAATCTTCTGCCACCCATCTCCCCATTCTTTTGCATTCGTTTATTGATGATTATCCCCCCATCCTCTGCCGCCTGACGATCTCATCTCCCCATCCTTTTTTACCCATTTATCGAGGCTTTCCCCCCATTTCCCCACCCTTTTTTATCCATTTATCAAGGCTTTCTCCCCATCCTTTTCTTACCCATTTATCGTGGCTTTCCCCCCGTTTCTCCATCCTTTTTTGCCCACTTTTCGAGGTTTTCCCCCATCTCCCCACCCATTTTTACCCATTTATCGAGGCTTCTCCCCCATTTCCCCATCCTTTTTTACCCATTTATCGATGCTTTCCCCCTATTTCCCCATCCTTTTTTACCCATTTATCGAGCCTTCCCCCCCATTTCCCCATCCTTTTTTACCCCTACCGATCGCTGATTATTCCCATCCTCTGCCACCCTCTCCCCCTCACTCTTTGGCTCCAGCGCCGAGTTTTTCCCCCCCGTTTAGTGGCACCACATCCCCGCAGGGCCCCGGGGCACCCCGAGCCGGCCCGCGGGCGCTGGCAGCGGCGGCGATTTGGCCGATTTGGCATTCAGCGGCGGGAGCGCAGCCGTGGGGCCGGCGCCGCGTTATTAAGGGATTAGCAGGTTGTCTTGGCGCTCAATTGTAGATAAGTGCCGCGGTTTGTATTATCTTTTCACGCTGCACCGCGAAGGATGACAAAGAGACAACATGGGTGTCATGGCCTTCAGCATATCATTAAGGGTAATTTGTCTTGCGGGGAGGGGGAGGCGAAGGGAGAGGGAAGGAGAGGAGGCGAAGGGAGGACAGGGAAAGGCAGCCTGGGAGGAGAGAGGGGATTAAAAACTAAGAGAGGAGATTAGGAGTGAAATGGGAACTGTATGGAGAGTCAGCCAGGCGGGGAGAGGCGATGGCCGGGGAGGGGACGGCCGGGAGGGGCGGGGGGAGTCACCCTGGGACCGGCTCCGGTGCCGGGGGGCTCAGGAAAGAAGCGGGGCTGGGACAGACGAGGCAGGACGGGGTGGGGGCTGCACAGACCCTCCCTTTTCTCCTGCACAGAGGAGCCCAAACCCGTGCCCAGCCTCTGTCCTGTACATGAATCTGTGTACACTCAGCTGGGTGCCCGTGAAGTGGGGCACACCCCGGGGAATCCAGGGAATCCACCCCGCTTCCATCACTGACTGACTGGCGCCCTCAGCCCCGGGGCTTCGGGGGTCTGGGCGAGGGGGGTCGGGGCATGGTGGCAGCTCCTCGGTGTCACCTGCTCCTTGTGTAGCCCCACTCCTCGGTGTAACCCTGTTGGAAGCCCATTCCTCGGTGTAACCTTGTCGTAACCCCACTTCTGGCAGCCCCCACCCCCCCTCATCCTCCCGTGCCCCGAGGCAGCAGCTGCTCCCCCCTCGCCGAGCTCCAGAGGGTGAAGGAGTAAAAGGCGGAGTAGCAGGGGAATTCTCGAAGCCCCCGGGCCGGGCTCGCTCCATCGGTCGATCAATCAATCCATAAGGAGCACCGGCGTGGGAATCGATCAGACGGGGAGATGGCTTCTCATGGGAATGGGAATGTGCGTCTGGAGACAGCCACGGTCACTGCCACCCGAGGTGCTTCTCGGGAGGAGAAATCCGGCGGTGGCAGCTCCCCCTCACCCCCTTCCCAAAGAACTCGTGGTGGACAAACCCCTGAAGGGTGCAGCTGGATCCGCAGGGACGCGGCCGTTCCAGGGAAGAGGGACACCCGGATACGGCTGTGATCGCCCAGCTGCCACCACGGTGCCCTGACCTCTCCCCTCCACCGCACGGACCGGGTCTCCGGGGGGCTGGGGACGGGGCTGGGGACGGGGACGGGCCATCCTCCCGCATCCCCTCCCTCCCTCCCCTCCCCTTCTGATAATCCTATTTTTGAACCAGGGGATTAGGATCAATACTTCACTCCTAATGCTGTGGTAATACAGTGTTACACCGCCAGCGCCAGTTCCCTGCTGAAACACTTAAGGTAGTTTAAACCCATTTGTGCCGGGGAGTGCCGTGAATCCACAACGAGCTCCTCGCCCGGCCGAGCTGAGCCGGGTGCCAGCCTGGGGCCGGCCCTGGCTGCTCCCAGGGGAACCAGGAGGCTTCTGGACCCCAAAAGGACCACCCCGAACAGGGCGTGTGGGCACCGGGGCAGCCGCTGCGCCCCTCACCGCCAGCCAGGGACGTGTGGGCAGCGGCTGCTTGTCCTGGGAATGCTGCTGATCCCAACGTGCCTTGTGCAGGGATCGCTCGTGGAAGTAGAGCCAAGCCCTGGTGGGTCCCCAAGTTCTGGTTGTCCCCGGCTCTGCCCTGGGTTCTGGGTGCCCCCCAGCTCCTCGTTCTCCCAGCTCTGGGGGTGTCCCCAGCTCTGTCCCCCCAGGTGGCCCAGCAGCCCCCGGCTGGCCCTGAGGCCGAGGGATCCCGTCCATCCTTCTCTCCAAATTGGCCGAGGGGTTTGAGCAGCTCCCGGGGAACAGAAACCAAAACATTTCCATCCCGCGCTAATTCATAATTAGCTCCGTTTTTATTAGGTGCTAATGGAGAGCGGGGATTTGGGATGCCTGGCACAGCTCGGAAATGCTGATTCACCCAGAGACCTCCCTTTTCTCAGGCCAGAGCCTGCTCGAGGCCACTCCTGGTCAAAAAATCAGCATTTTTGACATCCCCAGCAAACTCCAGGAATGTCTCAGGAGCTGAGGCTCCAGCAAACACCGTCCCCGGGATCAGGGATCCACGGCACGGAGCGGGCAGTGTCCCCTGCACACACGTGTCACAACACTCTGGGGACTCCCTGTCCCCACCTGGGGACTCCCTGACCCCACCAGGGAGTCCCTCACAGGGTCCCCCCCCATCCTCTTTATCCCAGGAACGGGATGCTCGTGACATCTGGGATAACCTGGGGAGGATCCGGACCCGGCCCCTCTGCTCCGGGTACTTTTCAATTAAAACCAAAATATCCCCTAATAACCCACAGAGGGGTTTTTATTTCCTTCCCTTCTTTAATTTTTTTTTTTTTTTTTAATAAATCTATTATGAGGAGCTTACAGATGGATGTAAAACCGGCGAGGGACGATTTGAGGATTAGGGCTCGGCGCGTCCTGGTGTGACGAGCAAAGCAAAGACAATCCTGATGGGATTGGGATCAGGCTGGGGAAAGGGACACCGACTCCAGCCAGGCCAGGAAGAGGGGAAAACGGGATCCAGGGATGGGAAGAGGACTCTGGAGCCGGGAAGGAGGTGCTGCATCCAGAGGAGCAGGAGAGGTCCCGGCCGACAGTTCCGGAAGCAGCAGCGAGATCCCAAAACGGGACCCCCTGCGCTGCTCCAGCCGCGTTCCCAGCAGCTCCCGCCTCCCGCGTCCCGTTTAGCATAAAAGTCATTTTGGTCGGGGACCCCCGGCTGCTGCTCCCTCATTCCCAGGCATCGGGGCCCCCGCGGGATGGCTGCGCGGGGCGAGCAGCGTTTAACCCCCCCGCCAAGGGGAATTGGCTGCTTCACCGTTTCCCTGACCCCAAAAAGACAATGAAGTCGTGCACGAAACCAATAGATTTTAGCCACAGGCCTGCGGAGAGGCGAGAGGAATAAAATACAGATGGAGCCTCGTGCGGCGGGGATGGGAATGGAATTCGGGGCGGGAGCCGGGACGTGCCGGGGCTGCCCGGGGTCGGGATGAGGTGACCCCACCCAAGTCCGTGTGCACCTCACAGCCACGCTCTGGGTGGCTTTTGGGGCCAAATTCTGCGTTTCCTGGGGGGAAAAAAAAAAAAATCTAATTTCTGCCCCGGCTGCGGCGCCCAGCCTGAATTCAGTTCAGGAGTAATTTTGGGTGTTTTTTCACCAGCAAAACCTTCTGCCGTGTGATGGGGTGGGGACACGGGGATCTCCGGAGCATCCCAGGATGGCTCATCCCGTATCCCTGCGGAGCTGGAGCCCTCAGAGGCTGCTCATCCTCCTGCCTTAACGCACCACCTCTATTTATTCTGCTCCTGTAACTGTAAAATTGATTTTCTTGCAACAAGCCGCTCGTCTTTCACCACCCAACGCACCCAAACGCTCCGACATAAGACACTGGCAATTTTTAATTAGTTTCCTTTCTCCCTCCTGCCTCCCCGAGCAGGCATGTGGAACCGGAACAGGGCAGCCCGGAAAGGAGCAGGATCCAGAGGTGACAAAAGCACTTTTTATCCTTGATATGATTATTAATAATACACTCGTTTACCTAACGAGGCGGGAGCGCGGGGGGTGGCGCGGGGAGGTGATTAGCGCTTCCTTCAGCTGCGGGGATGGAGGAGCAGCTTGAGCTGCTGGAATCTTTAAATATTGGCTTGGAGCAGCTCAGGGGTGCTGGTCCCATCCCCACAAACATCCTCTGGCCCCCGGCCCAGCACTGGGTGGCTTTGCTGGCACAACGTGATGGGTGCTGCCGATGTCCCCTGAGTCGGGGGCGGGGGGGGGAATTTGTCAGGGCCCCCTTGAAGGTGACCCCAAACCCTCCCACGTGGGTGACCCCAGCCCAGGATTAACTGGAAAAGCCACAGGGCTCATTAACCCCGCCTCTAATAACGAGCCTNACCCCCGCCTCTAATAACGAGCCTGGAGTAATTAAAGCCTCACTGGCTGGGCTGGGGGAGCCTGGCAGAGCAGAGGGGCTCCCCCTGCCCCTGCAGCCCCAGTTTGGGGGTCCCACCACCCTGGGCTGAAGCTGCAGCGCCACGTGTCCTCTGTCACCGACACCCTGGCTGGAGGTCAGAGCCCCCGAGCTGGGCCAGCCGTGTCCCCCCGTGGCTGCCTGGGTGGCAGAGGTGACCAGACCCCCGAGCATCCCGCTGTGGGAAGGGTCCCCGGGAGCAGGGAAAAGGCGGAGGGGGCCACCCCCCCGCCCCTCTGCCCCCACGAG
>WEKY01000610.1:38868-59656 GCA_013390045.1 Picathartes gymnocephalus | reverse complement strand
GGGGGGGGCTCCGTGCCCCCCACCTCCCCAAAAAAGGCTCGTTCCCCACGGCGTGGTTCCACTGGGAAATGGCAAAAGCGTCTTGGAGAGCACCTGAGTCCAGGAAATGACACCAAGAAAGCCACCTGGGAGCTGCTGTGGGGCTGAGGGCTGGGACAGGCCCTGCTCCTGTTGGGATTGTGATCAGGACATCACTGGGACATCGCTGGGACATCGCTGGGACATTGTCTTGCCACTGGCTGCTGCTGCTGCCCAAGCTGCAGCATCCCTCAAACCCCGGGCACGGCTGTTCCCAGCCCATCCTCGGAGCTCTGCTCTCTGAAGAAGCCCCAAAAACCTTCATGCAAAGAGATGAAGCCAAGAGAAATCCAAACCATCCCCAAAAACAGAGATAAAGAGGGCAAAGCACTGGCGACAGGGTGCCCCAAAACCTCTCAGCCAGCTCGGCGTGGGTCTGTTTTGGGGTGTTTCAGTGTTTTGGGGTGATTTGGTGCTTCAGCCTTTTCCATGGAGACATTTCCCCCCATCCCAGGACATCTGGGCAGACACAAGGATAATATCCAGGATGGGAATCACATGCTCAGAGCAGCCCAGGTGATTCCAACCGTGGATGGGAAGAGGCTCCTCTCTGATGTGTTATCAGGAACGCCACAGAAAATCCAATTTCCGCCCTCCCCTCTGCAGGCAGCGGCTCCTCGGAGCCGCGGAGGAGGATCCAGCCCGTTGGAATATTTAAATCCCCGAGCTTTCCGTGGGGTTCTGCTCATCCCGAGTTCAAGTGATGTTTGAAGAGGAGCTGCTCTGCTCCGTTTATTGACGCCGGCGCCGCTATCGTGCGAGGCACCGGCCTCGGCAGCGGCTGATAATAGGATTGTAAACTTTTGAAGTTAATAGGAAAATTATAGTGCTCCGTGTATTATTATAATGCAGTAAGCTGCCACATAGTGTCTCTCACCCCGCGGGGGATCACGGCTTGTCACCCAGCCTGGGAAGGGAATGATTAAAGCCCCATGAAATTCGCGGTGTCACAAAAGTCTTAAGAAGCATGAAATTCTTGGGTTTTCCATTTGGGGAAAAAAAAAAAAAAAAAAAAAAGGAGAGGGGGGATAAAAAAGGAAAAATTGCATTTGGACGTCGCTTTAAGAGAGAATTGTTAATTCCAGATGGGTTGTGGAGGCACGAAGGGCTCGTGTGGGAGGCGAATCACAAAAATCGGGGGGAAAACACAGGTTTGGTGGCTCTTCTGCTGCAGAACAGTCCAAGGAACATTCCCAGAGCCCTGATCCCAGAGTGGCTGTGACCTCGCAGGGCTCTCCCTCATCCCAGGTGTGCGGGATCAGGATCCATCCCGTGGGATGCAGCAGGGTCTCTCCCACACCACAGAAACTCCAAGGTGCCATGAAATTAAAACACTCTCAGGGAGCTCCTCCTCTGGCAGACGAGCTCGGAAATGCGAAGAGGATCAAGGCTCTTCCCATTCCCAGATTCATCTTTCATCTGTGTTAAATGAACGGGGCTGCTGCGAAAAGTTTTTAAAAAATCAGGTGAAAACAAATCAAGAATAGGGAAAAAGCCAAACGGAGGAGGGAAATGCGCTGGTTTGCCCTGAAACATCCCCATCCCCCTTCACTGGTGGTCACAGCCTCCTCCTGGCACAGCCAGGATGAATTCCCACATCCCAAAATCCCACACCCCACATCCCAAAATCCCCAAATCCCTCCTGTGGCCCTTTGCAGATCAAGCTGAAGGAGATTTTCGAGACGCCCTCGGAGATCGCGCTGGTGCTGGAGCTGGTGACGGGGGGAGAACTCTTCGACAGGTATGGATGTGCTCCGGGGCGGGGATGGATCCCTGTGGGATGGGGGAGGAGGAGGAGGAGGATGGAGAGGGCTGAAGGCTCTCTCTGCCCACAGGATCGTGGAGAGGGGGTTCTACAGCGAGCGGGACGCGGCTCACGTGGTCAAGCAGATCCTGGAGGCCGTGTCGGTAACGTGACCCTGGGGACGTCCCGGTCAGGGGGTCCCCCCGGGGGTGGTTTGGGGGTGGCACTGGAGGGGCTGCAACCAAATATCCCTGGGGAGAGGCACCTGGAGTTGCCCCCATCCCAAATATCCCTGGGGACAAGAGCTCAGAGCTGCCCCCACCCTAAATATCCCTGGGGACAAGAGCTCAGAGCTGCCCCCACCCTAAATATCCCTGGGGAGAACTGCCTGGAGTTGCCCCCATCCCAAATATCCCCAGGAAGAGGCACCCAGAGCTGCCCCCATCCCAAATATCCCTGGGGAGAACTGCCTGGAGTTGCCCCCATCCCAAATATCCCCAGGGAGAGGCACCCAGAGCTGCCCCCATCCCAAATATCCCTGGGGAGAGGTGTCTGGAGCTGCTCCCGCCCTGAATATCCCTGAGGAGAACGGCCTGGAGCTGCCCCCATCCCAAATATCCCTGGGAAGAGGCACCCAGAGCTGCCCCCATCCCAAATATCCCTGGGGAGAACTGCCTGGAGTTGCCCCCATCCCAAATATCCCCAGGGAGAGGCACCCAGAGCTGCCCCCATCCCAAATATCCCTGGGGAGAGGTGTCTGGAGCTGCTCCCGCCCTGAATATCCCTGAGGAGAACGGCCTGGAGCTGCCCCCATCCCAAATATCCCTGGGAAGAGGCACCCAGAGCTGCCCCCATCCCAAATATCCCTGGGGAGAACTGCCTGGAGTTGCCCCCATCCCAAATATCCCCAGGGAGAGGCACCCAGAGCTGCCCCCATCCCAAATATCCCTGGGGAGAGGTGTCTGGAGCTGCTCCCGCCCTGAATATCCCTGAGGAGAACGGCCTGGAGCTGCCCCCATCCCAAATATCCCTGGGAAGAGGCACCCAGAGCTGCCCCCATCCCAAATATCCCTGGGGAGAGCTGCCTGGAATTGCCTCCATCCCAAATATTCCCAGGGAGAGGCACCCAGAGCTGCCCCCATCCCAAACACCTCATTTTCCACTCACCCTTGGCCTTCCAAAGGCACCGCTGGGAGAAGATGGATCCTCTTTAGAGGGGAAGGAGGAAGGTCAGGGCTGCTCTTCATCCCAGAGTTTCCATGGCAACAGGAGGGTTTAAAAACGGGAGCTCCGAACTGGAAACTGCTGGCTTTTCCCAAAAGTCCCAAAAACATTGGTCTTTGGTTGTTGAATTGGGAAGTTTGCGTCGCTGAAGGCAAACAAAACAAGAAGGTATAAAAAATGCCATCTGATTTAACGGGGGAGCTGGTCCCGACTTTGTGACAGGTCCCCAGTCGCTGCTGCCACCTCCCAAATTCTGTCTGAGGCCTTTCCCTTCCTTTTTCCACCCATCTTTCCCTCTTTTTGCAGTATTTGCACGAGAACGGAGTCGTCCACCGGGACCTGAAGCCGGAGAATCTGCTCTACGCAGACCTGTCCCCCAACGCCCCCCTCAAAATCGGTGGGTTGGGGACCCTGGTGGGGGGGGNTGGGAGGAACATTCTGGGAGAGAGGAAAGCTGGCGGGAAGGGTCATTCTGGGGGAGAGGAAAACTGAGGAGAGGAGGGACATTCTGGGGGAAATTGGGGAGAGGAGGGACATTCTGGGAGAGAGGAAAACTGGGAGGGAGATTTTGGGGAAGAGGAAAATTGGGGAAAGGAGGGACATTCTGGGAGAGAGGAAAACTGGGAGGGAGATTTTGGGGAAGAGGAAAATTGGGGAAAGGAGGGACATTCTGGGAAGAGGAAAATTGGAGGGGAGGGAGGAACATTTTGGGGAAGAGGAAAACTGGGGGGGGAGGGACATTCTGGGGAGAGGAAAACTGGGAGGGACATTCTGGGAGAGAGGAAAACTGGCGGGAAGGGTGATTCTGGGAAGAGGAAAATTAGGGAGAGGAGGGACATTCTGAGGACAGGAAAATTTGGGACAGGAGGAACATTCTGGGGGAGAGGAAAACTGGGGACAGGAGGGACATTCCGAGGGGTTTTCCCTGCCTGAGGCCGGGCACAGCTCAGTGCAGGGATGGCTGGGGCCGTGCCACATTTGGCTGGCACAGAGCCACATTTATGCCCTTTTTCTCTACATTGATGCCCTTTATCTCCACATTTATCCCTCTTCTTCCATCTTTAACCCATTTTCTCCACATTTACCCCTTTTCCTCCACATTTACTCCCTTTTCTCCACATTTATCCCTTTTTCCTCCACATTTACCCCTTTTTCTCCACATTTACCCCTTTTCCTCTACATTTACCCCTTTTCCTCCACATTTACCCCCTTTTCTCCACATTTACCCCTTTTTCCTCCACATTTACCCATTTTTCTCCACATTTACCCCTTTTTCCTCCACATTTACCCCCTTTTCCTCCACATTTACCCCCTTTTCTCCACACCTGTGAGACGTTGCCAGTGCCCACCGGGGTTTCCTCTGCTGGGACCCCCCCCATGGGAGCATTTGACCCCCAAATTTTGCTTGCAGCCCCCGAGATCCTGCACGGGTGTCCCTACGGACCAGAGGTGGACATGTGGAGCGTGGGTGTCATCACCTACATCCTGTGAGTGTCACACGGGGCTGGGGGGGTTTGTCCCCTCTCTGCCGGTGTCACGGGGGTGGAAGGGTTTGTCCCCCCGTGTCCCACGGCTCTGTCCCCCCAACCCCCAGGCTCTGTGGCTTCGAGCCCTTCTTTGACCCGCGGGGCGATCAGTACATGTACAGCCGCATCCTCACCTGTGACTACGAGTTCGTGTCCCCCTGGTGGGATGAGGTGTCCCTCAACGCCAAGGATTTGGTGAGAGAGGCAGCACTGGGGCTTGGGAAATTGGAAAATATTTAATTTAATTTAATTTCATTATTTTATTTTATTTTATTTTATTTTATTTTACATTATTTTATATTGATGTGAGGAGACATAACGAAATTATGGTTCTGCTTATAAGGGAAAAATACTAAAATAAATACATTTGCTGAAATACTGACAGTGAAAATGCCTGCCAGACTGGGAACTAGGCGTAGGAACCAGAAGCATCCTTTATGAGCACAGCTGGTACCTCTCAAGTACAGTTTGGTACCTAGAAACATTCTAGATACATCCTGAGCTACCACCAATAAGCCATAACCCAGAGAATAGTAACAGTGACTTATAGTCTGAAAAGGTGAAAAATAGTTAGTGAAAAGGGGAAAAGATCATGAGAAATTAAGAATCAGTAACTGCAACTGGCTGTTCTAACAGCAAGAACAGGAAAATGATCTAGAAAAGTANCATTATTTATTTATTTATTTATTTTTATCTGTTTATTACATTATTTGTTTGTTCTATTTATTTATCACAAATTTTAATTTATTTATTACAAATTTTCATTCATTTATTTATCATTATTTTCATTATTGATTTCACTTTATTATTTCATTTTTATCTATTTATTGCATTTGTTTATTTATATTTATTTATTAACCACATATTTTTATTAGTGATTTCATGCATTTCATGATTTTATTTTTGTTTCTTTACTACATGTATTTATTTAATTAAATTCGTTTATTTATCACAGATTCCTATTAATTATTTCATTTGTCATGTGAATTTATTATTTATTTATTTATTACATCCTCTTGCTTTCTTTAATTTCCCTTATTTATTCCTTATCTTAATGATTGATTTTCCAATTCATTTTACTTCTTTCTTTCTTTATTTTCTTTCTCAATTTTTATGAGTGATTTTCCAATTACTTTGACTTCTTTCTTTCTTTATTCCTTATTTTTATGATTGATTTTCCAATTACTTTGACTTCTTTCTTTCTTTATTCCTTATTTTTCCTTCTTTCTTTCCTTATTCCTTATTTCAATGATCGATGTTACGATTGGTTTTACTTCTTTCTTATTTTCCCACGAGCTGCTTCGAAATAACCAAAAAACTCCGCGTGGCTTCGGCGCTTTCAGGTCAGAAAATTGATCGTCTTGGATCCCCGGAAGAGGCTGACGGTTCAGCAGGCCCTGGAGCACCCCTGGGTCACTGGGAAAGCGGCGAAATTCGCTCACATGGACAGCACGCAGAGGAAACTGCAGGAATTCAATGCCAGGAGAAAACTGAAGGTGAGGGGTCACACCCGTCACCACCGGGGACCTGTGACAGCCACGTCCCCGTCCACGGCCTACAAGGCCCGGAGAGCTGCTTTGCGGGGCAGGATTCTGCCAAACATCCTTTTGGGATGCCAAGGAAAGGTGTGGAGGGGAGGTTTGGGATGGATTTGAGGGAAAGGTTCCTCCCTGCGAGGGTGGCGGGCACTGAATTCCCTCAGGGAACGCTCCCGGCCTGAGGCTTCGGGGTGGGATTGTTGGGGTGTCCTGACCTGGATGATCCTGTGGGCGCAGCTCCGAACATTCCATCATGTTCCCTCATTTCTCCGCCTCTCTCCCAGGCTGCCGTGAAAGCCGTGGTGGCCTCCGGCCGCTTGGGCAACCACGGCCACCACGACTGCTCCCGCAACGGCCGGGCCCAGGGCGGGACCCGGGGCCTGGCCCAGCCCGCGGGGACCGGCGGCCCTGAGGCCAGCGCCATGTTCCAGAGCGACCACCCCGCCGTGGCCCCGGTGGCCGTGGCCCCGGTGGCCGTGCCAGGCGCTGGCTGTGACAGTTAACGGGCCCGGAGCGGTGACACCGCCGAGCCTTGGCCGCTGCCGGGGGGCCCCGAGAGCCCCGATCCGTGGCCTGGGCTCTGGAACATCCTCGTGTCGTGTCCTGTCACCCCCCCGGTCCCTGTGTCTGCGCCCGCTCATCCGAGGGGACCAGGCGGTGGCTTTGTCTTCCCACCCTCCAACGGTTTGGTTCGGAAAGGTCCCGAAAAACGAGGGGCGAACAGCAGAATTAAGGATTTCTCCCACCACCTTTCCCTGCAAAGGCAGCGAGTTGTCTTTAAGGGCTTCTGTAAATAGTCCTGGAGGTTTGGTTTTTTTTTTTCCGGGTTGTGCTGCTGGAGCTGTGACATCTCCAGTGCTGTCACCAGCCCTGCTGTGGGGTTGCTGCTGTGTCAGGCGGGGTTTTGGGACAGATCCCCAGTCGCTGCTGCCACCTCCCAAATTCTGTCTGGAGCTACCCCCATGGGGTTTTAGGAGCCTTTGACCCCAAATGTTTCCGTGCCAGTGGTTCCCTTGTCATTCCCAGGCAGTAGCCGAGCCCCAGGTTGGGATTTTTTGGGTGTGTTGCCCACCCCCAGCCTTGCTGTGGATCCCTGGGGGTGGTCACAGACTGGGAATGCTGGTCCGGCCTTCCCTTGGCATTCCAGGTCAGGATTGACACACTTTTAACACAGGAATTTACACAATTCTTGAGTATTGTGAGACTCTACCCTGTAACTGCTGTTCCCCGAGGGAGGACAACGAGTTTATACCTTTTTTATTTTTATTTTTTGGTGAAATCAGCAGACAAACTTCTTGAAAATAATTTTTTTTTTTTTTAAGGCAGGAAACAGAATAAGCATTAGCACATTTTAATATAAGTGAGCAGACAGGAAAAGCCATATTCCACGTGGGAATTACGGAGAGCTGGTGGGATCCTGCCAGGTGTGAGCCCTGAGGCAGCGACCATGACCTGCACTCACACATTTTGGGCTTAGAACAGTGTGTTCAGGGCAAAAATCCCACCTGGAGTAGAATAAATTTGTACAGGAGGTTCATTCCCCCAGGATGGGGGTGTGAAATTGAGCAGCTGGGGCAGGAAGGGCAAAAAAAAACCCCCAAAATTGGATGTTTTGCCAAAGGTGATGCGGTGGTGACGGACCTGGGTGTGACAGAGCAGGATCAGGAGTCTGAGGCCACAGCAGGGAGAGGAAAATTTGCCACAAGGATTTTGGGTTTATCTCCAGCACGAGCAGAAATCAAAACATCTCCATGTCAGGATCCTCCCCAGAGCTCAGTGAGGTTTGGGGAGCCAAAGACAGCAGAGAAATAGGGTGTTCAAGAGGGGTTTTAATGGGAAAAATATCCTGGCTTGACCAGAGCTGCACTTTTTTAAACTGAGTTGCTCTTTTGTGGGGAAGCAGCTGCCCGGGGAGGTGTCCCAGAGGGAAATGGAGCCGCTGATCCCCTGGGATGCGGCAGCACAGGGAAATTCTCCCTTTTTCTTTGCATTTTTTTGCAGGAGGGGCAGTTTTTCCTTCTCCTTTTTTTTAATCCTGAGGGCTGACCCTTGCAGGGGGCTCCGCTCCAGTGTCCATCCCGTCCTCAGCGTGTCCTTCCAGCTCTGTGTCCTGTCTCCAGCAGGACCTGAACTCCACCTCGTTGTTTCCTAACCCAGGTTTTAAAGACTGTTTTCTATCCTTTGACACAAAATGCTGATTAAAGCCCCTCGCAGAAGCAGGCTGGGCACCCCCGGAGCCTGCAAAGCAGGGAAAAGGCTGAGGAACGGTTGCAGGATTCCAAATCCTGCAGGAAAACGGGAATTACAGTTGACAAATCCATTACACAAACAATCGCCAGGGAGGAAGGGGAAGAGGGAGGGGGCTGCAAGCAAAACCAGAGCAGGAGCTTGTCTCTTATTATTATTCCACAGGTATCCATAGTTAAAGATAGGAAAAATGCACTCCTGGGAGCATTTCGTGGAGGTGCATTTCGGTCTGTTGCTGTTTGCAGAGTGTGTTTGAGTAACTCCTTCAGTGTGGTGGTGCCAGTTCTGATATTCAGGTGTTTATAACCAAGTAAAGACAGCCAATAAAGCATCAAATCTCAGCACGTGGGCTCCGTTCTCGCTGTTTTCCTCGGAATGCCGGGGCTAAAGTTTGGCATGGAATGGGTTGGGTTGGAAGGGAATTGAAGGATCGTCTCGTTCCATCCCCTGCTATGGGCCGGGACACCTTCCAGTGTGTCCACCTTCCATCCAAGCTGGCCTCGGACACTTCCAGGCATGGGGCGGCCATAGTTTCTCTGGGAATCCCATTCCAAGGATTTGGATTCGAACCACCTTGGATTGACCCTGCAGGGGGCGGGTGGTGCCCCGCGGGTGCTTGGAGCCACCCGGCCCATGGAAAATGTCCCTGCCCATGGCACGGCTGGCACTGGACGGGCTTTAAACTCCGTCCAACCCAAACCACCGTATGACGTCACTGTTCGTGGCAGTGACGTCACTCACCCCGTTCCCATTTCGCAGCCCGCCCGCCCTGCCCAGACTGGGCGTGGCTTTCGCAAAACCCGCCAATAGAAAATGAGATGGGCGTGGCTAAGGGAACAGCGTGCGCTCTGATTGGCCGAGCATTGTGTTTTGGCCGCGGCGGGGAGGGCGGGGCGCCAGGCGGTGCTCGCTGATTGGCGGGAGCGGGCGCGCGGCGCGTGCGCGGACCCCGCCTGTGGAGGGCAGCGCGTGCGGGGGCGGCGTTGTCGGGAGCGCGCACGGTAACGGTGGTTCCCCCTCCCCCTCCCCCGTCCTCAAAGCGGGGCCTGGGGGGGGACACGAGGGTCTGGGGGCCGTCACCGGCACCGGGGTCGTGTTTGGGAATCCCGTCCGTCCTCTGACCGGGCGAAGCAAAGGCCCCGCCCCTCTCCTCACCGGGGCGTTTTTGGGGGTCCCGTCCCTCCCCTCACCGGGGAAGGTTTGTGGGGACGTCCCCTGTGAGGGGAGGGTTTTGAGGGGTCCCGTTCCTCCCCTCACCGGGGCGGTTGGAGGGTTCCATCTCTCACGGAGGGGGGCCCTGGGGGTCCCATCCCTCATGGAGGGGGCTCGAGCAGGGGTCCCGTCCCGTCCCGTCCCTCCCCGGCTCGGGGTAGGCTTCCCTTGGGGCCCTATCCCGTCCCTCATCCGGTGCGGGTTTGGGGGGGGTCACTCCCCTCACCGAGGGCGGTTTGGGGGAGGGTCCCGTCCCTCCCCTCACGGTGGGGGCGGTTTGGGCGTCCCGTCCCTCCCCTCACGTGGGTTTTTGGGGCCGGGCGGTGCCCGCTGTCCCCGCGCCGCCTCACGGGGGTCCCGCACCGGCCCCGCCGTTCCGGGCGCCGCTAACGGCCTCTCGTCCGTCCCTCCGCCGCCGCAGGGCCGCCATCCCGGAGCCCCGGCGATCCCAGCACCCGGACCTTGTAAGTACAGGAAGATCTTGTCTTTAATCTGTCGCTTTTTAGAAAGCCCTTGAGGAAGCCCTGAGGGCTCCGAGGCTGCTCTGCTCAGGTTTCTGTTGCAGATCGTGCGTAAAATTTGGGATCAAATTACGTGTGAAAAATGAATCCAGCACATTATTTTTAGGGTGTAAACCCTGTTTTCCAAACCCTATTTTCGGGGTTTGGTTGCAGGAAGCTGTAGGTTTGGCAGGCCCATGGCTGCACTGTTTAACTCCTGATAGTATTTTCCTCACCCAAGACACTCAGTGAGAGCCACTTATGCTCCTGGAATTATTGAGTTCTTGAATCCTGGGATGATTTGGGTTGGAAGGACCTTAAAGCCCATCCAGTCCCATCCCCAGGGACTCCTTCCACTGTCCCAGGTTGCTCCAAGCCTTGTCCCGCATGGCCTTGGATACTTCTGGGGATGGGGCTGCCACAACTTCTACAGAAAAATGGAATTTAATATCTAATTTTGGAGAATGCTGCAGGGTGATCTCAGTGCAGTGATCCCGTAGGTAATACAATAATAACTGTAACAACATATTAGGTACTGTATTTCCTTCAAATAACAAAGACCAAAATGGAGCAAGGCGGGTGACTCCTTTATTCTCTTTTTTTCCCCCCTCAGAACAGCCTGGAATTGCCCTTTTCCACGTGAAGCTCGGCCATGACCGACCAAGAGTTTGTTTTCTGCAAGTGGAAGAGGCGTTTGTGGCCAGCCAAGGTAACGAGGAATGAGGAAATTTTCGTGGAGGTTGCTTGGAAAGGGCTGGAACTGAGCAGGAAGGAAGGGAGAGGTCCCAGCAAATGTGTCTGAACTTGTCTGAGCTGAGCTCTGGAGATGCCAGCAGGAAAAATGGAGAGAGCCTGAAGCGATGGCATGGGGGAGGAACTTCCCACTGCCTGAGGGCAGGGTTGGATGGGATTTTGGGGAGGAATTGTTCCCTGTGAGGGTGGGGAGGCCCTGGAATGGATTTCCCAGAGTAGCTGTGGCTGCTCCATCCCTGGAAGTGCCCAAGGCCAGGCTGGATGGGGCCTGGAGCACTCTGGGATAGTGGGAGGTGGGATCTTTAAGGTCCCTTCCCACCCAATCCATCCCTGGGATTTTGTTAATCCATGATCCTGCTCCTAGGCACTGTCAAGCTGCTCTTATAAAAAAGTTTTGCTGTTGGTCAAGGATTTTAAATGAAAATTTTTCACTTTTAATGCAGGTTTTGTGCAAACCTGGAGCTGCCGGGAACAGCCCTGTGGCCACCACAAAAAAGATGGGATTTAAAGCTGAAATCCTTGGCATGGAGAAGCAGTTGAGTATCCTTGTTCCTGTCACGTGTTTGCATTCTTTGAGGTTAAATAAATAAGGGGAAGAAAAGAATCCTTTTATCTGAAGGTGCTTGTGAGACAGGATGGTAGATTTGCAGAACGTTTAGGTGTTTAATCTTAAAGAGGACAGGTTGGGGAGGGAATAATTGAGGGGTTTTGCTGTCTAAGAGCAGTTTGGTGGTGCTGGGAGTGTTTTGGGTGCTGGTTCCAGTCACCTTTGTTGTGTTCCAGGGTCAGTGTGAACTCTGCCAACGCCGTTCCCCTGACGGAGGAGCGGATCAAGGCCATCGCCTGCACCCTGGGTGAGGAGGCAGGGGCCCAAATGTGCTACTTTGTGTCTTCTCTGGGTGTAAAATACCGACAGAAACTCGAGCCCCAGATGTGCTACTTTGTGTCTTTTCTGGGTGCAAAATCCCCACAGAAACTCAGCCTGGGGGATAAAACTTCTGTATTTCACTTATTTTCTTCTCCCCTTTTCCATAAAGTTGGAAAATTGGTTAAAAATTATCATTTTCCCCTTCCCCGGGCTGGTTTGTTGGAGGGATGGTGAAGAAATGTGGGTTTCCCTCAAACTGAGGTCTCTGTGAATCTCCATCCTTTGTCCTGGGAATCCTGGATGATTTAAGTGGTAAAAAATGCACTTTAAAAGAAACACCACAAGTAGCATTTATTATTTAATAATATATTTAGTGTACGATAGAATAATGAGGATAATTTACTTTATTGAATATTCTTCTTCACCAGAGGAAAAAAAAACCATGAGGGAGGCTGTGGAGGAGCTGCAATATCGCCGTTCCCTTAAAATGGCCCTGGATATTCTCCATCAAACTGACTCAGACAGTCAAGTGCCACCTGCAGAAGGACCAAATCCCAAATTTTCCCGGGAGAAATCTGCCCCACCAACCCCCTCCTGCAGCTCCTTGTTGCTCTCTCGCTCTAAAATGTTGGAACCTGAGGCTGCCAAGAGGACAAGAAAACCCCAAAGTAACTGTGGGCTGAAGGATGATCCCAAAGCAGGGAGCCAGGGAGGTTCTGTGGCTCCAGAGGGGAGTGGAAAAGTACCTGGAAGTGGGACAAACCCTTCCAAAGCACCTGGAAATGGAGCAAGCCCTGCCAGGTGCCGTGCCAGGGACACGTGTGTGGCACCAGCCCCTGACAGCCACAACTGCAAAAAAACAGAACCAAAATCATCCCCCAGACAGAGGAAAATCCAGCCCAAAACGAGGAATGGAGTCTCCTGTAAGCCAAGGGTGGGAAGAAGGCAGCAAGGAAGGAAAAGAGGATCTAGGGATGATTCCCCCCAGGATCAAGCACAGGTGGCTCCTGAGGAGGGGTCTCCACCTGTCCCCTCTAAATCTGTCACCGTGGAACCTCCCAGAAAAACAGAAGCTCAGCCTGGGAGAACATTGCTGGATTCCTCCTGTGAAACTGCCTCGGATGAGCTGGAGAAAAGCATCAGCAGTGAGAGTGAGAGCCTGGCAAAGCAGCTGGATGGAAGGAGAGAGGCAGAGGGTGGAAAACACCCTCTGGATGAGGCAGGTGTGGCCTCAGGCACAGACAGGAAATGCAGGAACCAGCCTGGATCCTCACCTGGGCCTTCTGGTGCCTTCCCTCAGCCTCAGGAGGAGGAAAACCAGGATCCCTCACCCCTGGCTGGGAATAAAGCCCCTGACTCGGAGGAGGATGAAGGTGGGCAAATCCCTTGGGGAAGGGAAACCTTCATCTCGTGTGGGTGTTGAGCACTGTCACACATCTTGGAATGTTGCTTTGCTTTTGGGGAAGTGGCTCTTGAATTGCTGATTTAATTCCTTTCGGTTTCTGTTCTGCTGAAGCAGAAATGCTGATGCCTTCAGTGCTGCGAAAAGGCTTGGGTGGTGTCTGGGTTGTCTGGAATTGCTTGGGGTTTTCCATGGAAAGCTGTATTCCTGCCCCTTGAACTCACACGTGTTTTCCCTTGCTGCTCTCTGATAAATTGAGATTAAATGTTTTTAAATGAGCAGGTGGAGGGTCCTAAAACCAGCCCCAGTCCTTCCCCTTTTCCTTTTTTATCCACATGATCAAGGAATTAGGGTTCCCTAATTAGGAGTGTGCAGGTGTGACAGACTCAGTGTCCCCTTTGGGGTCACTCACTCAGGTGTGACAGACCCTGTGTCCCCTTTGGGGTCACTCACTCAGGTGTGACAGACCCCATATCCCCTCTGGGTCACACTCAGGTGTGTCAGGTCCTGCATTCCCTCTGAGGTCTCACTCAGGTGTGACAGACCCCGTATCCCCTCTGGGGTCACACTCAGGTTTGTCTCACCTGCCCTGAAGCCGATCCTGTCCTAATCCCTGGATCCTGGTGCTGTTGGCAGGGCTGGAGCCCCCTGGGATGTTTTCCAGGAGAGTTTCCTTGGAGAGCCTCCCTCCACTCTCACCTCTGGCAGATGAAGAGGAGGAATATTTCCCAAGAGTTCTATCCTATCAAGGTGAGACGTCAGCACAGAGCTGAGGCTCTTCCCTCTCTGTGAGCCTCAGTTTGCCTGCAATCCATGGGGATTCCAGGAGGGAATCCAGCTGTGTGCAGCCTTGGGATAAAATGCTTTTCCTGGGTCTTTCTTTAGGGCTTTTTGCTGCAGGATGAAATGAAAATCCCTGAAACTGGGCAAGGGCGTGGGATTGAAATCGCTGGGGTTCAGTTCAGAACTCCCTGTGCTGCATTTTGGGGTCACTGTAAAAGCACTGAAGAGAAACTCCTGGAGTTTCTCCTGGAGGAGGAGAAGGGAGGGGCAGCATCTTTCTTGTTTTACTGTTTTTAAGGAAAATTTCCCTTCTTTTTCATGCCAGAACCCAAATTCTTCGAGGAAGGGATGTTGGTGTGGTGCAAACTGCGGCGGTATCCGTACTGGCCAGCGGTGGTAAGAGCAGCTCCTGCCTCCTCATATCCTGCTGATAAGGAGCAATTCCCAGGTCTGGAGTGACTTTTACCCTTCCTGGAAATGTTCAAGACCTTCCAGTAGAAGCATTTCAAAATTCATAGAAGTAAATTTGTGATAAAAGCACACAAAATGTGGTTAATTCACTCCTGTTCGTACAGAGCACAGGATTGTCCCAGTTCTTTTGTCATGGAGCAGGACTTTGTTCCCAATCTGCAGAAGAAAGAGGAGGCTCTTTGTGCACTAAAAATGCTCCCTTGGGGTACCTTGTTTCTGCTTGAATTTTTCATACTTGTGTAATAAAAGAAAGTTGCACCCATAGGAAAAAATTAAGTGCGGGTTGTACTAGGTGGTATCCACAGAAAAACAATCCCTGCTTTATCAGGATTAGGGTTTTTGAGGCTTTATCCTCTCTCCAGGTGAAAGCAGTGAAGAGGAAGCACCGAAGGGCCTATGTGCTCTTCATAGATGGCACCATGAATGAGAAGAAAAAAGGGTAAATGTGGATTTTCATCCCATCCTGAACTTCCAGTCTCTGGTATTCCCTGTCCTGTGCCCATTTCCTGGTGCAGGGTGAGGACAGCTCCCTCCAGGTTGATCTGGGAGGGTGGGGCTGGCTCAGGTGAGGGTTGCAGGTGCTTTGTCATGCTGCAGGTTGAGGCAGCTCCCTGTCCCTGAGAAGGGCTGAGGAATTGCAAATAGAACAAAAAAAATCCCTGGAATGCAGCCAGTGTTTTCCTTGTGCTGCCCAAACGTTGTGGAAACACTGGCTTGCCTTTCACTTTGCTCCAAACGAGGTATTTCTCATTTGTTAGAAGATCCCATACTTTTAACTTACTCTGGAAACAAAACTTGGTAAAATTTGTGCTCCTTAGTTCCTTGAGAAATGGGATTTTCAGGGAGAAGCAGAACTGCAGTAAATAAACAGGGAAATGGGGCAGCTGAGTTGCACCTCTGACTGTGTTCCTTTAAAAGTTTCTCAGTGTCTCTGAAGAGCTTGAAGCACTTTGACTGTGAGGAGAAGCAGGAGCTCATCGTGAGTATCCCAGAGATGTGGAACTGAAGGGCTTGGGAAAATACAGTGGGAAATCCAGGATTTAAGTTGACTGGGGAGGGAATGTGGGGCTCGACCCCCTCAAAGCCACTCTCATCCCTGTGACAGTTCTGGCAGGAGCTGTTTTACTGTGAGGAAATTTGGATTCATTCATTTCTGTCCTGGGCTGAAATTCCTCCAGAGCTGATGGATTTGGGACAGAAAAGTCCTCCTTGTTTGCAGGAACGAGCCAAGGAGAACTATTCCAAGGAAATTGAGTGGTGCCTCCAGCTGATCCTGGACTATCGGATCCGAGTGGGTAAGGAGGGGCAGGTGATCGTGGAATCCCCAAACCCTGGAATGGTTTGGGTGGGAAGGACCTTTTAAAGCCCCCCTTGCTGTGGCAGAGACACCTCCCCTTGTCCCAGGGTGCTCCAAGCCCTGTCCAGCCTGGCCTTCGGCACTCCCAGCTTCTCTGGGGTCTCATCCTGAGATCCGCCAGGAAAAGGGAACCCCAAGCTGTGATTCCTGGGCTGAATGGAACTGATCACTGCCCCTGTTCTGGGTTTTCAGGTTGTCATTCTTTCACCGGGTCCTTCCTGGAGTATTTTGCTGCTGATATCAGTAAGTGAATCCGTCCATTTTGGAATTTTCCTCTTGGCTGGGTAAATGTAGCTCCAGCATTTACACACAAGTGACTTTGGCACCAGACCCCGAGAGGGGCTGCTGGTAAATTTGCAACACCCCATTATTGCAATTAAGGGTTTAATAAGTTAAATTAAATAAATACTGGTGGTTCAAGACAACCAGGTCATGGAATCAGAATAGTTGGAGCTGTGACTGGTTCCTTGTGTTGCAGAGTCCATGTCAACTCCCTAATATTTTTGTTTTCTTTAAGGCAAATAAATATTCTGTGGTGTATTTTTAATCTCTGTGACAGGGAAGGAAGAAGAATTTCTCCCAGCAATAAAATTCCTTATTTTCTATTGATATGGATGTTAAAACTCTTTGCACATTTAAATATAAATTCTTGTGGTCTCTCTTTTTTCAGGCTGCCCAGTGAGGAAGGAGGGATACCAGAGCGTGGTGCAGATAGCATTCCCAAACCCAGAGGAAGGGGCTGCAGAGTCTTCCTCAGACACCTCCCCCCAGAAACCCCCGAGGAGGCTCCTCCCTGACAGGACCAGAGCTGCCAGGGACAGGGAGAACAAGAAGCTGGTGGAGTTCATAGTCAAGACCAAAGGGGCTGAAGAACATCTCCTGGGGATCTTAAAACGTGGGAAACAATCCCGCTGGCTGAAGAAATTCCTGAATTCCAGCCGCTACGTGACCTGCGTGGAGACTTACCTGGAGGATGAGGAGCAGCTGGACCTGGTGGTTGGGTACCTGAAGGAGGTGTACAGGGAGATGGACACCAAGAACCTGCACCAGATCCTGGGGGATGGCATCAGATTCATCTCAGATGTGCTTTTACCTGAGGTGAGGGAGCACCAATCCGACTGCGAAGTGATAAATGGCACTAATTACCATTATTTATTCCTTTGGTGTGATGTGGGGAGAGCTCCTAGAGCTGAGCCAGGCAGGAGTATTCACCCCTGCCCACAGCCTGAGTCACTCCAATGCTGATTTCTAAGCACAGAAAGGAGAAGCTTCAGGTGGTTTGTTGTTTTTGAAAGCAGACTGGTCGTTTTCTGATGTATTTTAATTACTTCTGAAATGCTTCAAAGCTTTGTTTTGGGGTTTTTATCTTAATTTGGCGACTTCTCTGGGTTTTCTTGGTCCTTTGTGTGGGTCAAGGCGGGGGGTGGTGTGTTGGCTGTTTTTACAGTTGTTGTAGATACCCTGTGTTCTTCCCAGGAATTTTCCCAGGAGAACATTAACTCGTGTAGAAACAAAATTAGTGTGAAGAATATTTTAATCTGAGGATAAAAGCACTCCCCAGGGGATGATGCAGAACAATTTCATATTATTTATTTAAGAATTTTGGGCACTCAATGAGCAGTTTCATCCAAGTTTTCCAAGTGATTGAGGAACCCTTTTCTCAAAATGTGCTCAGCTGAGGCAGTTTCAAATCCCTGGCTGTGATTTAGTTTTGTTTATTGATTATAGTTATTAATTATTCAATGCTTTTCTAGGCCATCATCTGTGCCATTGCTGCTGTGGATGACATCGATTATGAGAAGGCAGAAGAGAAGTACATTAAAGGACCACCTGTGAGCAAAAGGTAGATTTGTTTTCAGTATTTTCCAAGGTTTTTTACTCCTTTATTTTTGATATAAAAAAGGTTTGAGGTGAGGGCAGGAGAGCTCAGTGTCCTCCTCCTGTGAGGGGAAAAGGATTAAACATGGAAAACTCTCAACTGAGCTGCTCTAAACTGCAAATTTAATTTGTCCAGATGATCTAATCTGGACAACAATACCTTGTTTTAATTTAAAAACTTCTATGTTTTTCTTTCCAGAGAGAGAAAGCTATTTGATGAGCAAGTCCTGGGAAGCAAAAAGCTCAAGAGGGAGCCAGAGCCTGGGGAGAGCTGAGGAGTGGCCAGGGCTGCACTGGGGCCAGTTGTAAATAACCACTGGTGATTTGTACAAAACATGGCATCCTTTGTAAAGTCTGTGTGAATATTCCCAAATATTCTGCTCCCAGCCCTTGCTGCTTGCCGTGGCCTTGCTGTGTTCAGGATCTGCCGGATCCTCATCCCTCAGTGCCCTCCTGGGGGCTGCCAGAGCCCCCCCAGAGCTGTGCAGAGCTCCCTGCTGCTCCAGCAGCTCCCACGTGGGTTCTTTCAGCCAAACACCCAGTATGGGAAGGGATCTCGTCCTGGTTTTGTGGCCAGTGCTGCTCCTGAGAAAACCAGGGGGTTCCTGCCAGGAAATGTTGCCAAGGGGGGTTCCCCCTTCCTGCTTCACATGTGGGAGAGGAGATTGGTGCCCAGAGCTGCGACCTGGATCACAAAGCTTTGTGTTTTTGTTCTGTTATGACAAGTAAAATTCCATGGGAAAGGAGTCAAAACAAAACATTCCCTTTTCCTCTACCAGTGAACCACTGGAATGCTGGTTTATTGGCTCTTTTGAGGCTGTGAATTTAGGGAGGTTTTTAGTTGTCTTTTTCTCATCTAAATTCCCAATTTAAGCCTGCCCACCTTTGCTGGAGCTGTGGCACATGGAAGCAGTGTCACCAAGAACTAATTAATGATGAATAATGATAAATGATACATAAAACCCCCTGATTAGGGTTTCTCTGTGATAATGAAATATGATCTCCTTGCTTGTCCAGTAAAACCCAAGATGATTTGAAATAAGGAAGTTTAAATTGGGATCCAGATGTCTATCCTGGCTGTAGTAATTATCTGAATATATTTTAATTACACTTTTAATTGCTCTGTGCTCTCTAATGAGTTTCACCACGGAATCCTTATTCCCTTTATCTCAAGTACCTCAATTATAGGGACAGGCCAGGAAGTGAGGGTTTTATTAAAACCTGTGTGGAGGGATAATGAGTTTTGTGGGATAGGATAAAAAATTAATGATGGCATTAATTCAGAGCTGTGAGTGGCACTTTCCCTTTGGAGGTGAGAGAGTGGGGAGGGACTTCCTGCTGCTCATCCCAGTGCTCTGGGGTAATTTGGGGATGGGGATCATCCTGCACATTAACCCTGTGTTCTCTTCTCCATCAGAATTCCTCAAGTGCTATTCACATCCTGCTCCACAGCCATGAACAGGAGCAGAACCACCTCACCTCCTCTGCACTTCTGGAATCCTGAAATGGTTCAGGTTGGAAGGGACCTTAAAGCCCATGCAGGGGCAGGGACGCCTTCCAGCATCCCAGGGTGCTCCAAGTCCCGTCCAGCCTGGCCTTGGACACTTCCAGCATAATCCTGACCCTGTTCCACCGCCTTGCAGTGCTGCCCCACCAGTCACTCACTGGTACTGGACACCAGGCTCACCATGTACAAATCACGTGGACCTAATAAAGTGGGATGCGGTGAATTGTCAAAGATTTGTTGCTTTTGTTTAATTATTTTAATCTGTAACCCCGGTTTTACAGAGGTGAAGATTGTTTTTATACATCAGATAAAGCCGTAATATCCTGTTTCTGTCTCAGTTTCATGTTATTAATCACAGGAAAATGAACTCACTGCTTTCTGTTCTTGTGTTTTAGATGGGCTGGCACACCAGCTCTGCTTGTGAATGTCCAGTGTTAATTAATCCATGTTCCTTCAGCTGTGTTAGATCATTACCTCATATTTATTCATATTTTAGTTCATAATTCTTATATATTCAATATCTTTAATTATACTTATGTTAGAAATGAGCTAACTTTTTGATAAAGTTTAGTAAGGACAAGGTCGTGGAAGCAAAAGCAAACTGTTTATTAGTTAGGTCAGCTGAGTCAGGTGTGTGTCTCTCTCCCGAGAGTCGAGCACACACACCCTTTAACAAAATGGCTGCTTTTTATTGCCTTTTGGGGTCAGGTGTGCTGTCCCCTTTCCTACGGGCTGGGTACTCGGGAACTGACATTCTCTCCCGACCGCCAACTCTTCTGTCCCCTCCCCTCTGATCCCACCTCCCTCTCAGTCAAGTCCTCAACCCCGCCCTTCTCCCAGCTCACAGCAGCACCCAACAAACCCACCAGAAGAAATCCAAACCAAAACCATAACGTAGAACCAACAGATTTCGTGACTTAACTTCATAACCTTTTGGCTTCAGCAAAATATCACCCGTCTCTCACATTTATCGTTAATCCAGTGTTACATCCTGCAGTGCTTCACCCCTCCCTGCCTGTGCGCGCGTGTTTCCAGGATATTAAAGCGATCAGGCGCAAGGTTCGGGGAGGGGATAACGAATTCCGAACGCCCGGGGGGTGTTTCGGGTAAAAACAGCGCTTTTGCAAGCCGAATCCCGGCAGGAAAAGAAGCATCTGCCGAAACCCGGGATCGAACCAGGGACCTTTAGATCTTCAGTCTAACGCTCTCCCAACTGAGCTATTTCGGCTGCACGACCACGCTCCGCCCCCCCCGCCCGTCACCGCCGGGGGCGCCACGCGGGGGGGGGGGGGAGACGGGGGACACGGGGGGGAAACACGGAGGGGACACGGGGGCGGGATGTGGGACACGGGCACCGGGCACAGGACAGGCAGGACACGGGGACGGACGCGACATGCGACAGGCGGGACACGGGGACTGGCGGAAGGCGGCCGCAGCGCGGTCTCTGTGGCGCAATCGGTTAGCGCGTTCGGCTGTTAACCGAAAGGTTGGTGGTTCGAGCCCACCCAGGGACGGCCGCTCTTTATTTTCCTGCGCGACCGTGGATCTTTAGCTCCGGGACGGGCCCTTCCCGCCGGGACCCCGCGGCGGGTCCGGGACGGCCCCGCAGCCCGGGGATCGTTTTGCCGCGGGCCGGGCCGGGGCTGGCGGGTGCCTCCGGAACGCCCCGCGCGGGCCGCGTTTCCCGCCGGAGCGCTGAG
>WEKY01000610.1:14649-30637 GCA_013390045.1 Picathartes gymnocephalus | reverse complement strand
CCGTCACGTGACCGGCGCGCGCGCGGGGCTGCGGCAGGTGCGCGCGCCCAAGGTCACCCGCCCGCGGCGCTTCCCGCGCCCGCCCGCACTGGGTCCCCCCGTGTCCCACCCGCGTCCCACCGCCTGTCCCTTCGTGTCCTCCTCTCCTGTCAGCTGACGCGGAGACAACACGCCGATCGAGAGAGGGGATTGTCCCGCTCTGCTCGTGCGGCCTCACCTTGAGTCCTGCGTGCAGTTTTAGGCGCCACAATATAAGAAAGATACTGAGGTGTGAGAGAGCATCCGAAGGAGGGCAGCGGACATGGTGAAGGGCCTTGAGGGGAAGCTTTAGGAAGAGCGGCTGAGATTACTTGGTGTGTTGAGCCTGGAGAAGAGGAGACTGAGGGGAGACCTCATCGCAGTCTAAAACTTCCTCTTGAGTGGAAGCAGAGGGGTAGCTCCGATCTCTGCTCTCTGGGACCAGTGACAGAACCCGAGGGAAGGCTGGAGCTGTGTCCGGGGAGGTTTGGGGTGGATATCAGGGAAAGGTTTTTTCCCCCAGAGGGTGCTGGGGCACTGAACGGGCTCCCCAGGGCATGGGCACGGGCCCGAGGGTGCCAGAGCTCCAGGAGCGCTTGGGCAACATTCTCAGGCACAGGGTGGGATTGTTGAGTTCTGTGCAGGGCCAGGAATTGGACTCGATGCTCCCTGAGGGTCCATTCTGTGATTCTGTGACCCCGCTGGGGACTTTGTTCTGGTGACGCATCAGGGCTGCCCTGAGGGACCTGGGTTGGAGGAGGGGGAGGATGAGGGGACAGACGTGGCACCAGAAGCCTCCCCTCACCCTCCGTGTCCCCCGCAGGGCTGCCCTGCCGAGCTCCCCTCTGCTGTCCTCTGCTACGCATGTGTTCCAGGCCGGAAAATCCCGATTTTAAGCGTTCCCTCGGGTTTTGTGGCTTCAAACCGAAAACCTGACACAGGTCTGGTTCTTCTGATGTGCTTTTAGAGCCGTAGAAAGGCTTGTGTTGGAAGGGACCTTAGAGATCGTCCAGTTGCGCTCATTGTTTGGGAGCTGTACCCTGGTGACATTGAAAGTGTCAGACTGCAGACTTGGGCATGGTAGAACTCGAGCTAGCAAAAAGCAAATTTAAAAATCCTTGACTGGTTCTTCCACTGCAAGTTTTGGCACAGAAATTGCCATCAGGAGTGGTCACCTTGTTTGAAACTGGCAACACGAACCACTTTGTCCCATGCTGCTTGCACTGCTTTGTAAGCTGCTTATTTACTGCATGTTCTTAATTTGTAAATCTAAAAATACAGGAGGCAGGATAAGTGGTTGGAATGGGTTGAGTTGGAAGGGACCTTAGAGATCATCCAACACACATTGCATGAGACCTGTTTAAATATGTGGGTTTTGCTCTGAAAGTGTTTTTATTTGCTCCTGGACCTCGATCACTGTCTGGTGCTTTATGAGAGACCTGATCAGGTCTGACTTCTCGAGCTGTAGGTGAGTGCCAGGCTCTAGGTTATTCCATGGAATATCAAATCCCCTCCTGAGCAGGCTCAGCTGTCCCGGAGTTTGTTCCCAGTCACAGGCTGTGATCCTTCAGAGCTGTAATCAGATTGGGAAGGATTGGGGATTAATCAGAGAGGGAAATTTTCTTTATTCTCCTCCCCCAAAAGCACTCAGAGGGAACGGTGAGAGCGTAGAACAAACTCAGCTGCTCCAGCCCTGGGAAGGGAGCTCTGGTTTAAAGCTGTTGCAAGAGGCAAGTCTGGATGGGAAGTTACTAATTCAGCTGCTTTTCTAGGCAGAGATTCTAAGAAAAAAACACTTAAGAAGGAAGCTGTAAGCCTTGCAGGTGTGTTGGCATGGGTAGGGAGGGGCCTTGTGAATGTTATTTGTTGTAATTAATTAGTACGTGGGGCTGGTTAGGATGAAGAAAAGTGCTGATCTTGGTCCTTCTGTCCTGCAGCTGATGGGGGCTGTGCTGAAGTGTTGATCAGAGCTGTTAATCAAGTCCCAGATTATTTATGTCGGCAAAGTTTGTGCTTTTGTTGAGTTTTGGTGCTTTTAAAACACCTGTACATGCTTTTTTACTAATCCTGAGTTGATTTGCTCCAGCAGCAAGTACGTTTACAGCAACAAAGAATAAATTAGCAATTAAAATTCTCCCAGGAAGTAGTGAGGCAGAACACTTGGTTAAAACTTATTATACAGCTGCAGCTTCTGAGGAGTCATTATCCCACTTTCTGCTCCTGAAGTGATTGCTGTGGGAATTTTGCTGCTTCAGGGGTGCTGCACCTGTCGGGGTCTCACTGCTCATGGTGGACAGACTCACCTGCCCAAAAACCAGGCTGGTGGTTTGTGCTGTCACTTGGCTGTGCTGGGAGTGGATTGGCATTCCACTGGGCATGGACTGTAGTGTTCTCCAGTCTGTAAATTTGGGTTTTTTTGTAGGTGTGGGGTTTGGGGGTGGTGTCAGCAGGTGTGAACTAAAAACATGGAAGAGCCTGAGGGGAGACTCAGCAGGGTCTGCAGCTTCTTCCCAAGAGGCAGTACCATGCTCTGCTCTCTGGAACCAGGGGCAGAACCTCAGGCTGGAGATGTGTCTGGGGAGGATTAGATTGGAGATCAGGAAAAGTTTCTTCCCCCCGAGGGTGCTGGGCACTGCCCAGGCTCCCCAGGGAATGGTCCCGGCCCCGAGGCTGCCAGAGCTCCAGGACAGTGCTTTGGACAACGCTCTCAGGGATGCACAGGGTGGGATTGTTGGGGTGTCTGTGCAGGGCTGGGAGTTGGACCCAATGCTCATGGATCCCTTCCAACTCAGGGTGTTCTATAAGTTGTATATGTTTCTATTAATTTAATAACTACCAGTCCTAAACTATTAGGACCAAAAGTTTTCTGGGATGGAGTGTGGGTAAGACCTTGGGAAAGGGCTCGAGATGCAGCTGAGTGTGGGGGCAGGAGCACTCACACAGCCATGCTGCCTCACAGCTCTCCTGTATCATACCACATCTGGATTTTTGTGAACTCTGGCCCTGCTCAGTGTCTTCAAACCGCAGAGGATTCCTGACTTTTGCTATTCCACAGCGTGTGTATAAACCAGGGCTATGTATTTCCATACAGCTGCTGGAGCTGGCCTTGAGCAACCCAGCTTTACTGTCTCAGTCCATGTAGGGTGACTACAAATAATTCATGGTGGAATTGGAAGGTTTCAGTGACCTCCCTCCCTGCAAACCGCTTAGTTTTCTCTCAGAACACAGCTGGTACTTTTACAAGGTTGTGAAATAGATTCATCTTGTACACCACGCTATCAAATTTAGTCCAAAACACCCCAAAACAAACCATAAGCTCAAATGTGGCTGGTCAAGAAAATGTCACCAACACACATCAAAACTTAATTGCGAATATAGCACTAGATCAGCTGGTTTTACTTTGCTATTAGGAAATAGAGTTCCTTCTTCTCCCTAAAAATAACGGCATGGGGAGCAGAGGGATTTGTGTGTCCTGTAGGTGGTGAAGGGGTACTTGGGGCAGCCACTAGCGTGGTGGGGCCGCCTGGGCGGAGTCTGGCTGGTCCCAGAGCATGACCTGTTGCTGTGAACTGACTGTTGAGCAAGGCCCTGAGCCCGTGCCAGGAGCCAGCCTGCTGCCAGAGGGAGCTGGGGGCACTTTTCCAATCCTTGAGGAAAACTCCGTCATCCTGGGGAAAACAGGCCTGCTCTGAGAGAGGCAGGGCAGGGGTGATGGGTCCTGCCCATGCTGCCCTCAGGGAGGGCAGGGGAGGCTGACACGTCCTTCTTCATTACCATAATGCAGCAGAGGCAGCCGCTGTCTGCTGTCACACTGGGGGCTGTCTTTGCCTTGCATGTCACCAGCTCAGTTGTTTGCTGGCTGCTCAAGGAGACGCTTTGATCAGCGCTTAACAGTTGGTCTGTTTTTGAGAAAGACAAGACTCGTGTCACGTCTCAGCTTGTAACTTAGGAAGAGAATTTGCCTCAATGGAACAAGGCTCCTAGGTGCTGTGGAGTGCTGAGTTTTGTCACTTTGGCTGGTGCAGAAGGGTCGTGACATGATGTCCTATCACAGAGAAGTGAATAAAAGTGGAAAGGGACAGGCTGGTTTTGTCAGTGAGCTGCCTTGCTCCACAGGAACTTCCAGTTGCAAGGCTTTCACTTTCCTGATGCTCCCATTGCACCTGCAGCTCTTACTGGGGGTGACTGGGCTCTCCCTGCCATTACCTGCGCCTGAAAAGAGCAAATAAGAGGAAGTTTAATATTTTTTTTATTAGGAGAAATTCAGCTTTGCCCATGTAAGTGAGGATGCAGGAATCCCCACCACTCTCAGCTGTATCCGGGTGTAGATGAAGGCAAGTAGAAGACAAAGCAGAAAGGTGTTTTTTTTCTCTTTGAGGTCTGATGGAGAACTAGAGAACATCCCCCAAAAATAAATTATCCCAGTGCTTCTCTATGCAGAGCCATGGAGCCATTAACAGCAGTTTTTCACAGAATCACACAATCTCCTGAGCTGGAAGGGAACCCCAAGGATCATCAAAGCCCTGCACAGACACCCCAACAATCCCACCCTGTCCCTGAGATCACTGTCCAAATGCTCCTGGAGCTCTGGCAGACTTGGAGCTGGGAGCATTCCCTGGGGAGCCTGGGCAGTGCCCCAGCACCCTCTGAGGAAGGACCTTTCCTGATATCCAGCCTGAGCCTACCCTGGCACAGTTCCAGCTGTTCCCTGGGTCCTGCCCCTGCTCCCAGAGAGTAGAGGTTGATGCTGCTCCTCAGGAGGAAGCTGCAGACAGCTCTGAGGGGATTTCTTTTAGTCCTGAGAAGGGCCAAGTGTTGAGGTGGTTATAACCAACCCTTAATTACTGAGTAGATGACTGCTGGAAGTTTTGTCACACCCAGGGATTGATAAAGAGCTGCAGGGCTGGCAGCCTGGCATGGAGCTCCTATAGCATTACCCAGGTCCTTGGGCGTGCTGGGACATGAAACTCTGCAGATTTGGGTGCTCTTTGGACAGGAAGAGTTGAATCAGTTTGAAGCAGTTTAGTTTGGGGTTTAGCCATGACTTCCTCACCTGCTATCTCGAAACTGGGTTGTACAATGGTTTCACAACTGCTGCTGGATTAGTGCTGCTCTGTTATTTAGTACCTGCTGTGCAGGTTTGACTTCTGTCTCAGGCCTGAGCTTGGCAGTTCTACTTTTGCTTTCACCAGAAAGGTACTGGCAGCCAAGTGAGTGTTTTGTGGTGAGTGAGGGAGGAGCAGAGAGCAGGCATGGAGGAAGGGTTTGGTTTAATCAGCAGCTTCGAGTGCGGTGCCGGCTTTGTAGGGTGTGTTGGAGACCCTGGTACCCCCAAACCTGTCCAGAAGAGCCGAGTTGTGCCTTAAATAAGATGGAGCATCTGCTGTAGCCCCTGAACCTGCCCTGTGCTTTGTTTGCAGAAAGCTGTTCGTGGGTGGCCTGGACTGGAGCACGACGCAAGGTGAGTGAGGTGTGCTGCAGGCATTGGGCTGTTGTGAAAACCCAGCCAGGAGCTCCTGACAGGCATTGCTGTGGGGAGATTGGGCTGAGAGCCTCCTGCTCCTCTGCTGGTTAATTAAACTTTCCATAGAGACAGCTCAGATATATGTTTATACTTTCAGGTTCATATTGCTTATTGCTGAAGTTTTTGTCAGCTCAACAGACAACCCTTTTTATAATCACTTTCCTACTATTTTCCATTTGTATGAATGGAAATAAACTGTTGTCTGCCATTTGTTTACAGGAAGTAAGATTTGAGCATTTTCAAAAGATGAGTTTGAAGTTGTTTTCCATGTTTGCTGATCTTTTGTCTCATACTTGCAAACACAGTCTGATATTGTTAATATCTGGTTCTGTTTAATAGTTGCTTTCTTTTCTTTAACAGAAACTCTTCGTAACTACTTCTCCCAGTATGGAGAAGTTGTAGACTGTGTAATAATGAAAGACAAAACAACAAATCAATCTCGAGGATTTGGATTTGTCAAATTTAAAGATCCCAACTGTGTGGGAACAGTGCTGGCCAGCAGACCTCATACGTTAGATGGCCGAAATGTAAGTTGATTTTGTGTTGTTATTTTTATTCCTGCACCAGATTCCAGGATTTGCTTTAAATTCTGGCTCCTTATTTGCAGTGTCAGAGTTAACCTGGTTGTTGGTTTAGATGATTTATTGTTATGCAGCTCTGTGGCTTGTGTTGCTTTGAGCTCTGAGGAGTTGCATGTCAGCAGTGCTGGGTTCAGCTGCCACAAATGTAACTTTTAGAGCAAAATTCTGCCTGCTGAGGTCTGACCAAACTGGAACTTCTTGCAGATTGATCCAAAGCCATGCACACCTCGGGGGATGCAACCAGAGCGGACACGGCCAAAGGAAGGATGGGTAAGGAAAGATCCCTGTGTGTCCTGCCTGTTGTCTGAGTTCTCTTGAATTCCTTTGGATTATATCCATGTCTGAAAGGCAAAGTCTGTATGTAGAACTCGAGTATAAATTTTATTTCTAAAAAATGTCTTTAATTTAGATTTCCATGGGCAGGCTCTGTGCAGAGCAGTGTCAGCTTGGGTCTGGTGTTTCCTAAGCTCTTAGGGATGCTTTTAGTGGAGTTCCTCAGATTTGACAGCAGTGTCTGGAAGGGCACTGGCAGGGCTGGTGCTGTTCCAGCCCACTCCACACCCTGCAGCTTTACCAGATTTCAGTGTAAAATGAGTCAATGCCTCAGAACAGAGGCCCTGGATTCCTGATCCTCTGAAGAGCAGGGAGCACTGAACCTCTGAGCTTGGAATGTGCTTCCCTTTCATGTCTGGGAGACTTCAAGGCTGGAGCTCTCCCGTCAGCCTGCCAGAGCCCATTGTTCATGGTTCAGTGTAAAATGATGGAAGCAGTCAACCTTATTGTCCTTCTGACTGAATTTTCTCCTCCTTGATTTAGCAGAAAGGATCCAGGAGCGATAACAATAAATCCAATAAAATTTTTGTTGGTGGGATTCCTCATAACTGTGGCGAGACAGAGCTCAGGGAATACTTCAAGAAGTTCGGAGTGGTGAGTCCTCGGGGAGAAGGTGCCTCCCCTCCCTGCTGCCTCCTCTCACTTTTCCTCAAGCTGTCACATTTGGGGGTAATTTGGACAAATTGCTGGAGGGGCACCTGAAGCATTTTGTGAGACACTGTAGTGAACGTTTATCATCTGAAAATGTCCCTTGGCAGAACCTGCTGCGCGTGTGGAATTTACTTTGCCGCTTCTGTCTCCTCATGTTTAAGTTTACCTGATGCATTATTCTGTCCCTTCTTCCAAAAACTCCTGAGGTGGCTTAAGGATGATGATGATGATTATTATTATTATTTCCACCCCCATCCCACCTCCCTTTCTCTTTGTATTTTACAGCTGGGCAATTTAAAATGTCTGCTGATTATTTTTGGGAACAGTGAGTCCCTCAATGGGCTGAATTTTAAGATCCTGGTCTTTGACTATGTTTACAGATAGGTTAAATTTGGGTCTCCTGCCATTATTTTGGGAGCAGTAGCTGCTTTTAAACCTTCTGGAATCGTCTGAGTTCTGGTGTCCCTAGAACCTTCGTTTTGAGACAAACTGCTCCTCATGCACTCTTTTTTATTCAGTTTGTAACCCTGGACTGAAATGACTGTATCTTCTGTATTGTTTATTTAGTTAGTTTTTATTTAGTTTTAATTCCCATTTATCCCACCTCTCAGTGCCCCTTTAAGATGGTAAACCACTGAATTAAGTAATTCAGCTGTGAATAAGTTTGAGGAAGTTACAGATTTCCTGAGTTAAATTCAGGCCTGTGCTGGTAAAAATGAACTTGATTAGCATTTAGTGTGGTTTTTGATACTTTTTTCAATAACCTTTCTCTAAGATTTCATAGTGGCAGCAAAGGATTTATTGAGAAATAAATTCTTAAGTTTATCAAAGCTAAATCCCTGTTTAAAATTCCATTAAGATAATTTATTTAAAACACAAAGAGCAACAGCTAACAACTGTTTCTTTAGCTTGAAAGGCTGCAGTAGACTAATAATAAAAACAGGGAGCACGTTCCACAGCTGTGGGATGTAGTTTCTGAAGGCTCTTCCTCACAGACTTGGCTTTCCAGCTGTGCCCTGGATGCTGGGGAGATGCAGGGTTTGTCCTGCAGGTGTAGAAGGCAACAGCCACAACTGTAAGTGCCCTTCAAAGTAAGTAGTAGCACTTTACTCATAGTATAGAGATCAGAAAACCTCCCTGGAGTTGTAACAGTGGAGTCTCCCACATGTTTTGTGGCCATAAGAGTGAAGAGCCCAAGGCAGGCACTGATTTTTAGCCCTGGTAATTGCTGGGTCATTAAGGCCCAGATGGGTCATTAAGGCCAGGGTGAAGAGGGTCCAGATGGACCAGGGGAGGGACAAATCTGGCACTGAGCATCCAGTAGGATGTGCTCAAGTGAGTGCAGTAACTCAAACCCAAATGTTTTCTAGCTGTAAGTAAAGATAAAGTTGTGTCAGGTTTTAAACTCATTTTTACTCATGAGTAAAAATAACCTAAGATTATCCTGAACATGTGGTTCCACAAAATCACAACCATTTTGTGACCACTTTTCTGCATCTGAAAGATTTCAGAGCAGTTCCCCTCAGCTGTTTTAATGTTGACACAAACATTAAACCTCAGGTTTTGTTTAAATTGTAGCTCACAGTGGTGGTTGTTCTGAGAAGAATAATCTTGAAGCCCTTGAACAGCTTGCAGTTTCCATTTTTTCTTTTTTTAGGTTAAGATCACACTGATACTGCTCATCCAGAACTTAGAGGGGTTTTGTAAAGCTGTTTAAAGCTGATGCTCTGGGTCTCACAGGTGCTCCAGTAATTCAATCAGAGGAGCCCTGCATGTTCCTAGAGGTGCCTGCAGCTCAAGCTGCTTTTCATGGTGAAAGTGAAAATGCTTCAAAATGGGGAAAATCATCTTCATAAAGCTACACTGATGAGTTGTTGGAAAACAAACCTTTGGGGTGTGTAATAGGCCATGGAGCGGGTACAGACTGTGCAAAACCTGTTAAAATAACATGTTGAGTGTGATGAGACAACGGAGATGAACTCAGGCTTTCTGAGCTCCCAGGAAGAGTAATATTCCCTGGTTTTGTGCTGTTGCTGGGATGATGGCTGCAGTTGAATTGTGCTTTGTGGGTAGAGAGCAGGAATCAGGCGGTGGTGACTGTTCCAGCCTTCCCCTCGTAGCACAGGGAGTAGAATTTCCCTTCTCTCTTCCAGGTCACTGAAGTTGTAATGATCTATGACGCAGAGAAACAGAGGCCCCGAGGTAAAGGCTGATCTAGTTTGTCCTTGAAATTTCTTCATACTCTCCTATAGTCAGATGGCAAACTATTTCACACCATCAGAAAAGGTAGATTTATTTTTTTTTTCCCTTATGTTGCCTCAGGAAAAAGAATAATTCACTGGGCAAACATCACTTCGAGTCTAGACTCTTCATCTCCAGCTTCACTTGGGTCTGTGCATTTCAACTCAGATGTTTCATGCTCATTGATGGGTTGGGGATTTTTTTTATAGTTGAATGAAATTTGATTCTCGAGCCACTCCTGTGGCTTAAGCTACTTTTGAGGGGGGAAAAAATAAGCAGATTTTCCTCCTGTTCCACATGAAAGGTACGTTGGGTCTGCAAGTGCATGGGGGGTGCTCCAGCCAGAGCACGAGACAGGACAGAATCCATCCATCACCTGCTTTTTGTTTTGGTTAAATGGCTTCACCTCAAATTAAAGAAAAACCCTTCTTAAACAACACAAAATAATTCTGAAATACATATCTATGTATATTTCTAATTGGGATATACAATCCCTTTATACCAGGCTGCTTTTTAAGATTGGGGGGGAAAAAAAAACCAACAAAAACCTGGAAGATTCACTAGATATTGAATCAAGCTGGGAACCTTTGGTCAAAATATGAAGCAAGTTCCATGTCACCCACGTCCCTTTGCATCCACCATCTGTTTGCCAAGGAAGAGGCAATATTTTGGCACGTGAAGCTTAGCTGTGCTCCCACCCTGTAGCATGTTGGACATGCTAGAGAATAGTTTGCCATCTGAACTTTCATTTCTCTTCTGCCTCATTATTAAGAAATATATCCTTCACTTCATATTTATTAAGCTGTTAAGTCTTAGTTTTATTTTTAATTTAGACATACATCCTTAGTGACATATTTAAGTGTTTCATAGTAAAGTATGGTAATGTTAAGTAAGTTCTTTTTTTTGTTTCTTTTCTCTCTGTGAATTGTTTGACTGTGATTAACGATATCTCTTTAGATTTCTTCTCTCTAGGTGATAATTTATCACAGAGGTACAGGCCAGTTCCGCAGTCAGAGGAGGGACGGGCTTTGTCTTTTATTGGAGTGTAAACGAAGTTTCAATATATTTGTTTTTTTTGTTTTCTTGCTTTAGCTATCCTACTCTTCTTCCAACAGATACCTTTGATTTAAGCAGCACATAAATTCATCTGTTTCAATGCTCTAGAGCAGCTGGTTTTGGATAGAGGAGACAAAGGCACTGGCATCCGAATGTGATTTGGGGCTGAAGTTCTGAAATATTTCAGTAATTATTGTATCATCTCTATCTTTGCAATATTTAATCCCAGCCTTGCAGCCTCTGTGCGAAAGGTACTAAAACATCATGCTTGGTCTGGATTAATCCTGTCTCAATTAATGGCTTCTCTGCTTCAAGCTCTACTAAAAACAGGCAAAGGAGGGCTTGCGGTGCAAAGCACAAGTGTCAGGTGGGGGAAAGGTCTTGTCTCCACCCACAGAAAACTTCCTCCCCTGATTCATCAGACTCCTTAAGCACTTCTTGAATCCTGTCTCTGCCTTTCGTTTCTGTGCTGTTCCAGGCTTTTTTTTAGTGTGCTGACTAACAGTCATCTCTCAAAATGGCCTTGGCAGTCCCTGGGGTGTGCTAGGAAAAATTCCTCGAGGTTGTGTTGGGTACTCCTGGTTGTGCATCCCAGAACACGTTTTCCCTTGCCTTCTCTCTGTGTTCTGTGTTCTCTTGCTGCTCTGTCTCCTTATCCTTTCAATGACTGTTGATAAATTCCAGCGCCCATTTCAGTGCCATCTCTATTCAAACCCTTCTGAATTTTGCCTTTTCCCTTTACCACCCTTCCTTTGGAAGTGCCCATGGGTTTGCTGGTAGGAGGAGGGAAAATGATCCCTGTTCCTAATCCCTGTAGCATCCATTTACCTCCAGCTCCTCAGGAGAGCCCTGGGCACTGGGTTCTCAGGTGATGTCCTTGAGGAGCTGACTGGGGTCGAGTATCCAGTGGTCTTTGCTTCCTCCCAGTCCTGCCTGCTCCTGCCAGCTCTGCCTCATCCAAACTCTTCCCAGAGCCCCAAGCACAGCAGCCGTGTTACATCTCTGAGGGAACATAGTGGCTTTGGTGCAGTCTCAGCTTCTCCTGATTGCTGTTCCTGGCCAAGCCAGCAGCTGGGAAGGGATTTCCAGGTTCTTGCTGGGTCTGTTCTCCTCCTCCCTTGGCTGCAGACCAGCCCCATCACTCTGATCTGGTCCTCTTGGATTCCTCCTGGATGCAGTTCATTTCTCTGGTCTTTAACAGAGTCCTGTCCTTCAGAAACTGAAGCTGTGGGTAGTGGGTTCCATCACTTCCGCTCAAAACTTCATCTTGGAATTTTGCTCTGTTACTCTGATTTCTTCACTCTTCCTTATCTTGTGATGTCTGACCCTTTTATGTCCCCTTTTTAAAATTTATTTACTGCTTTCCTCAGTGATCTCTTGCTGTCCCTCTTCCACCCCTCCAACCCCATCCCCCAGTCTATTCCCCTCCTTTGGCTTTGGAATCCAATTTAACAACAGTCTCCACATCCAGATGGAATCCATTGTTTTTCTTCCCCGTCTCTTTTTAGACAAAGGCTGGAATACTAAACGTGATTTAAATACAAACACTTTTCCTTTGGCTCCAACACTCGGATTTCTGGTTAACTCAGACAAATATATTGTGATGAAATGCTGCTCTCAGCTTCGAGGCTGCTTTCATCACAGCTCCACAAAACTTCGTTTATACTGCCAGTCTCTTGTGTGTGGGAAATGCCAAGTTTTTTCCTTTTTATTTTCAGTTTATTTTAGTGATGTCTTTTGCTCTTGTTGCTGACAGCAGAATTTGACCTGCTGGAATCTATTTTGGCCTGTATCTTTGTGTATTTTTATATATATATATATATATAAACTTTCTCTACACTAGGCCTCTTTGGGCTTACCCAACGCAGTTGGATAAGCGTGGAGAGACATTCCTGTGCTAGATCCTGTATTCTGTAACGCTTTAGAGCAAGATTTGGCTGCTGTCAGCACTAGCTGCAAAGCAAAACGCAAACCAAGGGGGAAATCTTGGGTTTCAGAAAAGCAGAACCGCATCCATGTTCCATAAACGCTTCCCACGCCGCACCTCGGGTTTCTTTTCTAATTTTTACTGCTCTCCCCTCTCCCCCTCCCGTAGCTAATCCAAAGAATGGCACAATTCCTGTACTGCATGTGTCCCTCCCTGCCCTGGGTTGTCCCCACCAGCAGCCAGTGGGTGATGGCATGAAGCAGCCGCCGTGTCCTGGGGGATTAACCACTATTTTGCCACTCTCTCGGCTGTGTCAGCAGCTACAACCTCCGTGCAGTGGTTCTCAGAGTGACCTCCAAAGGGGGAGCTTTGCCTCCTTTTCCCAGAGTTTTCTCCAAGCATCAAAAGCTGTTGGATCCAGCTGAGCTGCCAGCAGCTGGGGCTGTGGTCAGGCGGAGGGGGAATGAGCCACCTGTGGCGAGCTGGAGCAGTTGGGGGCAAAAAGGACTGGGAAGTTGTGTGGATTTGCAAAAGGAAATACAAGAAATAGATTCAGGATGTGGCAGCAACACGACATTCTGTGTGAGCAACACCTCTCAGGGGTTGCTGTGTTGGGAAGGAGTAACACCTGTTCCATGCTTTTTTTCCAAGGTGTGGAAAACTTGAGAACCTCTGATGTAGGTTGTTAGTTTCTGAAGCTTCTCATTCATCCATGGAGTGGTAAAATTTCTCATGCTTTAACAGCTACATTTCAAAACCAACTTTTCTTATTTTCCACGGAAAATATTCCCTAACTGGAAGCTGGGCTTAAGGGATTGGGAGGAAGTTGCTTTGCAGCTTTGAGGAACAGGGATATATGATAGGTTTTCCTTGGGAAACTAGGCTGAATCAAAGGGAAGAGCAGCAAAGTTGCTTGACTTTAATCTGCTGTCCCACAAGTATTTTGATTTTTAGCAGTTTTTTTCCATTTCCTGGTAGGTGGATGAGGAATAAAATCAAATTAAAAGCCGGTTAACGAGCTCAGTTCGAAGCTGCATGCGCGCAATCGAGACGAGGCACTAAAGCCTCTTCACAGGAAGTATCCATTGCAATTTCCTCAGAGTTTTTGCCAATTGAACACAAGTGTCGTTATCTGAAACCCCTGCTTGAACCCTTGGTCTGCCCCTAATACTGTTCATCATCCTGTTTTGTGTCACAACACCCTGCTACCTTGATTCACTCTTCGTCGTTGGCTAGGTTTTGGATTTATTACTTTCGAGGACGAACAATCAGTGGACCAGGCTGTCAACATGCATTTTCACGACATCATGGGCAAAAAAGTGTGTAGTTGTAGTTTTATTTTACCTTAAGAAAGAACCAAGTCTTGGGCAACGAGCGATTTCACTGGGGAATCCAACTTCGTTGTGATGGGAGAGCACGGCAGTCCAAATTCAAGGCTTTATCCATGGAGGTGGGGAAAGTCTGAGTTTGCTGGAGGAGGGCAGTGAGGATGGGGCAGCCTGGGGAAGGGAGGGCTGGGAAGCCTGAGGATTCAGGCTGTGGGCTCTGCTTGGGGTGAGGCCTTGTGTGTACAGACCTGGGGGCTGCTCTGGCTGAGCAGAGCTCGCACTGGGATGGACTGGTGCTCACTGCCTCTGCTTTGAGCACTGCTGTGGTGCAAGGAGAGAAATCAGTGATTTACAGCTGTTGGAAAAGCAGAATCCCAGTGAAATCCGAGTTGTTCAAGGCTTGGTTTAAGATACCACTCCTTCAGATGTGTACTCGATACTCAAATCTCGAGGTGGTGTCAGACAATCTGCTTTATATAATCTTAAACTTTAAAAAAAAAGGGGGAGGAAAAAAAACATCCTGAAGGATTGGTTTTTTAAAAAATTGGGTCACTTACTGTGAAACTTTGATACCAACCCACGTACTCTATATAGTATTTAACCACAATGCAGTTAAGTGACCTCTGGTTGTTTCATCTTCATACTGTGTTGTCAGCAAATGGGGCTTGGATAGGGAGGAATTTTTTTAGGTTCCTTTGATGTTACTCAGCAAGGAACATGCTTCTACCTGTGGAAAAAAAAAAACAAACCCCAAACCTAAAAGCAAAATAAACTGTTGCAGGACACTCAAGTTTTATATAGAGAGAAAAGGATAATTTAAAGAAAAATGAACCACAGGAAATTCTAGTAAATTGAAGTCCTTGCAGTTTTAAGGTATATCCAGTTTTTAAAGTAAATGTTAAAACTGCTAAGCTTGGAGTGAGGGAGTTCAGGGAGATACAGAAGATTCTCACATTCCTTAAATTATTGCTTTGTGTGAGTTTTTAATTGTCTTTACAGTCTTTTATGTGCTGATGTTTTGTAAGCCTTTTCTTAGCTAGCAGAGGAAACATTCTGCAAATCAGTGGAGTTCTGGTTCATTTTGCACTTTATGATGCCTTCCATTCCTGTGAACTTGTTTTGGGGTGAAGGGCTGGGTGATCTCCTGGCGATAGGAACAAAGGAATGTGCTTGTGGCATCCAGAACAGCAGTTCCTGGTTCCTGGTGTGACACTCTGGGGGTGTGCAGGTGCAGTAAATCACATGGAGGAGTGTAAGGATCACCTGTATCCCACCAATATTCCCTGATCTGCTCCTGGAATTGCCTTCAGCCAGCCCCTGAAGTGGGAGCTGATCTCACAGAGCAGCAGAGCTAAATGGGAATAAAGGATAAACATCCATGAGGTGCTGGGAGAGGAGGGAGAGCCCAGTGAGAGCCTCCAGATGTCACCTCACTGCTGCTGGCTTTGGGACGCAGCACTGAGAGTTCTCAGTGTTCCCCAAACAAGCCCAATTCCAAACTGAAATAATCGATTTTTTTCCCCCCCTCTTTTTTCCCCTACTTTCAGTGACAAAAACAAGCAGGAGTCAGGGATTTTTAGTTCAGGGTAATAGAGCTGCCTCAGTTCTCAGGGTAACCTGGGCTCTAGGCAGGTGTGGAATTTGAACCTCCCTATTGCACAGGGAATTTTCAGTCCTCACTTTGGCAGTTCCCTGCTTCCAAGTGTGCACTGAAAAATTAATGGGATTCTTCCACAAGGATTAATGAGCTTCAGATCCCCCACTCTCTCCTTCACTGCCTAATCATGCCTGCTTTAAAAATGGTATCTGTCTTTTTGGTAATTAAAAAGGTATTGCTGAAATGAATCCATATGTTGTTGAAAGGGGGGGAAAAAAATTAAAATTGCAAGAAGGCCTCTGCTTTTGTAAGCAATAACCGAATTCCCTCAAGGCAAATGTGTTAAGACTCATTAATTTGAGTCCTTTGAAATATTCCCTTGGTTGCTCTCTGGAAGGGCCTTGAGCTGACAGAGATTTGGTTACTGTCATGTCTCATGTCCTTGGGGCATTGGCAGGGGGGGCGTGGGGGCTTTGTCCTTGCCTTGTGCCTGTTTCCTGTTTGTTCTCCAACATGAATGGCTTTTAAGACATGGCAGGAAGAATTCTGAATACTTTATTTTCCATACTACTCAAGCCCATTGATGATTGAGATTTATTTTCTTTGTACTCTGGCACCCATTAAAATTAATCATGAAATGGAAAAAAAAAAAAAAGGCTCGAATTCAGCAAGTGCTGAGAGGGTTTCATTAAATCAGAACTGGATTTTTTTTTTTTTTTTTTTTTTTTTCCC